>CM042092.1:47832399-48379899 GCA_023512835.1 Taxillus chinensis | reverse complement strand
CAAAGAAGAGGCTTCGTAGCACTTTAAAAGGCATTCATCCATCCCCTGCGCAAAGGAGAGGAGAAAAGAAAAAAGGGAGGAGATTACGCCTGAGATTCCCACGCACAAGAAAAGTTCTTCCGCCCTAGCTTCATCCCTGCAAAAAAAAAAAAAAAGAGAAAGAGACAGACGAGAGGGCAACAACTCGTCAAAAAAAACAAAAAAAGAGGAAGAGGAAACCCTCCATCATCCCATGCAAAAAAAAAAAAGAGAGAGAGAGATCATTGAAAAAAAGAAGAAGAGAGAGATCATTGAAGAAGAAAGAAAGGAGAGAAACGCCCTGGCCTCATCTTCTCGGATTGAACGCCCGTTTTTCTACAATCAACATCGCCCCTTCATTCTCTTTCCCTCCTCTCACGCCCGACCTTTTTCTTTTTTCAGCAAACAAAAAAAAAACACAAAAACAATCCCAATTTCAGCCCCTTTTCCTGCGTGTTCAGCAAGCAAAATACAACAGACACCTATCCTTTTCCAGTCCCCTTTCTCTCACGCCCACTTCAGCCCTCCTATCTCCAAATACCAGGAAAGCCTCTTCACAAGTCCCGCTGCCAGATCTGTTGGTTCTAATTCGAGCAAGTGACTATCGGCACCGGCGGGAGCTCAAACAGAAGATTGGTGTCGTAAGCCCCAAAATCATTTCAGCCCTTATTTCTTCATTACATTTCAAACTTACTTACATTAATATTTGATGTAATTCTTAATATTTCCTTGTATTTCTTTTTCTTTTACTTGTTGCATTGTGTTTTTTTCCTTGTATTTCCCTTTCCTTTGTATATGTGTATGATGTAATATGTAAAGTATAGCAAGCAAAAAAAAAAAAAAGAAAGAAAAAGAGAGAGAGCAAAGGGAGGCATGAAGAAAAAAAAAAAAAGAAAAGAGTGGGTCGTTTTAATTTATGGATGTCACAACCACACACATCACTTTATATGTTATTGTGTTAATTTCAAAGTTTTATCCTTGCAAAAGAAAAAAAAAACAAAAGAAAACGTTTTCAAAACCAAAAAAATGTATTTCAAGTCAAAAAAAGGAAAAAAAACATCTAAAAAATGCACGTTTCCATATTTAGGAGTTCCGATTCCATTTAAAACAAATAAAAAACATGTTTTACCTTCCAAAAACAAAAAAAACAAAAAAAACAAAAAAAATAAAAGAAAGTAAAACCAAAACAAAACGTTTTTCACAAAACATAAAAAAAAAATGTGTTTTCTAACCCAAAAAAAAAAAAAAAAAAAAAAAAAAAGGGAAAATAAAAAACCAGTTTTTTAGGACTTAAATTTCCAAAAGAAAAACCAAAAACAAACCCATAGAATCCCATTCCCCACTTCAAACAAAAACCCAAAAAACTTTTAGGATTCCCTTTAGAAACCTAGGGTAAATCAATCTTAACCATAACTCCGACAAATAACTTAGTCAAATAAAAATCATAGACTTTTTAGGAAATTTAACTGTGATCACGTATAAATAAATAAAAACCTCCTCCTCCTAAATTAGATACCGAAAGGGCGCCGTAGGGGTGCTAATCCTTCCCTACACGTAACCAACTCCCGAACCCATCTCTCGATAACGCAGACCACACACTTAAAACTACTCAAAGTAGAGGGTATCCAACTGTACCCCAAAAACAGTTGGTGGCGACTCTAAAATTTCTCACCATTGGTTTAGTTTGAGCTCACCCCAAACGGGCCCGGACGAAAACCAGTGATGACAGCTGGCGACTCTGCTGGGGAATATAAGAATGAACACTTTAGAGAGTTAGGTCTAGAACTAGGACTTAGGAGGTTATATTTAATTGTGCTGTTGTATATATGTAACTGTCATGCCAAGTTGTTTTTATACAATTGTCATTTAAACTGTGATTTATTTATATGCTTTCATTACCATGATAGTTGTGATTTATTGCTTTCCATACTTGTTGCATTCATGCATAACCCTATACCCGGGTTTAACACAATTTAGGTTAGCGAGGTTCAAGACGGTCCCCAGGCGCGTTGATCATTATCCGCAATGGGGCCTCGGACTCCTCACTCAAGCTTGAGGTTCTTTTAAGGCACGTCCTTTTAAGATCCCCCTCCGGTAAATCCCATGGTGTAGGGAGCCCTCTATTGAGGAAGTTTGGGAACCAACGAATAAGATAGGGGTAGCAATAAAAGCCCATCAGGGGTATTGACCCACATTTTGCTTGCTCATTCCGGTGCCATGCTAACCTTTGTTTCGTAGGGTAGTCCTTAAGTCATCCCCTGCACATTTGACTGTCTTTACTATTGGTTTATTCTTTGTCCTGACTTGTCATCCTAACCTATCATCATGCATAACATGACATTCATCATTCATATAGGCATGGCAACTTTCGTCATCTCCTAAAAGGCCTTCAGGACAAGGAGAGCGTCACGATAGTGGCCCAAGCATCGGGAGACATTCAACTTCGCCTTGGAGATTTCCCGCCAGGAGAGGCCTACAAGGCAGAACATGTTATCATAGAAGATCAGCTGGACTACACTAAGGAGGTACGGACAATATGGAAGCAATGGTCGGACGAAAGGAAAAGCGTATACATACAACGGTTTGGGGATTTGCTCCATGTAACCGAGCCACGGCCGATACGGATATGCTTGGGGCAGCCATTTATTTCTGGGAACCTCGACGGCGGTGCTTCAACTTCAACGGCCTAGATCTTGTTCCCACAATAGAAGAATACGAAGATTCTTGGATATCCCCGTGGAAAACAAAATGAAAGTCTATCCGCGAGCCCAGAAGGTCATGCCGAAGGGCCTTTGCCGAGATTATAGGAAAGCCGGTATGGGACTCACCGGCGGTCACAACTTACGGTGGGCGTGAATATCTTCCATGGGCAATAATCAAAGAAATAATACAAACTGCAACGGAAGCGGAGGCACACAAATTGCTTACACTAGCTATATATGGGCTAGTCATTTTCCCGAGGATACCGGCCCACATTGATGGGGCAATTGTAGATTTGGTCCAGCAGGTGCTCAAAGGATGTGACCCTACTCCTGCTATCTTGGCTGAAACCATCCGATCTCTTACTTACCTAAGGAGTAAAGGCTTGGGACAGTTCATGGGGTGCTTACCTCTCCTATGTACTTGGTTGCAAGGTCATTTCCCCTGTAGTGTTCATCATTTCCCTGCTGTTTATCAAGTACCAACCACAACACTACTAGATATTCAGCTCAGCAAGTGGAGCCTACCAAAAGACTTTGAAAGCTGGAAAAAGAAGTTGGGAACCTCACAGAAGCTGACATTACTTGGACTGCTCCTTGGATGCCGGTGGTCTCCATGACATATAGCTGCGGGGACTACAATTGGGTTCCACTTTTAGGTCCCTGGGGAGGAACTGCATATGCACCACTGCAGGTGGGAAGACAAGTAGGGCGTCATCAGATTATTCCCGTGCTCTTTGGCATGGAAGAGTGTGACTTCACTTACGGCAGAGCCGTGCTCATAGAAGAAGGCAAGAAGATGTATCAAGCATGGTCCACACCACACAAGATCCAACCCAACAGTTCAAAACCTGGTGTTTTCCCAGCATACATATCTTGGAGGGCACAACACAAGCCACAGCTAACTTCGGACATGAAGGCTATCCTCCAGGAGAATCGGACTTTAAGGCGGCAGATCCAGAGGCTAGAAGCATCTCTGAAGGAACTCTTCAAAGGCTGCAGTGAGGGAAAAACAGATCGCGACCATAATGAAGCGGCGGGAGGATGCAGGTGAACGACCACCCCGAGAGAAAGAGGCGCCGTGCTCCTTAGGAGATGACTGGAAGAATGCCTTAAGATCATGTAGTGATAGCTTTCATTTTACATGGCATTTCAAGCATTGTATGTTTGTATTGAGTGTTTATATTGTATGTTTTGTTTGCAATAAAGTTGTTTGTTTCTTTAACCCTATGCATAGACATTCATGCATACATGCATATAAAAAAAATCAAATAAAAGTTCCCTTGTACCGAGGTGGGTAGCGACCTCCCTCCAGGATTGCGCACTCTTACAATCTCGGATCCCGGCGTAATCAAATACCTCAACCGCGACCAATGGCGGAAGAAACAGAGAACGGACTCATGGGGTTGGAACAGTCACAACAAACCCTACAGGGGCAAATGTCCGCAATAATGGAAATGCTCACGAAATTGATCGAAGAAAGAGGAAGAATTCCGACCGGGGGAACTACCAATCACCACCAAGAGCAGGGACAAGAGGCCGTTCAGTCACCCAACCTGGCTCCAAGCCAGGCACCCACATACCATCCTGCTATGGCACAACCTCCTACCCCAAATCAAACTCATTTCACTAAGCCCGCATCAGGAAATGTAATGGAAGCGGTGGGTTCCCCGGCTCCTCAGGAAAATATTGAGTCGCTCGCTCTACGCCGACTCGAGGAAAGATTGAAGGCCGTAGAAGGCATTGACAGCTATGGTATGACCAGCCCACAAGACTTATGCTTAGTCCCTGGAGTGGTGCTACCGCCAAAATTCAAAATGCCAGATTTTGAAAAGTTCAACGGGACACGATGTCCGAGGACACATCTGGCCATGTATTGTCAAAAGATGGCCGCTTATGCTGGTGAAGACAAGCTCCTCATGCATTGTTTCCAGGAAAGCCTAACTGGGGCATCCCTTCGCTAGTATTTTCAACTGAATGGAAACCGTATTAAGACATGGAAGGAATTAGCTACTTCCTTCTTGGCACAAGACAAATATGTCACCGAGCTGGCACTAGATCGACTAACCCCTGCGATCTATGGAGAAGGGATCCGAAGAGAATTTCAAAGATTATGCACGAAGATGGAGAGAGGCGGTTGTGGAGGTCCAACCTCCCCTTACCGAAAGAGAACTCACTACTCTTTTTATCAACACACTAAAAGGTGTCTACTATGAGAAGTTGATCGGTAACGTCTCCAACAGCTTTGCAGACTTGGTCGCATCCGGTGAACGAGTAGAAAGTGGAATTAAAGGTGGAAAGCTAAAGGGTGAAGCGGCTGAGGCATCAAAACGGTTTCAACCACCAGCAAAGAAGAAGGAAAATGAGAGCAACCTGGTATATCAAGCGCACCAGCCAATACAACCAACATTCTACCAAGCTCCAAGGGTGCTATAGAGGGGCACCGTGAATGCTTATGCCGCACCCGCACCACCTCCCCAATTCATGCCATACCTGCCGCAAGGAGGGGTTCCATTTCCATATCCAATGACACCTAATCCGTTTCAACCGAGAGCGCCATACCCAGAGCAACCAAGGCCAGCAAGTCAAGAAGGACCGGGAGCCTCATTCCAAGGACAGGGGCAACCAAGGGCCCAGACCCAGCAAGCAGGAACGAATCAGGCTTCTCGCCGACCACGACAGGAGTTCGACCCGATCCCAATGACATATGCCGAATTATATCCCAAGCTTTTAGAAGTAAGGATGGTAACTCCTATACCCTTGGGAGAAATAAAGACTCCTCCCCCCGGCCTGGTATAAGCCGGGATGCTAGATGTGAGTATCATGCAGGTGGAGCTGGACATGATATCGAGAATTGTATAACATTCAAAAGGAAGGTTCAGGCATTAAAGGATGCAAAATGGCTGGATTTCTCCGCACTGTCTGGGATGCCAAATGTGAACAGCAATCCTCTCCCAGAACACTCCAATAATGTTGCTAGTATCGAAAATGAAGCACGGCTGGAAAGGGTCTCCCAAGTACAAATGGAGAAAACAAATTTGTTTACTCTGTTACAGGAACATGGGTATATACTTGCTAAAGACACGCCCAGGGTAGGAAAAGGAATAGATGGGGAAAAACAATGCCTTTATCACAAGATGTCACGGGGACATGATATTGCGGGAATGCACCGAGTTTTCCGAGGTGGTGCAAAAACTCATGGACCAAAGGATGATAGAATTCTCAAGAGGAGGAATGGACAACCAAAGCCACATGATCCAAGAAGATGATTCCACAAATCGCCATGGCTGCCAACACCCCTTGTCTTAACTGTTAAGGCTCCGGAGATCCCATTACTGCCACATGGAATCAAGCCTCTCACTATCCATGCCTCAAGTCTCGTGCCGGAACAAGGGGAAAGGACCGAAATCCCACAACTACCGCGTGGAATTGCACCCCTCACCATCGGTGTTCCTCTTTCCCCTATAACCGAAAAGGTCCCATGGAATTACAGTTGTGAAGTAGTCCAGGGAGCCACCGCTAGAGCTCGCTCCTTCTAAGCCAAGCCTACGTTCCTCCAACCATCTCGATCGCGAATGTGGATGGACTCACCGATAACCTCATCCTGAATAACGTAATTAGCTTTGGAGATGACGAGCTACCCCAAGAAGGAAAAGGGCACATAACATCACGGTCAAATGCAAGGAGCACACCATAGCCCGTGTACTTCTTGACAACGGCTCGGCCTTGAATATTATGCCTTTGCATATACCAGAGAACTTCCAATTGACACGTCCTATATGCGTCCCTGTACGATGAAGGTACGGGCATTCGATGGAGGAAAGCGTGACGTGGTGGGAACTCTGGATGTTCCACTCATGATTGGGCCAACTACTTTTACGGTGGAATTTCAGGTAATGGACATCACTCCATATTAGAGCCGTTCTTGGGAAGACCCTGGATCCACATGGCAGGGGCGATGGTCCAGTCTCCACCAAAAGATGAAGTTTGTAATGGGGGACCAGCTCATCCGCATCTCTGGAGAGACAAGTTTCCTCGTCACCAAGCCGGCATCGGTACCTTATGTTGAAAACAACGAAGATGTGCCAGAATGCTCCTATCGGGCATTTGAGATGGTGAATGTCACTCGCCCGGATCATTGTCTCTCGAAGGCTGAAAGAATGGTTGCAGCCACCATGATCAAGCAAGGGTACAAGCCGGGGCAAGGATTAGGCCTGACGACTCAAGGGATTCGAAACCCCCGACCATCCGAGAAAATACCGAAAAGTCCTGGGCTAGGCTACATCCCTACAAAAGTTGACAGACAGAGAGAAGCTATCAAGAAGAGGGAAGTCGAATGGCAAGATTGCGAAAAAGGCCAGGTATAAGAAAAAAGGAGAAGCTTTCCCCCCTTTGAATGTTACATTCGAAGTAGAGGGTTTATCCACAAGAGCCAACCTTGAGCCCAAGACGGGGATCGTAGCCGTCCTGGACATAAATGAGCATGTACCAAGCGAGATGGTTCAGTTAGTGCGAGAGGATCCCAACCAGCCTTGAACAATTGGACCAGCCTGGACCTCCCCATAATGTAATGCTTACGGGTCACTTGGGATTTAATGTATTCTATTCTAATGTACTTTGAAGTTGTGAACATTTGTTTTTCCTTAAACCTTCCAATAAAATGTGTTTTTCAAATCTTTCATGGTGCATTCCATTCATCACATATGCATATCATATTTGGTTACCAACTTGTCATTCTCTTATAAATAGGTATCACAATGTCAATGAAAACATAGTATGCGAAAGCGAAATGAGATGCCAAAGGTTTGACCAAAGTCCAAACCGGGAGCAGCCTGTGTTTGAAGCCGATGAGAATGAGATAGAGGAGACACCTGAGCTACCAGGGGAGATTATACGCCTATTGGAAAGGGAAGACCGTTTATCCGTCCCAAGTGAAGACCCAGTAGAAGTAGTGAATTTGGGGACGACAACCGAACCAAAAGAATTGAGGGGTGGGGTCTTTGATAGCTACCGACATCGGGAGGAAGTTAATCGAGCCGTTGAGAAGCTACATCGACATTTTTGCATGGTCATACCAGGATATGCCCAGATTAGACACAGATATAGTGCAACATCACATACCCGTGAAGCGAGTGCAAGCCAAGACAGCGAAATTGCGAAGAATGAGGCCAGGAGATGATACGAAGATTAAAGAAGAAGTCAAAAAGCAATGGGATGCAGGTTTCCTAAGTGTCTCCCACTATCCAGAATGGCTCGCTAATGTTGTACCGGTACCAAAGAAAGGAGGCAAAGTACGCATGTGTGTCGACTATAGAGATCCGAATTGGGCCGGTCCGAAAGACAATTTCCTTGCTTCCTCATATTGATACCTTAGTGGATAATACGGCAAAACATGCCCTATTCTCCTTCATGGATGGTTTCTCGGGCTATAATCAAATTTGTATGGCCCCCAAACACAAAGAGAGGACCACATTCACGACACTTTGGGGCACCTTTTGCTATAACGTGATGCCTTTTGGTCCGAGGAACGCAGGGGCAACCTATCGGCAAGCCATGGTGACCCTATTCCACGACATGATGCACAAAGAAGTTGAGGTATATGTGGACGACATGATAGCCAAATCTTGAAGCACCGAAGATCATATCGAAGTACTCCGCAAGCTCTTTAACAGGCTACGGAAATATCAACTGAAATTGAACCCCGAAAAGTGCACTTTCGGAGCCATGTCGGGGAAAACTGTTGGGTTTCATTGTGAGCCAAAAAGGAGTGGAAATCGATCCAGATAAAGTTCGAGCTATCCAAGAGATGCCGCCACCACGGACCATCAAGGAGGTTAGAGGATTCCTAGGGCGACTAAATTATATTGCCCGATTTATTTCCTAGCCGATGACCACATGTGAACCCATTTTCAAGACTTTACGAAAGAACAACCCTGGAAATTTGGAATGACAAATGTCAAGAAGCTTTTGACAAAATCAAACAATATCTGTCTAATCCACCCATTTTGATCCCACCAGTACCGGATAGACCTCGATCTTATACTTGACCGTTCGAGAGTCGGCGATGGGTTGTGTCTTGGGGCAACAAGATTCTACAGGCAAGAAGGAGCAGGCCATTTATTACCTCAGCAAGAAGTTCACCATTAATGAAGAAAACTACACCCCCTTAGAGAAGACGTGTTGTGCTCTTGTCTGGATAACGAGAAGATTGAGGCAATACACCCTTTATCATACTACTTGGCTGATTTCAAGGCATGATCCGCTCAAATATCTCTTGGAAAAACCATCCATTTCCTGGAAGAATCGCCAAATGGTAGTTGATCCTATCGGAGTATGATATCATCTACATACCTCAAAAAGCCATAAAAGGAAGTGCGATAGCCGACTATCCGGCAGAAAGCGCTGGAAGACTTTGAGCCCATGACTATTGGCTTCCCAGGATGAGCACATTAACATCATTTCGGCCAAAGTATCGGACATATGGACGATGTGGTTCGATGGAGCCTCTAGTCTCTTAGGTCACGGTGTTGGGGCCATC
The DNA here is from genome assembly GCA_023512835.1 of Taxillus chinensis. Taxonomy (NCBI): domain Eukaryota; kingdom Viridiplantae; phylum Streptophyta; class Magnoliopsida; order Santalales; family Loranthaceae; genus Taxillus; species Taxillus chinensis. The sequence goes on along the minus strand of CM042092.1, from coordinate 48,370,644 downwards.
CTAATATCCCCAAAAGGCGAACGTTTCCCCCATGGCGGCAAAGCTAACCTTCCCTTGTACAAACAATGTGGCAGAGTATGAGGCTTGTGTGATGGGACTTCAAGAAGCCATTCACAAAGGAATCAAAAAATTACGAGTGTTCGGCGATTCGGCACTCATCATTTTTCAAGTAAGGGGTGAATAGGAGACTCGAAACCACAAATTAATCCCATATCGGAAATATGTTACAAAGTTAGCCGAGCAATTTGAAGACATCACATTTGAGCATATGCCCAGGGAATGCAACCAGCTCCTGACGCGCCGGCAACTCTAGCCTCCCTCCTTCGACTAGACACAAAGTTGGAAGTTCGGTCTTTCGATATCCGTATACAAGATGCTCCTGCACATTGCATGGCCATTGAAGGACATAACTGAAGAAAAACCTTGGTTTGAGGACGTCAAACAATATTTACTTAAGCAAGAATACCCACCGAGGCCACCTGAATCCGATAAAAGAAATATCCGAAGGTCTGCATCCAACTATTATTTCGATGGCTCAATTTCGTATAAGAGAAACCACGACATGGTGCTATTGCGGTGTGTGGCAAAAGAAGAATCAACGCAAATCATGAAAGAAGTGCACGAAGGGGAATGTGGTTCACATGCAAACGGACATGCATTAACAAGACAAATCATGCGAATGGGCTACTATTGGATTACCATGGAAAAAGATTGCATTGAACATGTGCGCAAATGCCTCAAGTGTCAAATTTATGGCGACAGGATTCAAGTACCGCCGTCTAAACTACACGTGATGGTCTCCCCGTTGCCGTTCTCACTTTGGGGCATTGATGTTATCGGACCAATATCTCCAAAAGCGTCTAATGGTCATCGTTTCATTTTGGTAGCCATTGATTACTTCACCAAGTGGGTAGAAGCAGCATCATACGCTAATGTCACACAGGTTGTGGTACTTCGATTTATACCTGGAACAATATCATATGCTTGATATGGTCTTCCCGAGCAGATCATAATGGACAATGCTGCCAATTTGAACAACCGGATGATAGAGAGGTTGTGCGAAACATACAAAATTCAACACCGCAACTCGACCCCCTATCGCCCAAAGATGAATGGAGCAATCGAGGCAGCCAACAAGAACATCAAGAACATTATCGAGAAAGATGACCGAAACGTACAAAGATTGGCATGAGAAGCTACCTTACGCTTTGCATGCTTATCGTACCTCGGTGCATACATCAACCGGGGCAACTTCATTTTCTTTGGTCTATGGCATGGAAGCAGTTCTACCGGTCGAAGTGGAGATACCTTCCCTCCGAGTACTTAAGGATACTCGGCTCGAAGAAGCAAGAATGGGTCCAAAGTCGTTATGAGCGAGTTGAATTTAATTGAAGGCAAGCGCCGACAGCAATTTGCGAGAGGACAATTGTATCAATAGAGAATGATGAACAATTACAATAAAAAGGTGAAGCCCGAAGCTTTCAAGGGGGTGATCTTGTCCTCAAGAAGATCTTGCCAATCCAGCATGACCATCGAGGCAAGTGGACTCCCAATTATGAAGGCCCATATGTCGTGAAAAAAGCATTCTCGGGAGGCGCATTGATCCTTGCCAAAATGGACGGAGATGAGCTTCCTAATCTAGTGAATAGTGACGCCGTCAAAAGGTTTTCTGCTTAACCCTCATGTCTCCCAACAAGATTCTCATTCCTGTAATGAGCGAACTCGGTGAAAACCCGAAAGGGCACTAAGGGTAAAATACAAAGCTCCAACAAAAGACAAAAAAGAAAACAAAGGCGGACTTGGTGAAAACCCGAAAGGGCACCAAGGGTAAAATACAAAGCCAACAATAAATCTTGAAGGGTGAAATCAGTTCAGTCAGAAACTGAAAGGATCAGGACCACAACAAATAGGGTCCGTTGCAAGCAAGAGAGACAACATCATCCAAAAAACACGACGCGCAAACAAGTGGAAGACTTGGTCAAACTGCGGCACACTTGAATCAAATTTGTACATTATGCTTTTAAAGACTTGCGATTCTATTTATCAGATTATGACAATAGGACACATTTTATGATATAAATATGTTTTGTGGAATTAAACCAGCAAAAATCTTTTTATCTCTTTAATCATGTTACATCGTCTTCATTTCACATTTGAGTGGAACATCTTAAATCCCCAGGAAGCTCTTCTAGCATTGCCTTATGAGTGGGGCCAAGCTCAAAATCCCCAAACAACTTAAAGCCCCCAATTCGGAGTACTCATATCTCCACGGGATATCACTGTCCCCGAGAGAAGCCGTCAAATGAATCTCCTCAATGTGGCGAAGCGAAATTTAACAGACCCTTCATGCACAACAAGGAGTTTCCCAAAGCAAAGACAGGACGGACTTTCCATCCAAAGAGAATGTTGTTCCCCAACAAGTTGAATGTTAGCCAACCTCTCCAACAACAGCCAAACCCTCGGTGATACATCATGTGGCATTCAATGCAAACATCACATGGCATCACATTGCATCATATTTCACCACAAGTTGAGGTTTATGCATCCCCGCATACAAGACATTGCATTCCATGCATCATTAGCATACATTCAACATACTCGTAATTGCAGGAATGTTTCGCCTCTAGAGATCCTAGGAGCTCATATTCGGCAAACTTCTCTTCAAGCTATCCTAGCTTTCTTTAACTGTACAACTCTTTCCTTGCAATTTCCCCCAAAGTCCAAACGCATCCTTTTGGCACTCGACAACCTTTTCCCATTTTGGGTCACCTCGTAGAGCGATCTCCTTGAGTGAACTCGTAGAGGGAGCTTAAATTGGGTTACTTCCCCAAACTCACCAATTCCTTCAAGCATTTCCCCAAATACCATTTGATGTCTCCAACAAGTCATCCTAATTCAAGCCTATCGTTCTTGTGGGCTATTTATTTCTCGGTTAAAGCCTTGATGTGGGCTATCCATTTTTCAATTCAAGCCTATCGTTCGTTGTGGGCTTTCCATTTTCAATTCAAGCCTATCGTTCTTTGTGGGCTACCATTTTTCAATTCAAGCCTATCGTTCTTTGTGGGCTAATTAGGCCTATCGCATTTGGGCTACCCTTTTTCAATTCAAGCCTATCGTTCTTGTGGGCTATCCGTTTTCAATTCAAGCCTTTCGTTGTGGGCTTTCCACTTTCAATTCAAGCCTATCGTTCTTGTGGGCTACCATTTTTCAATCCAAGCCTATCGTCTTGTGGGCTATTTATTTTCGGTTCAAGCCTATCGTTCTTGTGGGCTACCCTTTTTCAATTCAAGCCTATCGTTCTTTGTGGGCTATCCGTTTTCAATTCAAGCCTATCGTTGTGTGGGCTTTCCATTTTCAATTCAAGCCTATCGTTCTTGTGGGCTTTCCATTTTCAATTCAAGCCTATCGTTCTTGTGGGCTACCATTTTTCAATTCAAGCCTATCGTTCTTGTGGGCTACCATTTTTCAATTCAAGCCTATCGTTCTTGTGGGCTATCCGTTTTCAATTCAAGCCTATCGTTCTTGTGGGCTTTCCATTTTCAATTCAAGCCATTTCGTTGTGGGCTACCATTTTTCAATTCAAGCCTATCGTTCTTGTGGGCTATCCATTTTCGCCCAAGCCCATCGTTCCGGTGGACTATCCATTTTCAATTCAAGCCCATCATTGTTGTGGGCCTTTTTTCATTTTTAATTTGAGCCTATCGTTGTTGTGGGCCTTTCCGTTTTCAATTCAAGACCATCATTGTTGTGGTCTTTTTCCATTCTTCAATTCGAGCCTATGTTGTGGGCTATCCATTTTCAATTCAAGCCCAACGATGTTGAGGGCCTTTTTCCATTTTTAATTCAAGCCTATCGTTGTTGTGGGCCTTTCGGTTTTCAATTCAAGCCCATCATTGTTGTGGGCCTTTTTCCATTTTTCAATTCGAGCCTATCGTTGTTGTGGGCCTTTCAACTTTTAGTTCACGCCCATCATTGTTGTGGGCCTTTTCTCTTTTCGGTTCAAGCCTGTCATTGTTGTTGGCTTTCAATCTATGGTATCAAGCGGCCTTAGATGCCTCATCAAGGTATTATCCAAGCACACCGTCTGTGAAGCCCCTTTTCCCTCTCGGGGACAAACCCAACCGTCGCATTTCTTCCTCTAGGTAAGTCAGGTAAGTGCTCCAACCTTGTCCAAAATGACTCCCTTTTTATCTTTGTCTTGTTTGTATACAAACAAGTGCACAAAGAGGGGCAACTGTAGGACCCTATTTTGTCCGGGTTGGACATACTAACCCCATTTGATATACCTTTCTACCCATGCCATATACCTTATTGAACAGGTCCACAATGATCCCATACTTCCAAGGAATGGTCTACCTCAATCTGCATGGGATGGATACAATTGACACGGATGGGGGAGTTCAAAATTAATGACTTTTGCTACAAGTCCTTGAAGCGCCCCAAGACCAACACCAGGTGATGGAGGATGAAAATTCGAGACCAACGCACTTGACCGAGCTCAAATCGGACTTAAAATGAATAAGTTATGGCCAAAACAACTTTCGTTGGAAAAAGTCAAACTTGCCAAAAGACGGTCAATGCCCCTGGTCAAACCGCCCGCAAAAGTGATCATGTGAAACTCTTCAAAATGCCTATGTAGGCGAATACGGATCTCCCCAAAGAATTCCTGGAAGGTTACCCATTTTTGCATTTTTGGTGGGGGGTAAAAAGGTAATTAAAAGTTAAAAAAAAAACAAAAAAAAAAAAAAACTAACTTCGGGGTGGACGGTTGACCGTTGACCGTTGACCTGCCGACACTGCGACCCGTTGACCTTCCAAGCCTCGAAGCCCCAAAGCCTCGAAGCCTCGAACCTCAAGCACCAAGCCTCGAAGCATCGGAGCCTCGGAGCCTCGAAGCTCGAAGCCCCGAAGCCTCTTAGCCTCGAAGCATCGAAGCCTCGAAGCATCGGAGCCTCGGAGCCTCGAAGCCTCGGAGCCTCGAAGCCTCGAGGCCTCGCCGCCGACACTTCGACCCTTGACCCTCGAAGCCTATAACCCTCCGACCTTCGACTCGCCCTTTCGACCTTCAACCCCTTACTCTCAAACGACCCCCCCTGCCGCCGACACTCCGACCTTCGACCCTTCGACCCTTGACCCTGCGATGCCTTGACTTGCGAACCTTCGAACCTTGACCTACGACCCACGGACCCTCGAAGCCTGTCAACCTCCGACCTTTGACCCTTCAACCCGTTGACCGTTGACCTTCGACCTGCCGACACTCCGACCTTCGAACCTTGACCTGCAATACCAATAAGTTTTCGGCCCGTTGACTGGTGACCTTCGACCGCCGACACTTTGACCGTTGACCGTTGACTTTTGCCCCTCCGAAGCTTCGACCCATCGCAGCCTTCGACCCCCGCCGACACTTTGACCTGCCGACACTCGACCCCGCCGACCTTCGACCCTTAGCGTCCGACTTTCGCTATTTGGCCTCCTCTTGGCTTCCTCGTCGGCTTGCTCACGGGATGCATTTTATGCGCCGGCCATCCGACAAAACAATTATTTTGAATACCCTGTCGGTCACATGTCTTCGCTAAACTACAAATTCAAAAAGGCAAATCACGAGTTCCCCTTTTCCCGCACACACTGTCCACCCGACCGGACTCGATCTGCAAAATAATGGAGCCGCAAATAATAAGCACCCGACAAAAACATTTATGGCAACAACCCATGACATTCCAACAAGAGGCTTCGGAAGACTTTAAAAGGCATTCATCCATCCCCTACGCAAAGGAGAGAGAAAAAAAAAAAAGGGAGGAGATTACGCCTGAGATTCCCACGCACAAGAAAAGTTCTTCCGCCCTTGCTTCATCCCCTAAGCCAAAAAAAAAAAAAGAGAAAGAGACAGACAGAGGGCAACAACTCGTCAAAAAAAAAAAGCAAAAAAAAGAGGAAGAGGAAACCCTCCATCATCCTAGTGAAAAAAAAAGAGAGAGAGACATCATTGAAAAAAAAAAGAAGAGAGAGATCATTGAAGAAGAAAGAAAGGAGAGAAACGCCCCAGGCCTCATCTTCTCGGATTGAACACCCAGTTTTTTTTTGCAATCAACATCGCCCCTTCATCCTCTTTCCCTCCTCTCACGCCAGCCTTTTTTCTTTTTCACAAAAAAAAAAAAAAACACAAAAACAATCCCAATTTCAGCCCCTTTTCCTGCGTGTTCGGCAAGCAAAATACAACAGACACCCATCCTTTTCCAGTCCCCTTTCTCTCACGCCAACTTCAGCCCTCCTATCTCCAAATACCAGGAAAGCCTCTTCACAAGTCCCGCTGCCAGATCTGTTGGTTCTAATTCGAGCAAGTGACTATCAGCGCCGGCGGGAGCTCAAACAGAAGATTGGTGTCGTAAGCCCCAAAATCATTTCAGCCCTTATTTCTTCATTACATTTCAGCTTACTTACATTAATATTTGATGTAATTCTTAATATTTCCTTGTATTTCTTTTTCTTTTACTTGTTGCATTGTGTTTTTTTCCTTGTATTTCCCTTTCCTTTGTATATGTGTATGATGTAATATGTAAAGTATAGCAAAAAAAAAAAAAACAAAGAAAGAAAAAGAGAGAGAGCAAAGGGAGGCATGGAGAAAAAGAAAAGAAAGAAAAGAGTGGGTCGTTTTAATTTATGGATGTCACAACCACACACATCACTTTATATGTTATTGTGTTAATTTCAAAGTTTTATCCTTGCAAAAGAAAAAAACAAAAGAAAACGTCTTCAAAACCAAAAAAATGTATTTCAAGTCAAAAAAAGGAAAAAAAAAAGCATCTAAAAAATGCACGTTTCCATATTTAGGAGTTCCAATTCCATTTAAAACACATAAAAAACATGTTTTACCTTCCAAAAACAAAAAAAAAAAAAAAAAAAAAAAAAATAAAAGAAAGTAAAACCAAAACAAAACGTTTTTCACAAAATATAAAAAAAAAATGTGTTTTCTAACCCAAAAAAAAAACAAAAAAAACAAAAAAAAAAAAAAAAAAAAAAAAAGGGAAAATAAAAAAACAGTTTTTAGGACTTAAATTTCCAAAAAGAAAAACCAAAAACAAACCCATAGGATCCCATTCCCCACTTCAAACAAAAACCCAAAAAACTTTTAGGATTTCCTTTAGAAACCTAGGGTAAATGAATCTTAACCATAACTTCGACAAATAACTTAGTCAAATAAAAATCATAGACTTTTTAGGAAATTTAACCTGATCACGGTAGTATAAATAAAAACCTCCTCCTCCTAAATTAGATACCGAAAGGGCGCTGTAGGGGTGCTAATCCTTCCCTACACATAACCAACTCCCGAACCCATCTCTGATAACGCAGACCACACACTTAAAACTACTCAAAGTAGAGGGTATCCAACTGTACCCCAAAAAACAGTTGGTGGCGACTCTAAAATTTCTCACCATTGGTTTAGTTTGAGCTCACCCCAAACGGGCCCGGACGAAAACCAGTGATGACACATGCCATGCTAACCTTTGTTTTGTAGGGTAGTCCTTAAGTCATCCCCTACACATTTAACCTTTTTTTTTTACAATTGGTTTATTCTTTATCCTCGTCTACCTACCTTGATATATATTAACTTGTCATCCTAACCTGTCATCATGCATAACATGACATTCATCATTCATATAGGCATGGCAACTTTCAGTCGTCTCCTAAAAGGCCTTGAGGACAAGGAGACTGTCACAGTAGTGGCCCAAGCATCAGGAGACATTCAACTTCGCCTTGGAGATTTCCCGCCAAGAGAGGCCTACAAGGCGAACATGTTGTCATAGAAGATCACTGGACTACACTAAGGAGGTACAGGCAATATGGAAATAGTGGTCGGGATGAAAGGAAAAGCATATACATACAACGGTTTGGGGATTTGCTCCATGTAACCAGGCTACCTGGTCGATACGGATATGTTGGGGGCGGCCATTTATTTCTGGGAACCTCGACGGCGGTGCTTCAACTTCAACGGCCTAGAACTTGTTCCCACAATAGAAGAATACAGAAGATTCCTGGATATCCCCGTGGAAAACAAAATGAAAATCTATCCGCCGAGCCCAGAAGGTCATGCCGAAGGGCCTTTGCCGAGATTATGGGAAAGCAAGTATGGGACTCACCAGCGGTCACAACTTACGGTGGGCGCGAATATCTCCCATGGGCAACAATCAAAGAGATAATACAAACTGCAATGCAAGCGGAGGCACACAAATTGCTTACACTAGCTATATATGGGCTAGTCATTTTCCCGAGGATACCGGCCCACATTGATGGGGCAATTGTAGATTTGGTCCAAAGGGTGCTCAAAGGATGTGACCCTACTCCTGCTATCTTGGCTGAAACCATCCAATCTCTTACTTACCTAAGGAGTAAAGGCTCGGGACAGTTCATGGGGTGCTTACCTCTCCTATGTACTTGGTTGCAAGGTCATTTCCCCTGCAGTGTTCATCGTTTCCCTGCTGTTTATCAAGTACCAGCCACAATACTACTAGATATTCTGCTCAGTAAGTGGAGCCTACCAAAAGACTTTGAAAGCTGGAAAAAGAAGTTGGGGAACCTCACAGAAGCTGACATTACCTGGACTACTCCTTGGATGCCGGTGGTCTCCATGACATATAGCTGCGGGGACTACAATTGGGTTCCACTTTTAGGTCCTTGGGGAGGAACTGCATATGCACCACTGCAGGCGGGAAGACAAGTGGGGCGTCATCAGATTATTCCCGTGCTCTTTGGCATGGAAGAGTGTGACTTCACTTACGACCAGAACCATGCTCACGAAGAGGGCAAGAAGATGTATCAAGCATGGTCCACACCACACAAGATTCAACCCAACAGTTCAAAACCTGGTGTTTTCCCCAAGCATACATATCTTGGAGGGCACAACACAAGCCACGCCTAACTTCGGACATGAAGGCTATCCTCCAGGAGAATCGGACTTTAAGACAACCAGATCCGAGAGGCTAGAAGCATCTCTAGAAGGAACTCTTCAAAGGTCAGAGCCGAGGGAAAAATAGATCGCGACCATAATGAAGCAAAGGGAGGAAGCAGGTGAGCGACCACCCCAGAGGAAGAGGCGCCGTGTTACTTAGGAGATGACTGGAAGAGTGCTTTAAGATCATGTAGCACTAGCTCTCACTTTACATGGCATTTCAGCATTGAATGTTTGTATTGTGTGTTTGGTTTGTAATAAAGTTGTTTGTTTTTCTAGCCCTCCACATATACATTCCATGCATACATGCATATCAAATAAAAAAATCAAATAAAATTTCCCTTGTACCCAGGTTGGTAGCAGCCTCTCTCCAGGATTGCGCACTCTTACGATCTCAGATCCTGGCGCAATCAAATACCTCAACCGCAGCCCAATGGCGGAAGAAACAGAGAACGGACTCATGGGGTTGGAACAGTCGCAACAAACCTTACGGGGGCAAATGTCTGCCATAATGGAAATGCTCACAAAATTGATCGAAGAAAGAGAAAGAATTCCGACCGGGGGAACTACCAATCACCATCAAGAGCGAGGACAGGAGGTCGTTCGGTCACCCAACCTTGGCTCCAAGCCAGGCACCCACATACCATCCTGCTATGGCACAACCTCCTACCCCAAATCAAACTCATTTCACTATGCCCGCACCAGGAAATGTAATGGAAGCGGTGGGTTCCCCGGCTCCTCGGAAAATATTGAGTCACTCGCTCTACGCCGACTCGAGGAAAGATTGAAGGCCGTAGAAGGCATTGACAACTATGGTATGACCAGCCCACAAGACTTATGCTTAGTCCCTCGGGTGGTGCTTACCGCCAAAATTCAAAATGCCAGATTTTGAAAAGTTCAACGGGACACGATGTCCGAGGACACATCTGGCCATGTATTGTCAAAAGATGGCCGCTTATCTTTGGTGAAGACAAGCTCCTCATGCATTGTTTCCGGGAAAGCCTAACTGGGGCATCCCTTCGCTGGTACTTTCAACTGAATGGAAACCGCGTTAAGACATGGAAGGAATTAGCTACTTCCTTCTTGGCACAGTACAAACATGTCACCGAACTAGCGCTGGATCGATTAACCCTGCAGTCTATGGAGAAGGGATCCGAAGAGAATTTCAAAGATTATGCACGAAGATGGAGAGAGGCAGCTGTGGAGGTCCAACCTCCCCTTACCGAAAGAGAACTCACTACCCTTTTTATCAACACACTAAAAGGTGTCTACTATGAGAAGTTGATCGGTAACGTCTCCAACAACTTTGCAGACTTGGTCGCATCCGGTGAACGAGTAGAAAGTGGAATTAAAGGTGGAAAGCTAAAGGGTGATGCGGCCGAGGCATCAAAACCGTTTCAACCACCAGCAAAGAAGAAGGAAAATGAGAGCAACCTGGTATACCAAGCGCACCCTACCAATACAACCAACATTCTACCAAGCGCCGGGTTGCTAGGCAGGGGCACCGGTGAGCCGCTATCTGCCGCACCCGCACCACCTCCCCAATTCATGCCATTTCCGTATCCAATGACACCTAATCCGTTTCAACCAAGAGCGCCATACCCAGAGCAACCAAGGCCAGCAAGTCAAGAAGGACCGGGAGCCTCATTCCAAGGACATAGGCAACCAAGGGCCCAGCCCAGCAAGCAAGAACGAATCAGGCTTCTCGCCGACCACGACAGGAGTTCGTCCCCGATCCCAATGACATATGCCGAATTATATCCCAAGCTTTTAGAAGCAAGGATGGTAACTCCTATACCCTTGGGAGAAATAAAGACTCCTCCCCCGGCCTGGTATAAGCCGGATGCTAGATGTGAGTATCATACGGTGGAGCTGGACATGATATCGAGAATTGTATAACATTCAAAAGGAAGGTTCGGGCATTAAAGGATGCAAAATGGCTAGATTTCTCCGCAGTGTCTGGGGACGCCGAATGTGAACAACAATCCTCTCCCGAACACTCCAATAATGTTGCTAGTATCGAAAATGAAGCACGGCTAGAAAGGGTCTCCCAAGTACAAATGGAGAAAACACATTTGTTTACTCACGTTACAGAACATGGCTATATACTTACTAAAGACACGCCAAGGCCAGGAAAAGGAATAGATGGGGAAAAACAATGCCCTTATCACAAGATGTCACGGGGACATGACATCGCAGAATGCACCGAGTTTTCCGAGGTGGTGCAAAAACTCATGGACCAAAGGATGATAGAATTCTCAAGAGGAGGAATGGACAACCAAAGCCACATGATCCAAGAAGATCATTCCAACAAATCACCATGGGTGCCAACACCCCTTGTCTTAACGTTAAGGCTCCGGAGAACCCGTTCTCGCCACATGGAATCAAGCCTCTCACTATCCATGCCTCAAGTCTCGTGCCGGACAAGGGGGAAAGGACCGAAATCCCACAACTACCGCATGGAATTGCACCCCTCACCATAGGTGTTCCTGCTCCTTTCACCTATAAAACCGATAAAGCAGTCCCATGGAATTACAGGTTGTGAAGTTGTCCAGGGGAGCCACCGCTATAGCAGAAAAGAAGGCCAGGAGCGGTCGGGCTTATGCCCCCTGAGATAGTTGACAAAGTAAGGAAAGAAAAAGTTGTAGAACAAGACATTGAGCCTACACCGGAAGCAACAAAGAAGGGAACACCGATCACTCGAAGAAGAAACCACGAAATTCTGAAACTCATGAAGCGAGCGAGTATAATATTGTGGATCAATTAAGTCGGCAACCGGCTCGCATCTCCTTGCTCTCATTAATGATGGATTCCCAACCTCACCGGGAAGCACCGCTGAAGGTTCTAAGCCAAGCCTACGTTCCTCCAACCATCTCTCGTCGCGAATGTGGATGGACTCACCAAGTAACCTCATCCTGAATAACGTAATTAGCTTTGGAGATGACGAGCTACCCCAAGAAGGAAAGGGGCACATAAAAGCTACGCACATCACGGTCAAATGCAAGGAGCACACCATAGCCCGTGTACTTATTGACAACGGCTCGGCCTTGAACATTATGCCCTTGCATATACTACAGCGACTTCCAATTGACACGTCCTATATGCGTCCTTGTACGATGAAGGTACGGGCATTCGATGGAGGAAAGCGTGACGTGGTGGGAACTCGGATGTTCCACTCATGATTGGGCCAACTACTTTTACGGTGGAATTTCGGGTAATGGACATCACTCCATATTACAGTTGTTTCTTTGGGAAGACCCTGGATCCACATGGCAGGGGCGGTGCAATCCGGTCTCCACCAAAAGATGAAGTTTGTAATGGGGGACCAGCTCATCTGCATCTCTGGAGAGACAAGTTTCCTCGTCACCAAACCGGCATCGGTCCCTTATGTTGAAAGCAACGAAGATGTGCCGGAATGCTCCTATCGGGCTTTTGAGATGGTGAACATCACTTCGCCCTAGATCATTGTCTCTCGAATGCCGAAAGAATGGTTGCAGCCACCTTGATCAAGCAAGGGTACAAACCGAGGCAAGGATTAGGCCCGACACTCAAGGGATTCGAAACCCCCGACCATCCGAGAAAATACCGAAAAGTCCTGGGCTAGGCTACGTCCCTACAAAAGCTGACAGACAGAGAGAAGCTATCAAGAAGAGGGAAGTCAGAATGGCATGATTGCAGAAAAGGCCAGTGCAAGAAGAAAGGAGAAGCTTTCCCCCTTTGAATGTTACATTCCGAAGTGGAGGGTTTATCCACAAGAGCCAACCTGAGCCCAAGACGGGGACTGTAGCCGTACTGGACATAAATGAGCATGTACCAAGCGAGATGGTTCAATTAGTGCGAGAGGATCCCAACCAGCCACTGAACAATTGGACCAGCCTAGACCTCCCCATAATGTAATGCTTACGGGTCACCGGGATTTAATGTATTCTATTCTAATGTACTTTGAAGTCGTGAACATTTGTTTTTCCTTAAACTTTCCAATAAAATGTGTTTTTCAAATCTTTCATGGTGCATTCCATTCATCACATATGCATATCATATTTGGTTACCAACTTGTCATTCTCTTATAAACAGGTATCACAATGTCAATGAAAACATAGTATGCGAAAGCGAAACGAGATGCCAAAGGTTTGACCAAAGTCCAAACTGGGAGCAGCCCGTGTTTGAAGCTGATGAGAATGAGATAGAAGAGACACCTGAGCTACCGGGGGAGATTATACGCCTATTGGAAAGGGAAGACCGTTTATCCGTTCCAAGTGAAGACCCAAGAAAAAACGGTGAATTTGGGGACGACAGTCGAACCAAAAGAATTGAGGGTGGGGTCTTTGATAGCTACCGACATCAGGAGGAAGTTAATCGAGCTGTTAAGAAGCTACATCGACATTTTTGCATGGTCATACCAAGATATGCCCGGGTTAGACACAGATATAGTGCAACATTACATACCCGTGAAGCCAGAGTGCAAGCCAGTACAGCAGAAATTGCGAAGAATGAGGCCAGAGATGATACTAAAGATTAAAGAAGAAGTCAAAAAGCAATGGGATGCAGGTTTCCTAAGTGTCTCCCACTATCCAGAATGGGTCGCTAATGTTGTACCAGTACCAAAGAAAGGAGGCAAAGTACGCATGTGTGTCGACTATAGAGATCTGAATTGGGCCGTCAGAAAGACAACTTCCCGCTTCCTCATATTGATACCTTAGTGGATAATACGGCAAAACATGCCTTATTCTCCTTCATGGATGGTTTCTCGGGCTATAATCAAATTCGTATGGCCCCCGAACACAAAGAGAGGACCACATTCACGACACTTTGGGGCACCTTTTGCTATAACGTGATGCCTTTTGGTCTGAGGAACGCAGGGGCAACCTATCAGTGAGCCATGGTGACCCTATTCCATGATATGATGCATAAAGAAGTCGAGGTATATGTGGACGACATGATAGCCAAATCTCGAAGCACTGAAGTATCAACTGAAATTGAACCCCGAAAAGTGCACTTTCGGAGCCCCGTCGGGAAAACTGTTGGGTTTCATTGTGAGCCAAAAGGGAGTTGAAATCGATCCAGATAAAGTTCGAGCTATCCAAGAAATGCCGCCACCACGGACCATCAAGGAGGTTAGAGGATTCCTAGGGCGACCGAATTACATTGCCCGATTTATTTCCCAATTGACAACCACACCGTGAACCCATTTTCAAGACTTTACGAAAGAACAACCCAGAAATTTGGAATGACAAATGTCAAGAAGCTTTTGACAAGATCAAACAATATCTGTCTAATCCACCCATTCTGGTCCCACCGGTACCGGATAGACCTCTGATCTTATACTTGACCGTTCAAGAGTCGGCGATGGGTTGTGTCTTGGGGCAACACGACTCTACGAGGCAAGAAGGAGCAGGCCATTTGTTACCTCAGCAAGAAGTTCACCATTAATGAAGAAAACTAGACGCCCTTGGAGAAGACGTGCGTGCTCTTGTCCGGATAACGAGAAGATTGAGGCAATACACCCTTTATCATACTACTTGGCTGATTTCAAGGCTTGATCCGCTCAAATATCTCTTGGAAAAACCATCCATTTCTGGAAGAATCGGCAAATGGCAGCTGATCCTATCGGAGTACGATATCATCTACGTACCTCAAAAAGCCATAAAAGGAAGTGCGATAGCCGACTATCGCGAGATAGAGCGCTGGAGGACTTTGAGCCCATGACTATTGGCTTCCCAGGATGAGCACATTAACATCATTTCGGCCAAAGTATCGGACATATGGACGATGTGGTTCGATGGAGCCTCTAGTCTCTTAGGTCACGGTGTTGGGGCCATCTTGATATCCCCAAAAGGCGAACATTTCCCCATGGCGGCAAAGCTAACCTTCCCTTGTACAAACAATGTGGCAGAGTATGAGGCTTGTGTGATGGGACTTCAAGAAGCCATTCACAAAGGAATCAAAAAATTACGAGTGTTCGGCGATTCGGCACTCATCATTTTTCAAGTAAGGGGTGAATGGGAGACTCGAAACCACAAATTAATCCCATATCGAAGCACGTTGCGAGTTAGCCGAGCGATTCGAAGACATCACATTTGAACATATGCCCAGGGGAATGCAACCAGCTCCCCGACGCGCCGGCAACTCTAGCCTCCCTCCTTCGACTAGACACAAAGTTGGAAGTTCGGTCTTTCGATATCCGTATACAAGATGCTCCCTGCACATTGCATGGCCATTGAAGGACCCACCGAAGAAAAACCTTGGTTTGAGGACGTCAAACAATATTTGCTTAAGCAAGAATACCCAGCAGAGGCCACCGAATCGATAAGAGAAATATCCGAAGGTCAGCGTCCAACTATTATATTGATGGCTCAATTCGTATAAGAGAAACCACGACATGGTGCTATTGCGGTGTGTGGCAAAAGAAGAATCAACACAAATCATGAAAGAAGTGCACGAAGGGGAATGTGGTTCACATGCAAACGGACATGCATTAACAAGACAAATCATGCGAACGGGCTACTATTGGGTCACCATGGAAAAAGATTGCATTGAATATGTGCGCAAATGCCTCAAGTGTCAAATTTATGGCGACAAGATTCAAGTACCGCCGTCTAAACTACACGTGATGGTCTCCCCGTGGCCGTTCTCACTTTGGGGCATTGACGTTATCGGACCAATATCTCCAAAAGTGTCTAATGGTCATCATTTCATTTTGGTAGCCATTGATTACTTCACCAAGTGGGTAGAAGCGGCATCATACGCTAATGTCACACAGGTTATGGTACTTCGATTTACACGGAACAATATCATATGCCGATACGGTCTTCCCGAGCAGATCATAACGGACAATGCCGCCAATTTGAACAAGCGGATGATAGAGAGGTTGTGCAAAACATACAAAATTCAACACCGCAACTCGACCCCCTATCGCCCAAAGATGAATGGAGCAGTCGAGGCAGCCAACAAGAACATCAAGAACATTATCGGAAAGATGACCGAAACGTACAAAGATTGGCATGAGAAGCTACCTTACGCTTTGCATGCTTATCGTACCTCGTTTGTACATCAACTGGGGCAACTCCATTTTCTTTGGTCTATGGCATGGAAGCTGTTCTACCGGTCGAAGTGGAGATACCTTCCCTCCGAGTACTTAAGGATACTCGGCTCGAAGAAGCAGAATGGGTCCAAAGTCGTTATGAGCAGTTGAATTTAATTGAAGGCAAGTGCCTGGCAGCGATTTGTAGAGGACAGTTGTATCAACAGAGAATGATGAACAATTACAATAAAAAGGTGAAGCCCGAAGCTTTCAAGGGGGTGATCTTGTCCTCAAGAAGATCTTGCCAATCCAACATGACCATCGAGGCAAGTGGACTCCCAATTATGAAGGCCCATATGTTGTGAAAAAAGCATTCTCGGGAGGCGCATTGATCCTTGCCAAAATGGACGGAGATGAGCTTCCTAATCCAGGTGAATAGTGACCCCATCAAAAAGTTTTATGCTTAACCCTCATGTCTCCCAACAAGATTCTCATTCCTGTAATGAGCGGACTCGGTGAAAACCCGAAAGGGCACCAAGGGTAAAATACAAAGCTCCAACAAAAGACAAAAAAGAAAACAAAGGCGAGACTTGGTGAAAACCCGAAAGGGCACCAAGGGTAAAATACAAAGCCAACAATAAATCTTGAAGGGTGAAATCGGTTCAGTCGAAAATCGAAAGGATCAGGACCACAACAAATAGGGTCCGTTGCAAGCGTAGAGACAACATCATCCAAAAAACACGGACGCAAACAGTGGAAGACTTGGTCAAACTCCGGCACACTCGAATCAAATTTGTACATTATGCTTTTAAAGACTTGCGATTCTATTTATCAGATTATGACAATAGGACACTTTTTATGATATAAATATGTTTTGTGGAATTAAACCAGCAAAAATCTTTTTATCTCTTTAATCATGTTACATCGTCTTTATTTCACATTTGAGTAGAACATCTTAAATCCCCAGGTAAGCTCTTCTAGCATTGCCTTATGAGTGGGGCCAAGCTCAAAATCCCCAAACAACTTAAAGCCCCAATTCGGAGTACTCATATCTCCACGGGATATCACTGTCCCCGAGAGAAGCCGTCAAATGAATCTCCTCAATGTGGCGAGCGAAATTTAACAGACCCTTCATGCACAACAGGGAGTTTCCCAAAGAAAGACAGGACGGACTTTCCATCGAAAGAGAATGTTGTTCCCCAACAAGTTGAATGTTAGCCAACCTCTCCAACAACAGCCAAACCCTCGGTGATACATCACGTGGCATTCAATGCATACATCACGTGGCATCACATTGCATCATATTTCCCCACAAGTTGAGGTTTATGCATCCCCGCATACAACACATTGCATTCCATGCATCATTAGCATACATTCAACATACTCTGTAATTGCAGGAATGTTGCTACCTCTCGGGAGATCCTAGGAGCTCATATTCGGCAAACTTCTCTTCAGGCTATCCTAGCTTTCTTTAATCAGACAACTCTTTCCTTGCAATTTCCCCAAAGTCTAAACGCATCCTTTTGGCACTCGATAACCTTTTCCCATTTTGGGTCACCTCGTAGAGCGATCTCCTTGAGTGAACTCGTAGAGGGAGCTTAAATTGGGTTACTTCCCAAACTCACCAATTCCTTCAAGCATTTCCCCAAATACCATTTGATGTCTCCAACAAGTCATCCCAATTCAAGCCTATCCTTCTTTGTGGGCTATTTATTTTCAGTTCAAGCCTATCGTGCTTTGTGGGCTATCCGTTTTTAATTCAAGCCTATCGATGCTTGTGGGCTTTCCATTTTCAATTCAAGCCTATCGTTCTTGTGGGCTACCATTTTTCAATTCAAGCCTATCGTTCGTTGTGGGTTAGCCATTTTCGGTTCAAGCCCATCGTTTCGTTGGCTATCCGTTTTCAATTCAAGCCCATCATTGTTGTGGGCCTTTTTCCATTTTTAATTCGAGCCTATCATTCTTGTGGGCCTTTTAGTTTTCAATTCAAGACCATCATTGTTGTGGTTTTTTTCTATTCTTCAATTCGAGCCTATCGTTCTTTGTGGGCTATCCGTTTTCAATTCAAGCCCATCGTTGTTGTTGGCCTTTTTCCATTTTTAATTCGAGCCTATCATTCTTGTGGGCCTTTCGGTTTTCAATTCAAGCCCATCATTGTTGTGGGCCTTTTTCCATTTTTCAATTCGAGCCTATCGTTCTTTGTGGGCCTTTCAACTTTTAGTTCACGCCCAACATTGTTGTGGGCCTTTTCTCTTTTTGGTTCAAGCCTGTCATTGTTGTAGGCTTTCAATCTCCGGTATCAAGTGGCCTTAGATGCCTCATCAAGGTATTATCCAAGCATACCGGCCTGTGAAGCCCCTTTTCCCTCTCGGGGACGAACCCAACCGTCGCACTTCTTCCTCTAGGTAAGTCAGGTAAGTGCTCCAACCCGTCCAAAATGACTCCCTTTTATCTTGGTATTTGTTTGTATACAAACAAGTGCACAAAGAGGGGCACTTGTAGGACCTTATTTTGTCCGGGTTGGACATACTAACCCCATTTGATATACCTTTCGCCCATGCCATATACCTTATTGAACAGGTCCACAATGATCCCATACTTCCAAGGAATGGTCTACTCCAATCGGCACAAGATGGATACAATTGACACGGATGGGGGAGTTCAAAATTAATGACTTTTGCTACAAGTCCTTGAAGCGCCCCAAGACCAACACCAGGTGATGGACGATTAAAATTCGAGACCAACATACTTGACCGAGCTCAAATCGGACTTAAAATGAAGAAGTTATAGCCAAAACAACTTTCGTTGGAAAAAGTCAACCTGGCCAAAAGACGGTCAATGCCCCTGGTCAAACCGCCCGCAAAAGTGATCATGCGAAACTCTTCAAAATGCCTATGTAGGCGAATACCGATCTCCCCAAACAATTCCTGGAAGGTTATCCATTTTTGCATTTTTGATGGGGGTAAAAAGGTAATTAAAAGTTAAAAAAAAAACAAAAAAAAAAAGGTTGACCGTTGACCGTTGACTGCCCGACACTTCGACCCATTGACCCCGAAGCCTCGAAGCCTCGAAGCCCCGGCTCGAAGCCCCAAAATCCCGAAGCTCGAAGCCTCGAAGCCCCCGAGCTCGAAGCCCCAAAGCCCTGAGCTCGAAGCCCGAAGCCTCGAAGTCCCGAGCTCGAGCTCGAAGCCCCGGCTCGAAGCCCCGAAGCCTCGAAGCCTCAAAGCCCGTTGACCTGCTGATTTTTGACCTTCGACCCTTCGACCCTCGAAGCCTCGCTGCCGACACTTCAACCCCCTAACTCTCGAAGCCTCGAAGCCCCGCTACCGACACTCCGACCTTCGACCCTTCGACCCTTGACCCTGCGATGCCTTGACCTGCGAACCTTCGAACCTTGACCTACGACCCACGGACCCTCGAAGCCTGTCAACCTCCGACCTTCGACCCTTCAACCCGTTGACAGTTGATCTTCGACCTGCCGACACTCCGACCTTCGAACCTTGACCTGCAATACCGGTAAGTTTCGGCCCGTTGACCGTTGACCGTTGACCTTTGACCCGCCGACACTCTCGACCCGTTGACCATTGACTTTTGCCCCACCGAATTCGACCCACCGAAGCTTCGACCCTGCCGACACTTCGACCCTGCCGACTCTTCGACCTCCCGACACTTCGAACCTCCGACCCTTTTTTGCCTTCGCCGATTTTTCTCGCTGGCTTCCTCGCCGGCTTATTCTTCTCGGCGGCCGCGAGACCCATCTTCTCGCACTGGCCATCGGACAAGGAATCATTTCTCACCAACCTGTCAGTCACATGTCTTTGCTAAAATACAAATTCAAAAAAGGCAATCACGAGCTCTCCTGTTTTCCGCAAGTTGTCCACCAGACAAAATACAAAACCTGCAATTAAAAATGCTGCCTTCATAATAGAGCATTAAATGCAGAAATTAATGACAATCCAGCCAAAAATTTTCTACAGCCCTTAAGATGCAGTCTTCAGCCCCTGCGCACAGAGAGTTCTTCGGGTGGATTGAAAGGAGGGTTTTTTTCGTTGAAGAGAGCCATCCAAAAAAAAAAAAAGGAAGAGAGGGGTTTTCATTGAAGAGAGCCATCATCGTGAGGAGAGGGCCTGTTCGTAAAAGAAAAGAGGAGAGAGACCATCATCGCTGAAAAAAAACCTGTTGCCATTTTGCCCCAGCCTCATCCCAGCGCCAACAGAGAGAGAAAAGAAAGAAAAACAGAGAGTTCAAACAAGAAAGGAGAGATAGGAAAAGAAGAGGTGCGGCAGAGAGAAAAAAAAAGGAAGATTGCAGCCCCAAAACAAAAAAAAAGCAGAGATCACACCTAGAAAGAGAGGACGTCCTGCAGGAAAGAGAGATAAAAGAAAGAACGCCCAGATTTGCTGCCATTCCATCTCAAATTCGCCCAACTCCTGCCTCCCCCAAAAAAAAAAAAAAAAACAACAACAAACATCCCATCCGAATTCTTTTTCTTTCCTTCTCTCCTCACTTCTCTCTTCACTTTGCCAGCATTCATACATACACTCACCCCCATTCCAAACCTAGAAAGTTTGCAACATCATTGTCAATCCCCCAATTTTATTTTCGTTCCCCTTTTTTTTCCACATTTCCAGCAACAAATACCAAAAACAAAAAAAAAGGGTCCATTCGTAGTCGTTGCCAGCGGTACCTTGTTTCTAGCCCGATTCCGACCGACTGCTCTTGGAGTTTCACCCTCCTGTCAACGCCGCTGCTACAGGAATTTCAAGCTAGAGCTCGAGTCAGTTTATTTTTATTTTTATTTTTTTTACTCTTTATTTTGATTTACTTTGTTCCACTTCACGTATCTGTATATTATTATATTGTTTTGTTTTGTGTTGCCTTAATACAGGGTTGTAATTTGTAATAGCAAGTAGTAAAAAAAAAAAAAAAAAAAAAAGAAGAAAGAAAAAAACAGAGAGCAAAGAAAAAGGGAGAGTGATATGGAAAAAAAAAAAGAAAGAGAAAAAAAAAGGGAAGAGAGAGAGTGGTCTTAATTGTTGTCATTTTTTTATTTATTTTCATTTTTCGAATGCCACTTGCACACACTTCACATTTATTTTGGCAGTGCACCATAGTTAAAAATTCAAATATGCATGTGTAGATTTAGTTTCAATTCTGTCAAAAAATGTGTTTTCCAAACAAAACAAAAAAAAAATCGTTTCAATGTTTTCGAACCAAAAATTAGTACTTCAATTTCCAAAAAAAAACAAAAACAAAAAAAAAACAAAAAAAAACAAAAAAAAACAAAAAAATGAAGCAAAACAAAACAAAACGTTTTTCTCTACAAAATACAAAAAAAAACAAAAAAGAAAACAAAAAAAAACAAAAACAAAAAATGTATGTTTTCTAAAAAAAAACCAAAAAATAAAAAAATAAAAAAATCATTTGTCTAGGACTTCAATTTCCAAAACCAAAACCAATCCCTAGGATCTCATTCTCCACTTCAAACAAAAACCCAAAATTTTTAGGATTCCCTTTTTAGAAATTTAGGATAAATCCATTTTAACCATAACTTTAATAAATAACTTAGCTAAATAAAAATCATAGACTTTTTAGGAAACTTAACCCGATTATGACAGTACAAATAAAAGAAAAACCTCCTCCTCCTAAATTAGATACCGAAAGGGCGCTGTAGGGGTGCTAATCCTTCCCTACACGTAACCAACTCCCGAACCCATCTCTAATGACGCAGACCACACACTTGAAACTACTCAAAGTAGAGGGTATCCAACTGTACCCCAAAAACAGTTGGTGGCGACTCTAAAATTTCTCACCATTGGTTTAGTTTGAGCTCACCCCAAAAAGGGCCCGGACGAAAACCAGTGATGACACTCCGCATCCCCTTTGAAGAAGACGACATTGTTTTCTAACCCAACCCACAGAAGTCTTGCAGATGGGGGTTAGCACATTTCATGGGTTTCAAATGCTTGGGCAAGGACAAAAAATCATCGACCCTGTGATTAAAGTAGATGGCAAAGAAATCATTCCATAGGAGTTTCTCAGAGGCCAACTAAAAGGTGCAAACGAGGATAAGGCCCATTTGCTCATCACCCTTGCTATTTACGGGTTGGTGGTCTTTCCACGGGTGACCGGTTACATTGACGGGACCATTTTGGAGCTAGTGGCACAAGTGACCGGTGGCGCTGACCCTATTCCGGCCATACTCGCCGAAGCCATCAGATCTCTATCATTTATCCGGACTACAGGAGGTGGTCGCTTCATGGGGTGCCTCCCTCTCTTGTGTACATGGCTCAAAAGCCATCTCCACTGTGTTACCCCGCAATTCAGGGCTGTTTACTCATGGCCCCCTACCGTCATACTAGACATTCTAAGAAGCTCGTGGCTCTTACCCAGTAATCTCAACGGATGGAGAAGGCTGCTGAATTGCTTGAGTGAGGAAAATGTTGTCTGGATGGCACCCTGGATGCCAAGAAAATATATGACCTATAACTGCGGAAGGTACAACTGGGTCCCACTCCGGTGGACCATGGGGCGGGACTGCCTACGCCCCTCTTCAAGTGGCAAGGCAGCTAGGAAATAACCAAATTGTCCCAGTTCTCTACGGAATGGAAAGATGTGATATTAACCATGGCACAGGAAGGGCTGAATCAGTCACCGATCGGATGTTCAATGCCGCATTACAGCCTAGGAAGATCAGCTTCCTCCCCTATTACCCTGATGTTGTCCCGTCCTATGTTTCTTGGTGGGAGAAACTAGAAGCGGAACACCTCCTACAGCAGAAAGAACTTGTCGGTACTCTTCCGACCAAGAAGATAATGACAATGCGTGAATCCGGGAAAGGAAAGCCTAGTAATGCATCAAGCTCATCAAGGAAAGGAAGGCATTATGCGGGATCGCCTCTCTACAGGAACCCAAAACTTGTCTTGCATCATGTAGCTGCATCTACATTTGAATAGCTTGTACCCATAAGCGGCTTTGTCCTATTTATATCAATAAAATCTGTTCTTGTCTGTTTCCCATCTCATATGCATAAGCCTTAACATTCATTATAGGAAGCATGGCAAGCTTTGATCATCTCCTACTAATATGGTTGTAAGAGCCTTTGACGGTGAAAAGCGAGATGTAGTGGGTACACTAGATATCCCTTTGCAAATTGGTCCAAGTGAGTTTATGGTTGAGTTCCAGGTGATAGACATCGCTCCATACTACAGCTGTCTACTGGGAAGACCATAGATTCACTCAGCAGGGGCAGTGCCATCGACACTACATTAAAAGGTTAAATTTGTGGTAAATGGCCAACTCATCTGTGTATACGGAGAAGCGGAGCTTTTGGTTACCAAGCCTATGTCTGTTCCTTACATTGAAAACAATGAAGACATACCAAAATGCTCTTACCGATCATTTGAAGTGGTTAATGCGGCCTATGCCCCAAACACCGGGAAGTCACTAGATATGGCAATCTTGTTCCCGAAGATTGCAAGGACGGTTGCTACAGTCATGCTTAAACTGGGGCATAAGGAAGGTCAAGGCCTGGGTGCACGAGCACATGGAATTAAGAAACCCTTAGTCATACAAAACACTAGAGAAAGGTACGGATTGGGCTACAAGTCTACCAAAGCTGACAAATCAAGGGAAGCTGAGAAAAAAAGGGAGTCCCGCTTAGCCACACTAGAGAAGAGGCCTCTCCAAAAGCAAAGGATGACGTTCCCACCCCTTGGGGCTATATTCCAGAGCGCCAGTTTTATCCATCGGAGGAAAGAATGCACCATAGCCATGCCGAGGGCCAGCCGTGGAGAGCAAGAACAGATGGGGCGGGTATGCCAAGGTCCCCCCAGGGCACCAACCGAACAATTAGAGTATTGTGGACCTCCCGGCCAAGTAATGATCAAAGAAGCTTTCTTTGGGGAAAGTTCTGTTTTTATTATGTTTTCAAATTCCCAACAACGGTTGTAACCTTTTCGAATATTTATGAAATAAGACTTTTGCCAAAAACGCATCTTCTTACATTGCATGACATGTGCATCATTATACTTTGTTAAACTATTCAAACTTTTACCAATAGGTGCGATCAAGTTAAAAAGGATCTGTTAAGTAAAGAAGAAACGAGTTGCTTAAGGTTTGACCATAATCCAGATTGGGAGCAACCAGTATTTGGAGTAGAGGAAGCTGACGTCGAAGAAGACTTTGAGCCTCCGGAGGACATCATACGCCTATTGAAAAAGGAGCATAAACCCATTGTTCCTAGCAAAGTTCCGATCAGGACTGTCAACTTTGGTACACCTATCGAACCAAAACAAGCTGCGATTAGGATTTCTAATCAATGAGGATGTCAAGGGCCAATTGGTCGATCTCCTAAAAGCCTATATCGACGTTTTTGCGTGGTCTTACAAGGATATGCCGGGACTAAATACCGACATAGTGCAGCACTAGCTGCCACTAAATCTAGAATGCGCACCTGTACAACAGAAGTTACAACGAATGAGACCAAGAATGATATCGAAGGTCAGAGAAGAGGTTCGGAAACAATGGGATGATGGATTCCTTAGTGTAGCTCGATACCCAGAATGGGTCGCTAACATCATGCCCGTCCCAAAGAAGGGTGGGAAGGTCTTTATGTGCGTAGACTACCGCGACCTCAACAAGGCTAGCCCGAAAGACAACTTTCCACTACCTCACATCGACACCTTGGTAGATAACACCGCAAAACATGCCATGTTTTCTTTCATGGATGAATTCTCTGGCTACAACCAAATTCGGATGGACCCCGATTACAAAGAAAGGACCACCTTCACAACTCTCTGGGGTACCTTCTGCTACAATGTCATGCCTTTTGGACTCAAAAATGCCGGGGCAACATATCAGAGGGCCATGGTGACACTCTTCCATGATATGATGCACAAAGAAGTGGAGGTTTACGTCAATGATATGATTACCAAGTCAAGAAACGAGAAGACCACGTGGAGGTATTGCATAAACTATTCAACAGATTGTGCAAATACCAGCTAAAGCTAAATCCTGCCAAGTGTACCTTTGGAGCTACATCTGGCAAACTACTAAGATTTGTTGTCAGTCAAAATGGAATAGAGATCGACCCCGACAAGGTCCAGGCCATCCATATGCCTACACCAAAGACCATCAAAGAAGTTAGAGCCTTCCTCGGGCGACTCAACTATGTTGCCCGCTTTATCTCACAACTTACTGTAACTTGTGAGCCTATCTCCAAAGTGCTTCACAAAAATAACCCCGAAGTTTGGAATGATGAATGTCAGGAGGCCTTTGACAAAATCAAGGAATACCTTATGAACCCATCGATTTTGGCTCCTCCAACACCCAAAAAACCTTTGATCTTGTATTTGATGGTCCAAGAAACATCCATGGGTTGTGTTCTGGGATAGCTTGATAAAGCAAAGAAAAAGGAGCAAGTCATTTATTACTTGAGCAAGAAATTTACATCGTGCGAAGAGAAGTACACTCCCTTAGAAAAAGCTTGTTGCGCTCTCGTCTGGGCAACACGAAGATTGAGACAGTATACCCTCTACCATACTACATGGCTCATCTCAAGACATGACCCACTCATGTACCTGTTAGAAAAACCGGTAATGACAGGAAGGGTTGTAAAATGGCAACGGCTCTTATCCGAATATGATATCATCTATGTCCCACAGAAGGCCATCAAGGGAAGTGTCATAGCAGATTACTTGGCCGACAGGGCCTTGGAGGATTATGAGCCCATGAGCTCCGATTTTCCAGACGAATACATCAATGCTGTTCAAGAGGATCAGGAATCAAAGTCGTGGATTTTGTGGTTTGAAGGAGCCTCAAATTTATCCGGTCATGGCATTGGGGCAGTATTAATCTCCCCAACCGGTCAACATTATCCCATGGCCGCCAAGTTGGCCTTTCCCTGCACAAACAACATAGCAGAATATGAAGTTTGTGTCATGGGTCTCCAAGACGCCTTAATAAGGGGAATTACAAGGCTTCAAGTCTTCGGAGATTCAGCCTTAGTAATTTATCAAGTTCGTAAGGAGTGGGAAACCCGGAATCCCAAAATCATTCCCTACCAAGAGATGATATGTGATATAGCTAGACTATTTGATGAAATTTCATTTGAACATGCATCCCGGGAACATAATCGGATTACCAACGCCTTGGCTACTTTGGCAGCCCTCCTTCAGTTGGATACAAGCTTAGAAATGCCCTCTTTTGATATTTGCGTACAAAAAGTGCCAATATACTATATGTTGGCTAGTACGGATGCTAACACAAAGTCATGGTATCATGATATCAAACAATATCTACTCACAAGAGAATATCCAACAGAAATCTCAAAATCAGGAAAAAAAATATTCGGCGAACAAGTGCTAACTACTTCTTATATGGGCCCGTCCTTTACAAGTGCAGTTACGACATGGTGCTACTACGGTGCGTTGAGAAAGACGAAGCAGCTCAGATCCTCAATGAGGTCCACAATGGCAACTATGGAGCTCATGTGAATGGACATGCTCTATCCCGACAGATCATGAGGATGGGCTACTATTGGGTCACTATGGAAAAGGATAGCATCCATCATGTGCGCATGTGCCTTAAGTGCCAAGTTTACGGGGATCGAATCCAAGCACCCCAGTAATGACCCGTGTGTAAGGAGTTAACCACAAACACCTTGGATGTTGGTGCACAAGTTTGAGGTAAGAGATGAGCCCAAGAGGGGACTTTTGGGAGGTGCATGTGGCAAGTGATAACGTGCATTTATGCCCTAGGAAGATGCTATGCATATACAGGCGCTTTTAGGCTATTTTGTCAGGTTTTGGAGATTTATTTTGACCTAGTAGATGGGCTCAGATGAATTGGCGTGCAGACCAAAAGATTCTTAGAATGATGTCTTCTCTCTACCATAGAATTTTCAGGCCAAACGGACATGCACGCGAATTGGACCCATTTGGCGTGCAAGGTTTTTATTGCATGGATGCCTTTTACATGATGCAAGGAGGCTTGGGGTAAAGTTTGAGTGCAATTGGAGCTGCACGCCAATTGGGGAATTGGTGTTCAAATTGGCGTGCAGACTTATTTTTGCATGGTTACCTTAGTTTTGTTATTCTAATCATCTTTTCCCAAAGGACCTTGTTGGAATTGTGGATATTTTGGTGTGTATGGATGTGGGAAGGTCATAGCTTGTTCCATCAAAACTACGTCGTTTTGATCTTTGGGATTCACTTAAATCAAAACTACGTCGTTTTGATGTTGTGTTCTCTATATAAGGAGGAGAAGCCCCTCTGTTTTAGGTTTAGGGTTTGTTGCTCCACCGGCCGTCGCGAGAGAGAGAGAGAGAGAGAGGGAAGGAGAGCTCTTGGTTCTTTGCCAGGCGTCTTGCGTGGGTGATCGGTGTCTCGTGGGCGGACGGCGTTCGGTGTGGGAACAGAATATTGCTGTGTTGTTGCATTTTACTTGAGGTAGGGGTTCTATTTTTTGCTAATCCCTCTCTATCCTAGGGTTCTTAGGTAGAATTCGGCTTATACCTGCTATTATGTATATATAAATCCATATAGGTGTGATCTCCTATATGGATGTTGTCTTCAATGGCATTTTGGTGTGATTCTGTTGTTGGGTGGTCAGTGCATGTTATATGTTCGATGAAATGCCTGTGTGAATATAGTTGTGTGTATATGCCTATTACATGTTTGATAATATGCCTGTGTGGCTAGACTTGTGATTTTGGTGTATGCATGCATGCTGGGTGTTTGTTCTATTGCCTGAACGGATGGGTTTGTGCACTTGTGAACGGGTGCACACCAAGTGTTTGGTTTTATGCTTGAGTGACCGTGGTGTATGTTGTGTGCATGACTGTGGTATCTGGCCTGAAGAGGCGGTTAAATTACTTTGCCTGAGAGGCGGTTAAACCAATGGCCCCGAAGAGGCGGTTAAATTACTTTGCCCGAGAGGCGGTTAAATCGATGGCCTGAAGAGGCGGTTAAATTACTTGCTTGAGATGTGGTTTGTTAGCCAGTGTGGCCAAGGCCGAGGTTATGCCCACTTGTGTGGAATGCTTTATTTTTCTTAATACTGCCACGTCACTACACCTGTGCACATGCATGTAGCCGCTAGGAGCATGGGAAGGGTTGGGGAGAGTTGATCCCTACTGAGCTGTGGTTGCTCACCCCTCCTACTGTATTTGCTTGTTTTCCAGGGACTTACAGGCGTTAGGTGGATACACCAAGGTGGAAGACCATCTTCATTTTATTGTTCACTTCAGTGATGTAATTTCATAATTTATGTAACCCCAAGGGGGGAAATGTACTAAGGAAATTGAATTGTAGTAAGGAACATGGTTGGTTTGTGAACCTTAAATGTTGAAATTAAATAAAGATGTGGCTTGTTTGATTTATTGTAATTGTTAGTCTTGTTTGTGTGGCATCCAGTAATCCAACCCCGTTGCCCTCCGTGTGGGTGAATGGGGAGTCACGTATCGGTTTCCCCGAGTCGGAAATCCGGGGCGTGACAGTATGGTATCAGAGCATGGTCTAGTTGGCCTAGGGTAGTGGGCGGACCTGGTTATCCTAAGTCCTTTGGAGGAGCCTGGAGGGACATGCCTGATCAACATGGTCCTCTTTGAGCCTCCAAGGTGTACTTAGGGTAGTCCAGTCTTGTGGTAGGATTTGCATGCATTGGCATTAGGGCACTAGTTGCATTTGCTGTGAATGTGTGCTAAACTGTGGAAATTGTGGATAAGATAATATGATTAAGTGTGAAATGTGCAACTCTGATTTGTTTGGCAATGCGTACCAAACTGTGAAATGTGATTGATACAATGTATGTGTGTAATGTCATGTGATAGTGGAATTGATCAGTGGGGTAGAGGTAGTGACACGATAGATTATAAATTCGTTTTGACGTTTGTGCTTCTTACTTCGTGTAGTAAGAATGCCGCCGAGGAGAGTGACACGTACGTCTGGGGCAGTGGCTGATGAGTCATCTGCCCATGAGGGTCTGGGTGCGGGACAGTCCGTTGGAGGGCATGCGTTGTTGCTAGCACAGCTACGAGAAGGCATCCGGCTGGAAGTACGAGAGCTACGGGAGGGACTCCGGCAGGAGGTTCGGGAGGAGGTGCGCCGTGAGATGGCAGCACAGCAGGTGGTGCCACCACCACCACCAGTAGGAGAGCTGTCGCATGAGCGTGAGAGTTCGTTGGGTGGTGTACCGACTCGTGCAGAGGATGACGTGGTGACACGGTTCCGAAAGGAACAACCTCCGCGATTCAAGGGGGGAGGTGATCCTGGGGTAGCTGAGCAGTGGTTGAGGCAGATCGAGCATGTGTTCTCTTTTCTTCTACCCCGGGAGGAGGATAAGGTGCGACTGGCCATTCGGTAGCTGGAGGGGGATGCTTTGGAGTGGTGGACGAGTGTCGCGGGGAGCTGTGCGGTGCAACTCATGATTTGGGAAGAGTTCTTGCAACTCTTCCATGATGAGTTCTTCCCGGAATCAGTGAGATGGCAGAAAAGGGAAGAATTCGGCAGCCTGAAGTAGGGATCCAGGACGGTACCAGAGTATGAGCGGGAGTTCCGGAGCTTGAGTAAGTTTGCTCCTGAGACTGTGGCAAGGGAGGACATGAAGGCCCACAAGTTCACTTTGGGCCTTAGGCCAGCCCTTAGGCAGAGGGTGGCAATTCTACGCTTGAGGACCTATGTTGAGGTTGTGGAGACGGCCCGTATAGCCGAGAGAGAGCTGGATGATGGGAGGCAGGCCCACTAGGGTCGCCAGTTGCAGAGTGGGCCTGATCGAGATGCAGGGCCCAAGAGGCTCAAGACGGAGGAGAGGGATAGCAGTTCTTTTCGCAGTCGGGGTCAGACATCTGTGAACCCTGGGAGGTTCACCTTTGGCGGCGGAAGACAGGGTGGTCCATCTAGGGGTCTACCTAGCAGTTGTCACTGCTATGGAGAGCAGGGTCACTTCAAGGGGGAGTGCCCCAAGAAGGATTGGCGATGCAACAACTGTGGACGAGAGGGCCATTTGCACCGGGTTTGCAGGAGTGGCAACAGGGGAGCGGGGGGCGTGGCATCTAGCGTGAGGAGTGATGCTAGCTTCCGTGCACCAGCTGAGAGACCAGCTCGTCAGTGGCAGGCCAGCCAGGCAGGATCCAGTCAGACCCGAATGGATGTAAGAACAAGAGCAGCCACCTCAAACATGAGTCTTTACTCGTGTTTTCTATCTCAAATAGAAACAAAGGTGGTAGATGAAGCTCTTCAGGATTCAAATTGGATAGAAGCCATGCAAGAAGAGCTGAATCAATTTAAGAGGAACAATGTGTGGACCTTAGTACCAAGGCCTAAGTCTCAGCAAGTCATTGGAGTTAAATGGGTGTTCCGGAACAAGCTTGATACGGATGGAATAGTAATCTGGAACAAAGCCAGACTGGTAGCGAAAGGATATCGTCAAGAAGAAGGAATAGACTATGATGAGACCTTTGCTCCAGTAGCAAGACTTGAGGCAATCCGAATGTTTCTGGCGTATGCTTCATATGAAAACCTCATAGTTTATCAAATGGACGTCAAGAGCGCATTCCTGAATAGAGATCTTCAAGAGGAGGTGTACGTTGAACAACCTCCTGGCTTCATTGAACCTAAAGCAGGACATCTTGTCTACAAGCTTCGGAAAGCTTTATATGGTTTGAAGCAAGCTCCAAGAGCCTGGTACGACACACTGTCAGAATTCCTACTTGCTCACAACTTCCAAAAGGGGAAGATAGACACCACCCTATTTCTACGAAAAGAGAAAGGACACACTCTGATCGTACAAATATACGTGGATGATATTATTTTCGGATCAACGAATCCGAAGCTTTGTGAAGAGTTTGCTAAGTTGATGACAGGCAAGTTTGAGATGAGCATGATGGGAGAACTGTCCTACTTCCTTGGAATAGAAGTCAAACAATTAAAGGAAGGAATCTTCATTAACCAAGCTAAGTACACTCGCGATCTTATTAAGAAGTTTGGTATGGAAGGTTCATCTCCCGTCAAAACTCCCATGCCTGTAAGTGCCAAGTTAGACCCGGATGTTGACGGCATATCGGTAAATGTGACCGACTACGAGAGGATGATCGGATCCTTGTTGTATCTTACAACAAGTCGCCCAGACATTATGTTTGCAACTTGCATCTGTGCACGATACCATGCGAATCCCAAGGAGTCACATATGCTTCATGTTAAACGGATATTAAGGTATCTCAAGGGAACGATGAATTTGGGACTCTGGTACCCAAAGGAGTCAAACTTCACCTTATCCGGATACTCTGATGCCGACTTCGCTGGATGTCGCATCGACAGGAAAAGCACAAGTGGTACATGTCAGTTCCTTGGACATAGATTAATTTCATGGTTCGGAAGAAGTAGAATCCGTATCAACCTCTATCTTTGAAGCGGAATACATAGCTGTTGGGAGTTCGTTGCGCACGCTACTCTGGATGCAAAGTCAACTTACTGACTACGGTTTCAACATGTCATCTATTCCACTCTACTGCGACAACACTAGCGCTATTGCTATCAGCAACAATCCTGTCATGCATCCTAAGACAAAGCACATTGAAGTCCGGTATCACTTCATACGTGATCATGTTCTTAAAAGTCACATCTCACTGGAACACGTTGCTACTGAAAATCAACTGGCCGACATTTTTACAAAGCCCCTACCTGATGCAAGATTCTCTGAACTACTCTTCCGTTTAGGTATGCTTGACTTTTCTGCATAATTTCACATTCAATTTACCCAACAGTATATTTACTATCAGAACATGCATTGTACTTTTATTGTAAGTAGAAGATACATACTGACTTTAATGCCGATCATACTTACTGGTTTAAGGCCTCTTGCTTCTGATATTAATACCAACTTCATATTTGGGAGGATGCTTGCGTTTCCCGACTGAAGTCGTTTAAGCTAACATGACTAAAGCTTATATGATTTACCTCTTCTGGTTTCATGATCTAAATTTCCATTAATCACCACGTGACAAAAGCATGTTCATTTAGATTACTCTATTAACATGCATAGTTGAAGAAGTGAAATGGGTTAGCTTGGAATGCTTGGTGGATGAATACTCAATCGCAGTCTGATCAGCTTCTGAAGTATAGTTTTCTAATAAGATAGACAGTGCTGAACTTCTACAAATTGGAAAGGTCAACCGAGAGGATTGCACAATCTACGGGGGAAACAATGCTTTATATATTATTCAGTAATACCCCCCGTATATGTCTCATGACCTCTTTTCGGACTGTTTATTTGAGGGGGAGCTTTTCATTGAGAGGATTAAATGATCTATGGGGGAGCAGCAATGAACCCCTAATATGTCTCGGATTCTCCTTCCTCTAAACTCTTACTTCCGGATCTGACTGGACATGCTGTTTTGAATCAGAAAAGTGGCATGTTTGGATGTATTTTCCTTCTTCAACCATGCATTTTAATTGGCTAATCATCTGCCTTCTTTTGACATGTGTTCGCTCTATCATTTTTCACTCATGAATCCTAAATTGGCCAAATCATATGAATCATATGCTCTTTAATTAATCTTAGCTACGTTGTTCAGCAAGACGGTTTCGCTATGTTGACCTATATGAACCTGTGTATTGCTGTCTGACATATGCCCTGATTCAGTAATATTGATCATTTTCAAGTATGCATACGTCTACTACATTCTTAGCAATGCATGAGTTCTGTTTCTCATTAGTTCAGATTATGTTGTTTTTCACTGATTATCTTCTCTAATCCGTACTAATCCTTGCCTGTTAAGCTTTTGTATTTTCAGTTTATCCTTATTTAGCTAAAGGTTCAGATTTTCTTTGCAACCGTATCGATAAATCCAGTCCATAGTCTCGGATTTGAAGTGTTGTGGTACTTCTCTTCTCTTCGACTTTTTGACTGCAAAGGAATCTACTCTACTCTCTCACCGAACTCTGTTTACTACGGACAAGGTCTATTATTCATCCGGATACTCTTCCACGAATAGTATTTACTCCAGATGATTGTCGGCTCATTCCTCCGGACTCCTGACACTATTTAATTGTGACAATCCATGTATACTCATATATCGCATGATTTTGAGGAGGAATAATGATGATTCATTAAATGCATATCTCAGGTTGCACACACACTTCTCTGGATGGCAACCAGTTGTTATCTTTACTTGGTCATGCGGTCTCCACGACATCGTTTCATTCGGAGGCGCATCGATATCCAGACTAATGACATCAGCCTGTCACGCGGGTCCCTGTTTCACTCGCAAATTCCTAGACCCGCTGACATTTCCGGACACGGTCTTAGATATATATATTCTGGTTATTCTTGCGAAGCACGAGTATTGCTCATTTCCAATCCCTAAACCTCTCGTTGCTACTTTCCTCATCAAGACCTCACCTTTCCTCTTGTTCTTCATATTTCATCTGTAATGGCACCCAGAATCTCCCTTTCCGGCGTTAATCCTGGTCATCTGGTTGATTGGGACGCTGTCTCTAATCCTCCGGGATTGGTTTCTCCAGCTTCGCCCTCTCCTTGAAGCCTCACATATACTCCATCTGGTCTCCAATCCCGTCGATCTTCTTATCGACGACATCATTGAGTATTACCAACGGATTCGCTGCACCACCGACTCCATCATCTCCTATGTCCGCGGAGAATCCATCATCATCACTCCCGCCGTTCTTCGCGCTGCTCTCCGCCTCCCCCCCCCGGTGAACCACAGCGCCCGAATGCCGATCCAATGGCGGCTTCTATGGGTTGCACAAACAAGGGGAAGGAATACAAGGTGAAATCCTTCCAGGGTCGCTATCGATATATGGCGACCATTCTAAGTCGATGCCTACTGGCTCGCACATCCGCCCTGGACTCAGTTCCATACGACCTTCTCCTGGCCATGTACGGCGTTTTTGAAGGTCTTCCGATGGATTGGGGGATGTTCTTATTTCGTTTGCTGCAAAATGGTCCCAAAAACCATTCCTTCGGAAGCATCCTCAGCATTGTCTTCCGGCATCTACGTCCGGACCATTTCGCCCGATTTGATGCTGTCTCGTTTCCCTCGGCTTATTACCTCCGTTACCTTACGCTGGATGGGAACATGACCACTCGCCGACCCACTGTAGCTCTCCGCATTCTCCCTGCCTCGGAACAACAAGGCAGCTCTGTTGGTGACCCCTCCGACAGCCAAGCCCACGAGGTCAGTTCTGCACCCCGATCCTCCCGGATTCGGTCTGTTGCTGCACCTTCCCACTCACGAGCCTCCCAGCACAGCGTTCGTGCCGACCCGTCCGAGGTTGCAGGGCCATCTCAGCACAGTGCCCCAAAGGCTGTTTCCTCAGCCCCCTGGCTGCGGATGTCCCCACTCCCTCCACCTCCGCTGTTGCTGCCGCGGTTGCTACCATTGTTGCTGCCGCAACTGCTGATGTCCCGGCCTCTTCTCCGGAAGCTCCGTTGCCTCCCCTACCTCAACCCCGAGACTACCTAGCCCATCTTTCTGCCGACACCTTAACGAACCTCTGGCTCCGTTTTAGCCTTGCTCACACCGCCTCCCTTCCAGACAACGATCTCCGGGTGTTTTACACCCGCCATACCCAATCCCCGGAGAAAATGATCATCTGGAACTTGGATCACGGCTTTCTTACGCCGGCCTCCATTCCAGATGTAGCGTTCACCACTCCCACCAGTCCCGTCCTTTCTGCCCAGGGTCCTTCCCCGCCTAAGGCTGGCCCATCTTCTCCTGCCCCCGCCGTTCCAATTGTTGACCTATCTGGTCAAAGCGGGTCAGCTGCCCCGGATGCCTCTGATGCTCCGGAAGCTCCTTCTGCTGCTGATACTCCTGCGGACTCCTCTGCCCAGCGCACTCCTGCTCCTGTTCATGCGGGGGAGTCCTCCAAGGCTCCGGAATTGGTCCTGGGGCGTGCCTTTTTCGGCACGGTCCACTCTGACGCTGTGCTTTCTGCCCAGTTGGACCGCCATGCCCAAGCTCACAGTGCCCAAATTTCCGCCATCGCCGCCAAGGTTGATGCACTTGGCACTCACCTCCTCTCCGCTCTCACTGACTCCTCTACCTCCACGGAGCAGAAAATGGATCTCGTCGCCTCGTCCGTCCATTCCTTGTCTACCTCTTTTGCGGACCTAGCGCATATGATGGCTCGCCCTCCAGTTGCTTCCCGTTGATCTGCCAAACCAGGGGAGAAAGTGTCATCTGATCCTGCTCCTTCTGCACCACAACCATCTACTCGGACTGAGAAGCGGCATGCCTCTTCAGTGCTTCAGGGAGTTCAAATTCCCAAACGAAGCCGCTTTTCTCAGCCAAGCTCCTCTCTCGCAGCTCCAGCTCCTCCTCCATCCTCCTCATCCACCGCCAACACCTTCCTCCCATCATATGCGGAGGTTGACCCCTCTGATGCGGATGGAAGCGTTCGCAAAGCAATGAAATCTTATGCTGCGTCTTCTGCTGAGAGAAGATGTCTTTCTGAAATGTATCCTTTCTCCCCGGACGACATTCAGACTCTTTGTTTGGAGAAAGGTCTCTTTACAACAGAAGATATTGACAACTTCTCAAGGGCTGCGAAGATGGAGATGAGGCTGTTTCCATCTCTTTACAAGGATGTGCATTTGTTTGATGTCTTGCCGTGTTGGAATGAAGGCTATCTTCCCAGTGTGGATCTAATTCAGTCCTTCATCGACGGAACTGCTGAGGATAGCAAGCCATGGAAAACTCTCTCAACTATCCTCATTCCGTACCGGATCATGTCGCCACACTTCATGATGGCTGTCTTTATGATTCAGTCCAAGCAAATGATCCTCATTGATTCTCATCAGATAGTGGAGCACTTTGTAAGAAAGAATCAATGGGAACCTCTGTGTCTCAGACTGACTGAAGCTGTGAAGAAAGCCCGTTTATATGAAGAATTGGGCATCACACCCTTGTGCCCAACTGAGAAGCTGAAGGCGACATTCCGGGGCAAGAAGCAAGTGCCACAACAGCCGGATGGAGATAGCTGCGGGGCTTTTGTCTGTTACTTCATCAAGTCATTTTTTACTGTGGACAAATCTTGGAGCCAACACACTACTTATACGATGAAGTAGACAATGGAGCTTAGAGAGAAGGCAGCAACTATGATCTTCAAGTATAGTAAGCCTTATGTACCTTAGTGAAAATCTTGTATTAATGCTGAATTGTACTTAGTTGCTGATCAATGAAATTGGTTATGTTGCATATTCTGTATGTTATTCTTTTGCATTGCTTACCAGATCAGATTACAAAGGGTTTGGGCATATCCATAATTGGGGGAGATTGTTGGTTCAAACCCAGAATTTGGATAATGCTGATAAAGCCTTATGTAATTTGATCTGAGATCTTTTGTGTTTATTTGATTATTGCAGAAGATATGTTACTAACCCGGAGATGCACTCGTGAGAGCAAAGCTAAGGACAGGATACATAATCCTGATCCGGACAAGAGTGAGTGTCGTCAAACACTTGGTAAATAACCAAGTCACAAATACATACGGAATAAGGAACATTCGTACGGACTAAGAACTTAAAGGATAAGTGCAGAGTAAGAGTCTTGGTCAACGAGGTCGCACGAAGCAAAAGGATTGAAATGGAGTTAAATAGTTAAGTCTTCCCTTCAAGCGAACTAAAGTGAAGAAGACACGGAGTAAGGTGTCCGAGTCTTTCATACACGCTGAGTAAGGAAGTATTGATGCGGAATAAGGATCCAAGTCTTTATTCACACGGAGTAAGGAAACTAGATGCGGAGTAAGGAATCCGGATATCTTACTCGTCTGGAGTAAGGAACTTACATGCGGAGTAAGAAAGCGCTGACACGGACTAAGGATTCCAGTACCAAATAGATACGGAGTAAGCAATCACTGACACGGAGTAAGGTTCCGAGCTTCATTAGCTACGGAGTAAGGAAAATTACACCGGACCAAGAAGATACTGCTTCAACTCAACCGCATTTAAAGTTAACAGCTCGTGGCGTCCCGATGTAAGACAAATTTATTGAGAACCTGAAGAATCTTACACGTGGATTATCCGGATATGTGGACACAACCTTAATTGTATTTGGGAACTCACAAATGCACTTATACTCTTCAAACCCAAGATCTTGAGCTCCACAAACCGCAGCAGTCAAGGCAGAGAGATTACCGAGGGATAGTTAGTGCTGAACGCATTCCGGAACTACAAGTTCCAAGGTTGTCTCTTAGGAATGTTTTGTGTAAATATTCATACTTGTACATTTGTAAAAAAAAAAAAGGGAGAGCGTGTGCATTAGTTAAGAAAAGACTAATTTTGTGTATGCACAAGCGTTTTCATCTTTGGAGATAGAAGTTGGCTAGTGTGTGAGTTCATTTGTAAACAGAGTGTAAGAGAGTCTTGCTTCTATTTTGTTGTAATTATCTTTTGATAATAAAACAAAATACTTCCACTATCTGGTTATCTTCCGCAGTGATTCTTTCACTTAACTAGATTAGTGCAGTGCCTTAAGAGAACAAAAGAGTTTGAATAAGAGCCTATTCACCCCCCCCCCCCCCCCCCTCAAGGCTCCAAGGGACCATCAGGCCTGAAGGCAGTCTTCTGAAAATATGAAAGGAACATCCTTCTCTAAAAGCATGCTTAGGGACTTGGCAATTTTTGAGAAATCTTTGATGAACCGCCGATAAAACCCTGCATGACCCAGAAAGCTCCGGATGCCCTTCACATTGGTGGGAGGAGGTAGACTCTCAATGGTGGAGATCTTTGCTCTATTTACTTCCAACCCAGCTGTGGACACTCTATGCCCAAGGACGACACCTTCCTTGACCATGAAGTGACACTTCTCCCAGTTCAAGACCAGGTCCTTTTCCTTGCATCGGATCGACACGGTTTCTAAATTTCTGAGGCAGATGGAAAAAGATGAACCAAATACTGAGAAGTCATCCATAAAGACTTCCATAATGTCCTCCACTAACCCTTGAAAAATTGCTATCATACACCTCTGGAAAGTAGCAGGTGCGTTACAGAGACCAAATGGCATACGCCTAAAAGCATACGTGCCGAAAGGGCACGTGAATGTAGTCTTGTCTTGATCCTCCGGGGCAACTGCTATCTGGTTGTATCCAGAATAACCGTCCAGAATACAATAATACGGGTAGCCAGCTAACCGATCTAGCATTTGATCAATGAAAGGTTACGAAAAGTGGTCCTTACGCGTGGCTTTATTCAGCTTGCGATAGTCGATGCACACGCGCCACCCAGTCACTGTGCGGGATGGAATGAGCTCGTTCTTCTCATTGCGTATCAATGTCATGCCGCCCTTCTTGGGAAACACTTGCACTGGACTAACCCAGGAGCTATCTGAAATGGCATATATGATGCCCGCTTTCCTCCACTTCAGAATCTCCTTGCCAACAACTTCCTTCATTGCAGGATTGAGCCTGCGTTGGCGCTCTACAGTAGGAGTATAAGACTCCTCCATCAGTATCTTGTGCATGCAGACCGCTGGACTTATACCTTTTATATCATCTAGAGACCACCCCAGGGCCTGCTTATGCTCCCTTAAGACTTCTAGTAGCTGTCTGGTTTCTTCTACTGTTAAGGATGCAGCTACTATCACAGGGTAACGCCCTTGTGTATCCAAAAACTCATACCTCAAATGTTCTGGGAGTTGCATTAGAACTGGCAAGGGTTTCATGATTGCTGAAGATTCAATTGAGGAAGGCTGCTGCTCAGTTTGGTCTTTCAGCACTTCATAAGTCTCTTCCGATTCCGCCTCAGCAAAATCCACCTGCTGCAATTCGTGATCCAAGCTTTCAGTGATCAAGCTTTCTTCGAAGTAGCTGTCCACGAATTCAGCAACCTGATCAATCCAGTAGCAACTGGAATGATCATTCGCCTTGCGCATCGAACGCTCCATGTTGAACACCACTGCGTCTTCATCCACACGCAGCGTCAACTCCCCTGAGTTTACATCGACCAAGGCCCTTCCGGTACTCAAGAATGGCCTTCCAAGAATCAGTTGGACGCCTTTATCTTCCTCCATTTCCAAAACAACAAAGTCCACTGGGAAGATAAAGCGATCCACCTTGATTAAAACATCTTCAATGATGCCCGCCGGCTTCCCTATCGAGCGATCAGCAAATTGTAAAGATATGGAAGTGGGCTTTATTCTAGTCAAGCCCAGTCGCCGATAGATGGACATTGGCATCAGATTTATACTCACCCCTAAATCACATAGGGCTTGCTCCAATTGCGAGGTGCTAATGGTGCAGGCCAGAGTGAAACTACCCGGATCTTTAAGCTTGGGTGGTAGCTTGTGCTGCACCACTGCACTGATGTCATTTGTGAGAGCCACTATCTCACAATCAGTGTAACTTCTCCTCTTGGACAGCAGGTCCTTTAAAAATTTGACATAACCAGGCATCTGTTCCAAGGCTTCTATGAATAGGATGTTCACCTCCAGCTTCTTGAATACATCTAAAAATTTCTGGAACTGAGCATCTAATTTCTTGTTCCTCAGCCTTTGAGGATACGACATAGGAGGTTGATACGGAACGGGAGAGCTAACTTTAGGCTGACGGGCTGTCGGTTGACTACTCCCAACCTTTTCCTTCTGGTCCTTACACTGCTCAGCATCTCCTTCTTTAGCTTCCTCCTGGGCATTCTGTTCCGACTCCTCCTTGGTTAGCTCGATTTCCTTCTCTCCAGCTGGTAGCTCTTTCCCACTTCTAAGCATTATAGCTTTGCATTGCTCCCTTGGGTTGACCTCCGTATTGTTGGGAAAAGTGTTTGATGAAGATGGCCTAACTGCATTTGCTAGCTAGCCAATCTGCTGCTCTATATTCTTCATGGCAGCCCCAAGATCCTGGACAGACGTGGTAAGGGACTCAATCCTCATCTCCCCCATACTCATTCTGTCAGTTGCTTGCTTAACAAATTGATAAAAGAAGTTCCGCATCTCTTCATCCTTTGCCTTCTCTTTGTCTTCCTCCTTCTGTTGAGGCATCTTCTGGAACCCAGGAGGAAGTTGTGGCTGAGATTGTTCTCCATACTGTGCTGCTCCAGTAGCAGGGACCTTATTCTACCTTTGGCATAAGTAAGGCTGTTGTTGAAATTGGTGAGGTCCTCCGTGATTCTGGAAGTTGCTGGGCTGAGGAGGATTCTGGTACTGGTTTGGATTCTGAAATTGTCTCTGGAATCCTCCACCTCGATTCCCAACATATTGGGCTTCTCCGTATAGCTGGGCTGCAGCAGCGTCTTCAGTAACTGCCTTGGGTTGTTCAGTTCTGCCCTCCATGCGAACAGCCATTACTGACATTTGCTCTGTCAGTAACTCCATCTTCCTTGTCAACTCATCGAACTGAGTTGAATTTGATGAATTTGATACCGCAGCCACCGGCTCAGCTCTAGGGCGTCTATCATTGGACCATTGGCAGTTGGACAACGCCATTCGCTCTATAAGCTCCACTGCTGCAGAAGGCTCCATCATCATGAACGCTCCTCCAGCGGCTGCATCTATCATGCTCCTTGTATTTGCATGCAGACCTGCATAAAAAGATTCGACTTGTAACCATTCTGGCCTTCCATGATTAGGACACCTCCTAACCAAGTCTTTGAATCTCTCCCAGGCCTCGTATAGCGACTCATCACCATGCTAGGTGAATTGATTTATTCTTCACACAAGGTATGTAAGCCTTCCAACTGCTGTTTAGCTGCAGCTAATACCCTCTGAGCCCTTCGCTGCTCTCGCAACGTTCGTTCGATTTCGAGATCGTATGGTAATAACTCACTCCTGGTGTGACGCATACACAGAGGAATTTTCTCAAACACCTATGGTGCACCCCTGCAAAGTAGCAAAAACAAAGAGATACCAGGTAACACCGTACTA
Organism: Taxillus chinensis; assembly: GCA_023512835.1. Taxonomy (NCBI): domain Eukaryota; kingdom Viridiplantae; phylum Streptophyta; class Magnoliopsida; order Santalales; family Loranthaceae; genus Taxillus; species Taxillus chinensis. The sequence continues at coordinate 48,329,802 of CM042092.1, read as the reverse complement.
GAAAAATGACAAGAAAGTAAAAATCCAGATCACAAATAAACGTAAGCACCTAATGTCACTTAGTCCTAACAACGTTTGGCTTGCCTCCCCGGCAACGGCGCCAAAAACTTGACCCATATAAATTGTGTCTATAGGTTTTGCAGCAAGTGCACTGGTCAAGTAATAAAATGGAGTATTAAGACTCCGGTTGTCAAACCCACAGGGAGGTAGTTAATGCTGTTAAGCAGCAAGCACTAAGCTAATAAGTTGATTTTATGTCTGGACAATTGATTTTTGTTGTACAAATAGTTTGAACGAAAAATGATTAAATCAGAATGTTGGCAAGCTGTTGGTATATAAATTTCAGTGATTAAGGATCTAGGGTCACAATGTTTACCACCCAATCAATTGTAATAGTCTGGTTATGGCTCTTGTTCTTGATTTATGTTCTAATTCATGTTCATGTTGACTATCTCCTGCCTATCTTACATTTGGTCCATGCTAAGATAGATTTAAGGCTTTTATCCCATTTGGTCCATGTGAATAAAAGTGATCAAGGTAGATAAACAATCTAATAGTTGCAGACTTGGTCTATCATACAATATTAAATCTAATTCACTAGTGTTCCACCCTAGACAAGGGCTAAGATTACCTAATTATGCATAAACTAGGTATTTCCATTCAAGCAAGTGAATTAAACAAAAACTGAATTCTATTTTATTGAACAACCATAACCAAACTGAATACAATTTATTGGGGGCTACATTGCTCCCCTCGACTAATAAAACTACTCCATAATCATGACAAAAGTAATAACAATTATAAAAAAGAACATAATTACAGTACCAGGACAATAAAGGAAGACCCCAAGATGAACCAGGACTCCAGCCTCCAAAGACTCCGGCGTCTGCTGCCCAAAATCACTCCTCGCCAAGGACAATCCGATCTTTTAGTAATGGCTATAGCTCTTTTCAGAACTCAGATCAGATTCTCCCACTCAAGATGATTTACAATGCCTCCAAAGACCCCTATTTATAGGATTTAGTGGGCCAAATTAGGGTTACAAAAGGTGTGCCCTAATTATAAATGTGGTTGCAGCCAAAACGACGTCGTTTTGGTAAGTGACACTATTCGACGTTCTAGGCGCAATAAAACTCAAACTACACCAAATTTGACCCCAGTTCTTTAGAGGAAAATGATTAAAGCAACAAAACACATCATTTGGAGCTCAAAAATGCCTGCACGCGAGAATGAACGTGAGAAGACCCTTTTCACGTGCAGCTCCAATTCGACTCAAATTTGTTCCAAAGCTTCCTCTTGAGTTGTAGAAGGCATCCATGCAATAAAATCCTTGCACGTGAGAATGCACGTGAGAAAGCCTTTTCACGTGCACCTTTATTTTGCCTTCATTTTGTTTCCATCTTCTTCCTATAGCTTCCTCTTGAGTGTATGGAGTGATCTAGCCAAAGTGTGTGGGAAAAGGTTGCTCCAAAACCTGCCAAAAACACTCAAAAAGTACCACTATACACCAAACAGGGTCTTCCTAGGGGTTAGAGCAAATATGTGTAAAATATCATGCAAATAGGTACAAAACATATGCTAAAACACCCTATATAAGGTCTAGGATAATGGCATAAATGCACGTTATCAGGGGCATGACGGTGATTAGGAATGAAAAGAATGAATTGATTCCATCCCGAACTGTGACGGGGTGGAGAGTCTGTGTGGAGTATAGGAAGCTAAATAAGGCCACTAGGAAGGACTACTTTCCCCTTCCTTTTATTGATCAGATGCTTGATAGGTTGGCTGGGTATAGTCATTACTTTTTCTTAGATGGGTATTCTGGATACAATCAGATCATGATTAAACTCGAGGACCAGGAGAAAACAACGTTCACTTGCCCTTTTGGCACCTTTGCATTCAGGAGGATGCCATTTGGGCTGTGTAATGCACCTGCGACCTTTCAAAGGTGCATGATGGCCATTTTTCAGGGCCTGGTGGAGGAGATAATGGAAGTATTTATGGATGATTTCTCTATGCTTGGTAATTCTTACCAACATTGCTTAAAGAACATAGATACTGTCCTAGAGAGATGTAAAGAGAAAGAACTTGTCCTCAATTGGGAGAAATGCCATTTTATGGTAAGTGAGGGCATAGTCCTAGGGCACAAGGTGTCAGCCAATGGTTTGGAGGTGGATAGAGCTAAGATATCCACCATTGAAACCCTGCCACCTCCAACTAATGTGAAAGGGGTGAGAAGTTTCTTAGGACATGCTGGGTTCTATAGAAGATTTATTAAGGACTTCTCCAAAATAGCTAAACCCCTAAGTGTGTTGTTGGAGAAGGACACAACCTTTGAATTTAATGAAGAGTGTTTAAAATCTTTTGAGGTCCTTAAGCACAAGCTAGTTATAGCCGCTATCATAGTTACTCCATATTGGGAACAACCATTTGAGCTTATGTGTGATGCGAGTGATTATGATGTGGGGGTAGTTCTAGGGAAGAGGAGAGAGAAAATTTTTAGGGTGATTTACTATGCTATTAAGACCCTAGATAATGCCCAACAGAACTATACCACTACTGAGAAAGAGTTGCTAGCTGTAGTGTATGGCTGCAACAAGTTTAGATCTTACCTGTTTGGGTCTAAGGTTGTTGTTTATACTGATTATGCAGCCCTAAAGTACTTGTTGACAAAGAAGGAAGCTAAACCACGTCTGCTGAGATGGGTACTCCTCTTACAGGAGTTTAATCTAGAGATTAGAGACACTAAGGGGGCCTTAAACACTGTTGCAGATCACCTTTCTAGACTTGAGAATGCACTTAAGTCTCTACCTATCTCTGATGACTTCCCTGATGAGACAGTGCTTCAAGTAAGCCAGCTTCCTTGGTTTGCTGATATAGCAAACTATTTAGCCACTGAGTTTATACCTAAGGGATTTGATTACCACCAGCGAAAGCGGTTCATAGTGAATGTAAAGAAATATATTTGGGATTTGATGAATTGTTATGCATCACATTATGCGGGCCACTTTGGAGTGCAAAGAATAGTAGCTAAGATAATACAATGTGGGTTTTATTGCCCCAACATGGTTAAAGACACCTATGTCTTCATTAAAACTTGTGATAGATGCCAAAGGGTAGGTGGACTGTCTAGGAAGAATGAGATGCCCTTAACTGGAATCCTTCCAGTTGAAATTTTTGACATTTGGGGCATAGACTTTATGGGGCCTTTCCCCATTTCTGATGGGTATTCATACATTCTGTTGGTTGTAGATTATGTGTCCAAGTGGGTTGAGGCAATACCAACAAGAGTGAATGATGCTAGAGTGGTGACTAAATTCCTTACCAGAAACATCTTTAGCCATTTTGGGACACCAAGGGCTATTATTAGTGATGAGGGTACACTACAAGAAATCAAGCCTACGGTAACATCAAAGGATAACACTATTGAAAAAGTGTTACGATATGTGGGTATTAAAAAAATTCGCTAGGCGGCAACTTGGGCACGTGATATTTTTGTGCGCGGCATATTTTGGATGAAATGTAAATGTTACCGGCATCAAATTAAATCCATACCTATACAAAAAAACAAAAACAAATACACACTTACTCTTATTCATCGACGACACCACACACACACACTCTCTCTCTCATTCATTGATGAACCCTAGCTAGGAACAGTTCTATGCTTCCTTCTCGCGCATACACACTAGGCCAAAATAGGAAAAGAGAGAGATCTTTGATCACGGGCGAATTAGCCTGCACTTGAGAAGGACGAAACTCGGTGATGGCTGATCGCCAAATATGGATGGCTGGTCACTTGTGACGTGTACTTGGTTGAGACTGGCCACGTTTCCCGGTAAGTGTTTCATTCGATCTTGTTCTTAAAATTACTTATTTGTTTGTTTTTGGTGGAGTAAAACAAATAACCACGCTCTCTTCTCTCTCCTGCAATTCCCGATCGCTAGGTGCGCTCTTGTCCGACTGCCCCTTCCAACTACTTCGGCTCTCTCTTGCGGCGGCACGGGGCTTGCCAGGTTTGATCAGTAGCTTCAATTCTTCCTTGGCTCTGCTGATTTTCTTGGTGGCTGGCCGATCGGTCTCGCATGAGTCCTACCCAGGTCTCTGTCGCACAATGCCCTTCACTAGCAAGATTACAAGTGGCAATCGGCTTTGGGGCTCCAGCTTGCCCCTCTTACTAGTGTGAGTTGTTAGATCTGGTGTGTGCAGGTTGGACTAGCTAGACTTGACGTGTTGCGCCTGGCCTCCCCCATTCTTACTATGCCTTCCACATGCTTGATAGAATTCTCCACTAATGGAATTATACACTGGTTTGCACCCCTTGTGTTCACTCTCATCTCTTTTGGTGCTGTCAATCCGTGTGGTGTTGTTTTATATGTAATTTGATTCTGGCATGCTGTTTGTTGCTGCGTACCTGTATTTACTAACTTTTTTCGTAGCTGGTAAGTTTTTTGTTTGTTTTTTTTTGTTTGAGCTCTTCTGCTCCCAATTCGTAAATTTTGAACATTAGTTTGTGTTGCTTTTGTTGGTTGAAGCGGGTAAAAATTCACAAGGATTTAGGTTTTGTTTATTACCAGTTTATTTGATTTGGGGCAAAACACGTGTAGATCATTTAAAAATTACCACCAATCCTTTAAATAAACTAATGATACTAACTATGTAAGTAGTTTCCTTCTACTGCACGCATGAATTCTATGTATAGCTCAATGCAAAGATGGGATTTTTGTAATTATACTGATAATGCAATCTTTATCATTAATATCTCGTACACCCTATTTGGGATTTTTGGTGGGGTTATTGCGTTTGATTCTATTGCTGAGTTGCCTCGTTTCTTTTTTAATTTCTGAATTTTTGTTAGCATGCTTTATATAATCATTTTGATGGAAAAGGGGCTCTACTGTGGTGGCTATAGACTTGCAGTAGCAAGTATTTTGATATAGTGTAAAAATTCTATATTGGCTAATTTTTGTTCCTTTTAGTACTAGAGATAATTCTTTTCCTTCTCTTCAATTATTTTGCTAAGGGTAAAGGGTCTTTGGCTGAAGAGATGCTGACATCAGAAATAGAAGAAACAATGCTGATGATGAAGGCAGTAGCATGGAGTTCATGGTTGGGCTTTAACCATAGCTAAACTAATTATTTAAAATTGTTGTTGTTGTTGTTGTTGTTGTCGTTGTTGTTGCTGTAGTAACAATGAATGCTTGTTTGCAGAGAAGTTGTGTCTAAACTGAAAGCTGCTAGTGCTTCTTGGATTCAGATTGATGAGCCCACTCTCGTCAAGGATCTTAACTCACACGAATTGCAAGCCTTCACTCTTGCATATTCTAAACTTGAGTCAACTCTATCTGGTATCAATGTATTAATTAAGACATACTTTGCCGATGTTACATCTTATGCTATGCATTCAAGACCCTCACAGGATTGAAAGGAGTCACTGGATTTGGATTTGATTTGGTTCATCGAACAAAGACCCTTGATTTAATTAAAGGTGGATTCCCTAAAAGCAAATATCTCTTTGCTGGAGTGGTTGATGGGAGGAATATATTGACCAATGATCTTTCTGGTTCACTCTGTATTCTTAATGAACTTGAGGGCACAGTTGGTAAAGGCTTTTTTTCCTCATCAGTCTTACGCGTGGTAAATAACCTTTTTTTTGGGCACTGATTAATTAAAGCTCATGTGCAGATATGCTTGTGGTCTCTACCTCCTATTCACTGCTGCACACTGTTGTTGATCTAGTTAATGAGACTATTTTGGATGCCAAAATTAAATCATGGCTTGCGTTTGCTGTTCAAAAAGTTGTTGAAGTGAATGTCTTGGCCAAGGCACTGGCTGGACCGAGAGATGGGGTATTTTTCTTTTCGTTCCACATACAGTAACCTTATTGAATCTCTGATAATAGAATGCTAAATTAAAAGGAATGGCATTCAAACTTTAGATTTGACAGTAATTCATGTAACTCACTCAACATGCCCAAGCATATTCATATTGCCTATAATTTTCGAGTAGTGAACAATAGTAATCATCTCATGTGTCATTTGGATGCATAGTTGATCTTAATCTGTTGGCTGAACTTATTATATGAACATCTAAATTACTGAGGTAGATTGTGGTTTCTGTTTATAAAACATAAAAGTGCATTTAGGTGTAGCGTAGTTAATCACAAATGGGTGAGTGTGAGGTGGGCCATTGGTTCGTTTGTTTTTAGTTCTATTTAGTACTACGGTTTGTTTCAAAGTTGGTCTGTTGTGGACTTTTCATATACAATGATATGTGTTGGACCCCATTTTGTCCGGGTTGGACATACTAACCCCATTTGATATACCTTTCTGCCATACCATATACCTTGTTGAGTAGGTCCACAATGATCCCATACTTCCAAGGAATGGTTTCTGCTACAAGTCCTTGAAGCGCCCCAAGACCAACACCAGGTGATAGAGGATGAAAATTGGAGACTAACGCACTTGACCGAGCTCAAATCGGACTTACAATGAAGAAGTTATAGCCAAAACAATTTTTGAAAAAAAAATGGGGTTGACCGTTGACCGTTGACCGTTGACCTGCCAACACTTCGACCCATTGACCTTCGGAGCCTCGAAGCCCCGAAGCCCTGAAGCATCGAAGCCTCGAAGCCCCGAAGCGCCGAAGCCTCGAAGCCTCAAAGATTCGAAGCCTCGAAGCCCTGCTGCCGCCACTCCGACCTTCGACCCTTTGACCTTTGACCCTCGAAGCCTCGCTGCCGACACTCCGACCTACGACTCACCCCTTCGGACTTTCGAACCTTGTGAAGATGCGACGCCTCGAGACTTATGACGCCGACTTGCGATGCCTTCGACCCGAACCTACGATGCGTTGACTTGCGACGCCTTCGCCACGCGACCTACGACCCGTTGACTTGCCGACACTCCGACCTTCGACCCTTCGACCCTGGACACTCAAAGCCTATAAACCTTTGACCTACCGACACTCCGACCTTCGAACCTTGACCTGCAACGCCTGTAAGCCTTCGACCCATTGACCGTTGACCTTCGACCTGCCAACACTTCGACCCATTGACCGTTGACCTTCGCCCCACTGAAATTTCGACCCACCGAAGCTTCGGCCCTGCCGACACTTCGGTCTTCTGACCCCTTGACCTTTGCTGGTTGGCGTTTCTCGCTGGCTCTTCTCGCTGGTTTCTCGCTGGCTGTTCACGAGACCCGTCTTCTGCGCTGGCCATTTGACAAAGAATTATTTTTCAAATGACCTGTCAGTCACATGTGCTAAAATACAAATTCAAAAGGGAATCACGAGCTGCCCTGTTTTCCACATAAGCTGTCCACCCGACAAATTGCACAAGACCTGGACGAAAATGAGGGAATCAATAATACAGCATTAAATGTTGCAATTAATGATAGTCCAGCTAAAATTTCTGCCAGCACTTTAAGATGCAGTTTTCTGTCCCTGTGCAGAGAGGGCTGTTCAAAAAAAAAAAAAACAGACAGCCATCATCGTTGGAAAAAACCTGCTACCATTACGCCCCAGCAAAAAAAAAAGAAAAAAAAAAAAACAGAGAGGCACGAAAACCTGCTACCATTTTCAATCATACCCAGCTGTCTGATCAAAAAAAAAAAAAAAGGAAGAGTTCAGCTGCTAGACGAAAAGAAAATGCCCAGATTACACCAAAAAAATACCCAGATTTTTTGCCCCAGATTCTCCCTGTTCCAAAATCAAAAAAACTACCCAGATTTTTCCCCTTTCAAGCTTCTTTTCCAAAAAGAAAAAAGGAGATCTCCCAGACTCTTTTTTTCCTTTTACGAGTTTTCTTGCCCAAAGCAAAGAAAACTCTACCATTTTAAAACCCCCTATCACATTTTTCTGCCCAAAACCCCAAATAAAAATCCTCTCATCATTTGCTCTCAATTCCAACACAGCACTGCAGTCTCCATGATATATCCCATCTGATTTTCGTAATTACTGGATTTGGTGCTTTTTCAATCTGAAGAATAGCGGCGCAGACAGGATAACTCAAACGGAAGGCCGGTGTTGAAGTCCTACCCAAACTAAAGTCGGTTCAATTTCTAATTCATTTGTATTTGTGTGTTTATTACTTCTTAGCTTATTTATATCCCTACTTGATGTAAGCCATAGTATTTTATTCTGTTTATGATTGTTGATACTGTCTATGTTGTAATATGTAAAGTGCAGTAAAAAGAAAAAGAGGGGCAAAAAATAGAGATATGAGGAAAAAAAAGAGTGATAAAAAAGGATGAAAAAGAGTGCTTTTATTTTTCTTTTGTGGATGTCACACTCACATACCCCACATCTATTTTGATATATGTGTTCCTATGTATTTTCAATTATTGAAACGCATAGATTTAGGTTCAAAGCTTTAAAAAAGACACAACAAAAAAATAACAAAATGTATTCCACAAAATGTTTTTCCAAAAGGTCTTCTATAACATGTTTTTCTATAAAAAGTTTTCAAAATGTGTTCAAAATGTCTCCTTAAAAAAACAAAACAAAAACAAACAAAAAAACGTTTTCATGTTTTAAAACCAAAAAAAAAAAAACCAAAATTAGTACTTCAATTTCTAAAACCAAAAAAAAAAAAAGAACACAAAAAAGACAAAAAACAACAAAAAAAAAACAAAAACAAAAAATGTATGTTTTCTAACCCAAGAAAAACCAAAAAAGGGGGGGAAATAAAAAATCATTTTCTAGGACCTCAATTTCTAAAATAAAACCAAAAGCCAAAACCAATCCCTAGAACCTCATTATCCACTTCAAACAAAAACCCAAAACCTTTATGATTCCCTTTAGAAATTTAGGGTAAAATCCATTTTCACTATAGCTTTAATAAATAACTTAGCTAAATAAAAATCATAGACTTTTTAGGAAATTTAACCCAGTCATGGCAGTACAAATAAAATAAAAACCTCCTCCTCCTAAATTAGATACCGAAAGGGCGTTGTAGGGGTGCTAATCCTTCCCTACACGTAACCAACTCCCGAACCCTTCTTTGATAACGCAGACCACACCTTTAAACTACTCAAAGTAGAGGGTATCCAACTGTACCCCAAAAACAGTTGGTGGCGACTCTAAATTTTTTCACCATTGGTTTAGTTTGAGCTCACCCCAAACGTGCCCGGACGAAAACCAATGATGACGGCTGGCGACTCCGCTGGAGAAATAAGAATAAACACTTTAGAGAGTTAGGTCTAGAACTAGGATTAGGAGGTTATTTTTAATTATACTGTTGTATACATTTGACTGTCGTGATAAGTTGCTTTTTTTTTAGATATTCATTTCTTTATTACAGTCGTCATTTATATGCTTTAACTACCATGATAGTTGTGATTTACTGCTTTCCATACTTGTTGCATTCATGCATAACCCTATACCCGGATTTAGCACAAATTAGGTTAGCAAGATTCAGTACGGTCCCTAGTGTGTTGATCATTATCCGCAATGGGGCCTCGGACTCCTCACTCAAGCTTGAGGTTCTTTTAAGGTGTGTCCTTCTAAGACCCCCCTCCGGTAAATCCCATAGTGTACGGAGCCCTCTATTGAGGAAGTTTGGGAACCAACGAATAAGATAGGTGTAGCAATAAAAGCCTATCAGGGGCATTGACCCACGTTTTGTTTGCTCATTCCATGCCATGCTAACCTTTGTTTTGCAGGGTAGTCCTTAAGACATCCCCTGCACATATATTAGCTTTTTTACTATTGGTTTATTCTTTATCCTGTCTAACTGCCTTGATATATATTAACCTGTCATCATGCATAACATGACATTAATATAGGCATGACAACTTTCAGTCATCTCCTAAAAGGCCCTCAGGACAAGGAGGCTGTCGCAGTGGTGGCCCAAGCATCTAGAGACATTCAACTTCGCCTTGGGGATTTTCCGCCAGGAGAAGCCCACAAGGCAGAACATGTTATCATAGAAGATCAGCTGGACTACACTAAGGAGATACAGACAATATAGAGGCCGTGGTCTAACGAAAGGAAAAGCATATACATACAACAGTTTGGGGATTTGCTCCATGTGACCAAGCTACTGGCCGATAAGGATATGGTTGGGGCAGCCATATATTTCTGGGAGTCTCGACGGCGGTGCTTTGACTTCAATGGCATAGATCTTGTTCCCACCATAGAAGAATACAGAAGATTATTGGATATCCCCGTAGAAAACAAAATGAAGATCTATCTACCGGAGCCCAGAAGATCATGTCGAAGGGCCTTCGCTGAGATAATGGGAAAGCCAGTATGGGACTCACCGACAGCCACAACCTATGGTGGGCGGGAATATCTTTCATGGGACACAATCAAAGAAATGATATAGACCGCAACAGAAGCAGGGGCACACAAACTGCTTACACTAGCTATATATGGGCTAGTCATTTTCCCAAGGATACCAACCCACATCGATGGAGCAATTGTAGATTTGGTCGAGTAGGTGCTCAAAGGATGTGACCTTACCCCTGCTATCTTGGCTGAAACCATCCGATCTCTTACTTACCTGAGAAGTAAAGGCTCGGGACAGTTCATGGGGTGCCTACCTCTCCTATGTACCTGGTTGCAAGGTCATTTCCCCTGTAGTGTTCATTGTTTTCCTGCTGTTTATCAGGTACCAGCCACAACACTACTAGATATTCTGCTCAACAAGTGGAGCCTACCTAAAGACTTTGAAAGCTGGAAAAAGAAGTTGGAGAACCTCACAGAAGCTGACATTACCTGGACTGCTCCTTGGATGCCGGTGGTTTCCATGACTTATAGCTGTGGGGACTACATTTGGGTCCCACTCTTAGGTCCCTGGGGAGGAACTGCATATGCACCACTGCAGGTGGGAAGACAAGTGGGGCGTCATCAGATTATCCCCGTGCTCTTTGGCATGGAAGAGTGTGACTTCACTTACAGCAGAACCATGCTCACAGAAGAAGGCAAGAAGATGTATCAAGCATGGTCCACACCACACAAGATCCAACCTAACAGTTCAAAACCTGGTGTTTACCCCGCATAAATATCTTGGAGGGCACAACACAAGCCACAGCTAACTTCAGACATGAAGGCTATCCTCTAGGAGAATCAGACTTTAAGGCACCAGATCCAGAGGCTAGAGGCATCTCTAGAAGGAGCTCTTCAAAGGCTGCAGCTGAGGGAAAAACAGATCGAGACCATAATGAAGCAGAGGGAGGAAGCAGGTGAACGACCACCACAGAGAAAGAGGCGCCGTGCTCCTTAGGAGATGACTGGAAGTTTGCTCTAAGATCATGTAGCAATAGCCTTCATTTGACATGGCATTTCGCATTGTATGTTTGTATTGAGTGTTTGTATTATGTGTTTTGTTTGCAATAAAGTTGTTTGTTTCTTTAACCCTTCGCACATACATTCATGTATACATGCATATCAAAGGAAAAATCAAATAAAACTTCCCTTGTACCCAGGTCGGTAGCTGCCTTTCTACAAGATTGCGCACTCTTACAACCTCAGATCTCGGCGCAATCAAATACCACAGTCGCAGCCGATGGCAGAAGAAACAGAGAACAGACTCATGGGGTTGGAACAGTCACAACAAACCCTACAGGGGCAAATGTCTGCAATTATGGAAATGCTCACAAAATTGACTGAGGAAAGAGGAAGAACCCCGACAGGGGGAACTATCAATCACCACCAAGAGCAGGGGCAAGAAGCAGTTCAACCGCCCAATCCAGCCCCTAGCTAGGCACCCACTTATCATCCTGCTATGGCATAACCTCCAACTCCAAATCAAACTCATTTCACTATGCCCGCACCGGGAAATGTAATGGAAGCGATGGGTTCCCCAGCTCCTCAGGAAAATATTGAGTCTCCCGCTCTACGCTGACTCGAGGAAAGATTGAAAGCCGTAGAAGGCATGGACAGCTATGGCATGACCAGCCCACAAGACTTATGCTTAGTCCCTGGAGTGGTGCTACCGCCAAAATTCAAAATGCCAGAGTTTGAAAAGTTCAACGGGACCCGATGTCCCAGGACACATCTGGCCATGTATTGTCAAAAGATGGCTGCTTATGCTGGTGAAGACAAGCTCCTCATGCATTGTTTCCAGGAAAGCCTAACCGGGGCATCCCTTCGCTGGTACTTTCAACTAAATGGAAACCACGTCAATACAAACATGTCACCGAGCTAGCACTGGATCGATTAACCCTGCAGTCCATGGAAAAGGGATCTGAGGAGAATTTCAAAGATTATGCACGAAGATGGAGAGAGGCCGTTGTGGAGGTCCAACCTCCTCTTACCGAAAGAGAACTCACTACTCTTTTTATCAACACACTAAAAGGCGTATACTACGAGAAGTTGATAGGTAACGTCTCTAACAGCTTTGCAGACTTGGTTGTATCCGGTGAACGTGTAGAAAGTGGAATTAAAGGCGGAAGGCTAAAGGGTGATGCGGCTGAGGCATCAAAATGGTTTCAACCACCAGCAAAGAAGAAGGAAAATGAGAGCAACCTGGTATACCAAGCACACCAGACAATACAACCAACATTCTACCAAGCGCCAAGATGCTACAAAGGGTCACCGGTAGCTGCTTATGCTGCACCTGCTCCATCTCCCCAATTCATGCCATACCTGCCGCAAGGAGGGGTCCCATTTTCATACTCATTGGTACCTAACTCATTTCAACCGAGAGCGCCATACCCAGAGCAACCATGGCCAGCAACTCAGGAAGGACCAGGAGCCTCATTCCAAGGACAGGGGCAACCAAGGGCCCCGACCCAGCAAGTAGGAGCGAATCAGGCTTCTCGTCGACCACAACAAGAGTTTGATCCTATTCCAATGACTTATGCGGAATTATACCCCAAGCTCTTAAAGGCAAGGATGGTAACCCCTATACCCTGGCCTAGTATAAGCCAGATGCCAGATGTGAGTATCATGCAGGTGGAGCTGGACATGATATCGAGAATTGTATAACAGTCAAAAGGAAGGTTCAAGCATTAAAGGATGCAAAATGGCTGGATTTTTCCACACTGTCTGGGACGCCAAATGTGAACAGTAATCCTCTCCCAGAACACTCCAATAATGTTGCTAGTATCGGAAATGAAGCACGGCTGGAAAGGGTCTCCCAAGTACAAATGGAGAAAACACATTTGTATACTCTGTTATAGGAACATGGCTATATACTTGATAAAGACATGCCAAAGGCAGGAAAAGGAACAGATGGGGAAAAACAATGCCCTTATCACAAGATGTCACGGGGACATGACATCGCAGAATGTACTGAGTTTTCCGAGGTGGTGCAAAAACTCATGGACCAAAGGATAATAGAATTCTCAAGAGGAGGAATGGACAACCAAAGCCACATGATCCAAGAAGACGATTCACACAAATCGCCATGGGTGCCAACACCCCTTGTCTTAACTGTTAAGGCTCCGGAGATCCCGCTACTGCCACATGGAATCAAGCCTCTCACTATCCATGCCTCAAGTCTCGTGCCAGATAAGGGGGAGAGGACCGAAATCCCACAACTACCGCATGGAATTGCACCCCTCACCATAGGTGTTCCTGCTCCTTTCCCCTATAAAACTGATAAAGCAGTCCCATGGAATTACAGTTGTGAAGTAGTCCAGGGAGCCACCATAGCAGAGAAGATAACTAGGAGTGGTAAGGCTTATGCCCTTGATATGGCTGACAAAGCAAGGAAGGAAAAAGCTGTAGAACCAGACATTGAGCCAACGCTGGAGGCAACAAAGAAAGGAGCACCGGTCACTGAAAAAGAGACATTAGAATTCCTAAAATTCATGAAATAGAGCGAGTATAATATTGTGGATCAGCTAAGCCGACAACCGGCTCGCATCTCCTTGCTCTCATTAATGATGGATTCCCAACCTCACCGGGAAGCACTACTGAAAGTTCTGAGCCAAGCCTATGTTCCACCGACCGTCTCAGTGGAAAATGTTGATGGAATTGCCAGTAACCTCATCATGAACAACGTCATTAGCTTTGGAGACGACGAGCGACTCCAAGAAGGAAAGGGGCACATAAAAGCTCTGCACATCACGGTCAAATGCAAGTGTCACGCCCCGGTTTTCCAACCTGAGGAGACCGGAACGTGACCCTCCCTTTACCAGGGTTTGGATAAAGGGGTGGAACACAACATACACTTCAGAAACCAAAATCACACAATTATTTAATTGAAACCATATGCCTTTATTATCTTTCAAACTTCATTACAATATCTCCCCACTGGGCTTACAATGCCTCAATAAAATTACATAACGCAAATAACATAAAACAAAGCCACAAAGTAGAACTCTTCCACCTTGGTGTTCCCACCTAACGCCTGTAGGTTCCTGCAAGAAAACACACCATAGTAGGAGGGGTGAGCATCCACAGCTCAGTAGGGATCATGTCTCCCCAACCCATCCCATGCTCCTAGCATCTACATGCCATGTGTACAAGTGCAGTGTCGTGTTACAATAATTCCAACAGACAATAACAACCACACGAGTAGTCACAATTATCCACCACACAAACCACAAGTGATTTAACCGCCTCTTCAGGCCAATGATTTAACCGCCTCTCAGGCATAGTTTCCATAGTCAGTCTCACTGACATTAACTCAGCTTCTCAGGCTCCACAATCAGTCTCACTGACATCAACTCAGCCTCTCAGGCTCCATAGGTACACAAGCATTGCCTCAGCCTCTCAGGCTTCTTAGGCTCCACAGACAACAATAAACATTTAACACATATCTCAGTTATTCAGGCATAACAACAAACACTTAACATGCATGTCCACCCTGGTATAACATCAAACACCTAGCATGCACATCCTCACAGACATTACATCAAACACCATTCAGGCATAACCACGCTGGCATAACATCAATCGCATACTATGCATGGCCTCACAGGCATAATATCAAACACTTAGTGTGCAGTACCACACAGGCCTAATCTCAACCCATACTTGCCACTGAAGGCCAACATCCATGTAGGAGGTCACACCTATATGAATTTACATATAGATAGTATAACAATAAGTAGAAGCTCTATAAATCCTCTACACAGGGCCTAACCCCAGAACAGATCAGGTGAGACAGAACCCCTACCTTAAAGCAGATCTTCCTTGCTCCCGCGCTAAACGCCGTCCTCCCCACACAAGATGCTCCGGCAGCAACCAGCAACTCCCTTTCCTTCTCTCTCTCTAGCTCTCTCTCTCTCTCTACAACAGCTGCAGCTGTTAAAGAGAACCCTAAACCTAAAACAGAGGGCTTCTCCTCCTTATATAGACAACACAACATCAAAACGACGTAGTTTTGATTAAGTGAATCCCAAAGCATCAAAACGACGTAGTTTTGATGGAACAAGCTATGACCTTCCCACATCCATCCACACCAAAATATTCACAATTCCAACATGGTCCTTTGGGAAAAGATGATTAGAACGACAAAACCAAGGTAACCATGCAAAAACATGCCTGCACGCCAATTTGAACGCCAATTCCCCAATTGGCGTGCAGCTCCAAATGCACTCAAACTTCACCCAAGCCTCCTTGCATCTTGTAGCGGTCTGAGAAGCATAAATATGCTTGCTCGTGAAATGGGTGAATTCACGTGCAGCTCCAAATGCTCTGAAATTTCTGTGGTAGGTAGAGGACCTCATTCTAAGAAACTTTTGTTCTTGCACACCAATTGTTTGAGGCCATCTACCGTATCAAAAGTGAGCTCCAAGATCAGCCAAAACAGCTTAAAACTGCCTGTATACGCATAGCATCTTCCTAAGGCATAAAGGTACGTTATCACTTGTCACATGCACCTCCCAAAAGTCCCCTCTTGGGCTCATCTCTTACCTCAAACTTGTGCACCAACATCCAAGGTGTTTATGGTTAACTTCTTACACACGGGTTACACATGGGTCATTACATCCTCTCCCCCTTAAGACTTTTCATCCTCGAAAAGAAATGACATACGAGGAAAACAAACACAAACTACCCATTTTCATTTGCCACCCGGCAAGCCACAACACCCAAATGGGTCATACACCGCGCACAGCACATAACAGCACATAACAAGGTACCACCATAATCCATAACCACATGCATCACAATAATGCATATAACACATATCTGCATGTCACAAATACACATCTCAAAACACCTCACAAAGATGAACACATGTCTAAAAGACAATACAAATACACCAAATCGTACACAACTAATACAAGAAAACACATCACTATCCCTTGGCCAACAGCCACCTCTCACGCTTAAGATTGTTCGTCCTCGAACAATTCTGGGTGCTGCTCACGCATCACGGACTCACGTTCCCATGTCTCCTCCTCAATGCCACAGTGCTGCCACAGCACACGAACCAAAGGAATAGCACGACCACGCAAAAGCTTCTCTCGCCGATCTAGGATACGGATAGGGGCCTCAACAACGGACATGTCATCCTCAATGTCTAAGGTCCCCCAATCGATCACATGGGTGGGGTCAAGGTGATACTTCCGCAACTGGGACACGTGGAATACATTGTGCACCCTACTCAGCCGCGGTGGCAAAGCTAACCGGTAAGCCACCGGCCCCACACGAGTCAGAATCTCAAACGGACCAATAAACCGCGGAGATAGCTTGGAACCTCGCCCAAACCGTCGATGTCCATGACCTGGAGAAACACAAAGAAACACATGATCACCAATAGAAAACTCCAAAGGTCGCTGCCGCTGATCCGCATAAGATTTCTGCCGACTCTGAGCTGATAACGACCGCTGACGAATCAACTTAACCTTCTCGGTAGCCTCTTGAACCAACTGTGGTCCCAAGAGAGCTACCTCTCCTACCTCAGTCCAACACAAGGGTGAGCGGCACGGCCTCCCATACAACGCCTCAAAAGGAGCCATCCCAATGGATGCCTGATAACTGTTGTTGTAGGCAAACTCCACCAAAGCAAGGTGAGTTGCCCACGAACCCCCAAAGTCTAACACACAGGCCCGTAACATGTCCTCCAAAGTCTGATTCGTCCTCTCTGTCTGGCCGTCAGTCTCAGGGTGAAAGGCTGTACTCAAGTGAAGCTTGGTCCCCATAGCCTCCTGCAAACCTGCCCAAAAACCGGAAGTGAACCTCGAATCCCGGTCAGAGACAACCGATAATGGTACTCCATGCAGTCGCACAATCTCGTTCATGTATAGCTGACTCAAGGTCCCAATAGAGTCCCGCTCACGAACAGCCAGGAAATGGGCCGACTTTGTGAGTCGATCCATAATCACCCAAATCATATCCTTCCTCCCAGTGGTGGGTGGAAGACCAGTCACAAAGTCCATCGCGATATGGTCCCACTTCCACTCCGCTATGGGCAAGGGCTGTAACATGCCCGCCGGCCGCTGATGCTCAGCCTTCACCTGCTGACACGTGAGGCACCGCGAAACAAAAGCAGCCACATCGCGTTTTATCCCAGGCCACCAAAAATGTCCTCGAAGCGCATGGTACATCTTCGTACTCCCTGGATGCACAGCAACTCTAAACTGGTGAAACTCCCTCATCACCTCATCCCGGAGAGAAGAAGCCACTACCAACCGCCCCTGAAAAGACAACTCATGCTCAGGGCCCTCTGTCCAGTCCTCAGATAGCTCCCCAACCTCAATACGGGCACGGAGAACCTCACACTCAATGTCACCCAACTGTTCCTCCCGGACGCGCTGGTACAACTCAGGCACAACTACCAAAGGACTCAGGACTGTCCCACCATCACGAACAATAGGCTGCAGCTGCAACATTGCCAACTGCTCCATCAGCTTCCACTCTCTCACGGCCACCTCAGCTTTCCCTTTTCTGCTCAACGCATCAACCACAACATTACCCTTGCCCGGGGTATAGGCAAAAGTAAAGTCAAAGGTCTGCAAATACTCCACCCATCTCCTCTGCCTCAAATTCAAGTCCTTCTGAGTAAAGATGTATTGAAGGCTCTTGTGATCTGAGAACACCACGAACTTCTCCCCCAAGAGGTAATGCTGCCAACTCTTCAGGGCGAAGATAACAGCCGCCAACTCAAGGTCATGAGTAGGATAATTCTGCTCATGAGGCTTTAGCTGCCTGGACCCATAAGCTACCACATTGTGCTCCTGCATAAGCACACACCCCAAACCAACGCTGGACGCATCACAGTACACCTTATATGGGATATCCTCCCGAGGTAACCGCAACACCGATGCAGTGGTCAAATAGGTTTTAAGAGTCTCAAATGCCTGTTGGCACTTGTCCGCCCACTCAAATTTCACTCCTTTCCTAGTCAACGCCGTCATAGGGGCCGCCAAACGAGAGAACCCCTCGACAAAACGACGATAGTACCCCGCCAAGCCAAGAAAGCTATGGATCTCAAAAACGTTGGTTGGCCTCGCCCACGATGCCACAGCCTTAATCTTGGCTGGGTCCACCCTAACTCCCTCAGTTGACACCACATGGCCAAGAAAGTGAACCTCCTGTAGCGAAAACTCACACTTGCTAAACTTAGCAAACAGCTGTTGGTCCCTCAAGGTTTGCAACACTGTTGCCAGATGTTCCACATGCTCCCTCTCGGTCTTGGAATATACCAAGATATCGTCTATAAACACCACCACGAATGAGTCTAAGTATGGGGCAAAGACTTGGTTCATCAAATGCATGAACACCGCTGGCGCATTAGTGAGCCCGAAAGGCATCACTACCCACTCATAGTGCCCATACCTGCACTGAAAGGCCGTCTTAGGGATGTACTCCTCCCTAACCCTGAGCTGGTGATACCCCGACCGTAAATCTATTTTGGAAAACCACTGGGCCCCACTCAATTGGTCAAACAGGTCATCTATCCGAGGCAACGGGTACTTATTCTTCACAGTCACTGAATTCAGCTTTCTGTAATCTATGCAGAGGCGAAGCGTGCCGTCTGCCTTCTTTGCAAAGAGCACTGGAGCACCCCAAGGTGAGGTACTCGGTCTGATATACCCCTGGCCCACCAACTCCTCGATTTGCCTCTGAAGCTCCCTCAACTCAGCTGGCCCCATACGATACGCTACTTGGGAAATCGGACCCGTCCCCAGCACCAACTCAATGGTGAACTCCACACTCCTCTTAGGTGACAAACTCCTCAACTCTTCATGAAAAACATCCTGAAATTGGTCCACAACAGCGGGCCACACCCTCTTTTCCACCTTACCCTCCTCAGCAAAGGTCAGGGCTGCCAACCTATGGGTAATGGCACCCCACTAGTCCAACACTGGCCCGGCCCGACTCGCCTCACAGTCTCACTCCCCCTGCAGGGTGCAAGAGGTCCCTGCAGGTGTCACAAAGGATACACACCGCCGATAACAATCTATCTTGGCCTGGAAAGCCATAAGCCAATCCATACCCAAGATCAGGTCAAACGTCCTAAAAGGCATTACATGCAAGTCAAAACTCAGCTCCACCTCTCCTATGGTTAACACACAATCACAACACACACGCCGTACCTCAATCATACCCCCCACTGGAGACTCAACAACTAGGGGCTTCGCTGCCTCCACACAAGCTAACCCCAAGCTATCTATCACAAGCTCAGCAACAAACGAACATGATGCACCCGTATCGAAAAGAACAGAAGCTAATGTACGGGAGATCAAAAGGGTACCTCTAACCACCGATGGTCCTGCTCCACCCTCAGCTGGTGGGGGTGGTAGCTCAGCCTCTTCCTGGTACGTCGCCTCCAGCGCAAACACCCTCCCTTGGCCTGTGCCACTGGTCGGCTCACTCACTGGGCGCTTCCTGCCATGGCTGCCTCCAGCTTCAGTCTGCTGACGCTCTTGCCTCCCCCGAGGTTGGGTCCGGCTAGATCCCGCATGGCTAGCCCCGCCACTGACGGGCTGGCCTCTCCGCTGGAGCGCGGAAACTAGCATCGCTCCTCATGCTGGATGCCCCACCTCCTGCTCCCCTGTTGCCACTCCTGCACACCCGGCTCAAGTGGCCCTCTCGCCCACAGTTGTTACACCGCCAGTCCTTCTTTGGACATTCCCTCTTGAAGTGACCTTGCCTCCCACTACAAAGACAACCGCTGGGGAGACCTCCTATTGAACCTCCCTGCCCACTACCGCCAAGGGTGAACCTCCCTGGGTTCACAGATGATTGACCCCGGCTGCGGAAAGAACTATTATCTCTCTCCTCAGTCTTGGGCCTCTTGGACCCAGAATCGCGTTCAGACCCACCTTGCAACTGGCGACCCTGGTGAACCTGCCTCCCATTATCCAGTTCCCTCTCAGCTATGCGCGCTGTCTCAACAACCTCAGCATAGGTCCTCAAACGCAGAATCGCCACCCTTTGCCTAAGAGCTGGCCTGAGACCCAAGGTGAACTTGTGGGCTTTCAGGTCCTCCTTTGCCACAGTCTCGGGGGCAAATTTACTCAGGCTCCGGAACTCTCGCTCATACTCGGGCACCGTCCTTGATCCTTTCTTCAGGCTGCCAAATTCTTCTCTCTTCTGCCATCTCAAGGACTCAGGGAAAAACTCATCGTGGAAGAGTTGCAAGAACTCCTCCCACAGCATAAACTGCACTGCACGGCTCCCCGCGACACTCTGCCACCACTCCAAAGCATTCCCCTCTAGCTGCCAAATGGCCAGCCTCACCTTATCCTCCTCCTGGGGTAGGAGAAAGGAAAACACATGTTCGATCCACCTCAGCCAGTGCTCAGCTAACACTGGGTCCTCCTCTCCTTTGAATCGCGGAGGTTGTTCCTTTCGGAACCGTGTCACTACGTCATCCTCTGCATGAATCGGTATACAACTCAGTGAACCCTCACGCTCCCGGGGTAGCTCCCCCACTGGTGGTGGTGGTGGTGGCACCACTTGCTGGGCTTCCATCTCGTGGCGCACCTCCTCCCGTACCTCTTGCCGGATACCCTCCCTCAGCTCTAGGACTTCCAGCCGGATGCCTTCTCGCAGCTGCGCCAGCAACAACGCATGCCCTCCAACGGACTGTCCCACACCCGGACCCTCATGGGCAGATGACTCATCAGCCACTGCCCCGGACGCACGAGTCACTCTCCTTGGTGGCATTCTAACTACATGAAGTAAGAAACACAAACGTCAGAACGCGTTCGACTACTATCAAGTTTCACTACCTCTACCCCATTATCAAGTCAAGCAGTACATAGCATCACACACATTTCAACCATTGCATCAATCAACATTGCACACAGCACAGTCCACATTGTAGTCATGCCCAAGGCATTCCAAGCTTATTCAGAGTTGCACAGTTCACACATAATCATGTAATTCACATCCTTCACACATAGCAACAAATGCAACTAGTGCCCTAATGCCAATGCATGCAAATCCTACCTCAGGTCTGGACTACCCCAAGTACACCTTAGAGGCTCAAAGAGGACCATGATGATCAGGCATGTCCCTCCAGGCTCCTCCAAAGGACTCAAGATAACCAGATTCGCCCACTACCCTAGGCCAACTAGACCATGCTCTGATACCATATTGTCACGCCCCGGTTTTCCAACCCGAGGAGACCGGAACGTGACCCTCCCTTTACCTGGGTTTGGATAAAGGGGTGGAACACAACATACACTT
This sequence comes from Taxillus chinensis, assembly GCA_023512835.1. Taxonomy (NCBI): domain Eukaryota; kingdom Viridiplantae; phylum Streptophyta; class Magnoliopsida; order Santalales; family Loranthaceae; genus Taxillus; species Taxillus chinensis. Next base: position 48,308,259 of record CM042092.1, on the reverse strand, counting down.
CAGAAACCAAAATCACACAATTATTTAATTGAAATCATATGCCTTTATTATCTTTCAAACTTCATTATAATATCTCCCTGCTGGGGTTAAAATGCCTCAATAAAATTACATAACGCAAATAACATAAAACAAAGCCACAAAGTAGAACTCTTCCACCTTGGTGTTCTCACCTAACGCCTGTAGGTTCCTGCAAGAAAACACACCATAGTAGGAGGGGTGAGCATCCACAGCTCAGTAGGGATCATGTCTCCCCAACCCATCCCATGCTCCTAGCATCTACATGCCATGTGTACAAGTGCAGTGTCGTGTTACAATAATTCCAACAGACAATAACAACCACACGAGTAGTCACAATTATCCACCACACAAACCACAAGTGATTTAACCGCGTCTTCAGGCCAATGATTTAACCGCCTCTCAGGCATAGTTTCCACAGTCAGTCTCACTGACATTAACTCAGCCCGTCAGGCTCCACAGTCAGTCTCACTGACATCAACTCAGCCTCTCAGGCTCCATAGGTACACAAGCATTGCCTCAGCCTCTGAGGCTTCGTAGGCTCCACAGACAACAATAAACATTTAACACATATCTTAGTAATTCAGGCATAACAACAAACACTTAACATGCATGTCCACCCTGGTATAACATCAAACACCTAGCATGCACATCCTCACAGACATTACATCAAACACCATTCAGGCATAACCAAGCTGGCATAACATCAATCACATACTATGCATGGCCTCACAGGCATAATATCAAACACTTAGTGTGCAGTACCACACAGGCCTAATCTTAACCCATACTTGCCACTGAACGCCAACATCCATATAGGAGGTCACACCTATATGAATTTACATATAGATAGTATAACAATAAGTAGAAGCTCTATAAATCCTCTACACAGGGCCTAACCCCGCAACGGATCAGGTGATACAAAACCCCTACCTTAAAGCGGATCTTCCTTGTTCCGGCGCTAAACGCCGTCCTCCCCACACAAGATGCTCCTAAGCAACCAACAACTCCCTTTCCTTCTCTCTCTCTAGCTCTCTCTCTCTACGACGGCCGCAAAGCAGTTAAAGAGAACCCTAAACCTAAAACAGAGGGCTTCTCCTCCTTATATAGACAACACAACATCAAAACGACGTAGTTTTGATTAAGTGAACCCAAAGATCAAAACGACGTAGTTTTGATGGAACAAGCTATGACCTTCCCACATCCATCCACACCGAAATATTCACAATTCCAACATGGTCCTTTGGGAAAAGATGATTAGAACGACAAAACCAAGGCAACCAGGCAAAAACATGCTTGCATGCCAATTTAAACGCCAATTCCCCAATTGGCGTGCAACTCCAAATGCACTCAAACTTCACCCCAAGCCTCCTTGCATCTTGTAGAGGTCCGAGAAGCAAAAATATGCTTGCACGTGAAATGGGTGAATTCACGTGTAGCTCCAAATGCTCGAAATTTCTGTGGTAGGTAGAGGACCTCATTCTAAGAAACTTTTGTTGTTGCACGCCAATTGTTTGAGGCCATCTACCCTATCAAAAGTGAGCTCCAAGATCAGCCAAAACAGACTTAAACCGCCTCGTATACGCATAAGATCTTCCTAGGGCATAAAGGTACGTTATCACTTGTCACATGCACCTCCCAAAAGTCCCCTCTTGGGCTCATCTCTTACCTCAAACTTGTGCACCAACATCCAAGGTGTTTGTGGTTAACTTCTTACACACGGGTTACATACGGGTCATTACAGCAAGGAGCACACCATAGCCCGTGTACTCATTGACAACGGCTCGGCCTTGAACATTATGCCCTTACATATACTGCAGCAACTTCCAATTGACGCGTCCTATATGCGTCCCTATATGATGAAGGTACGGGCATTCGATGGAGGAAAGCGTGACGTGGTGGGAACTCGGATATTCCACTCATGATTGGGCCAACTACTTTTACGGTGGAATTTCAGGTGATGGACATCACGCCATATTAAAGCTGTTTGTTGGGAAGACCCTGAATCCACATGGCAGGAGCGGTGCCATCAAGTCTCCACCAGAAGATGAAGTTTGTAATGGGGGACCAGCTCATCTGCATCTCTGGAGAGACAAGTTTCCTCGTCACCAAACCGGCATCAGTTCCTTATATTGAAAGCAGCGAAGATGTGCTAGAATGCTCCTATCAGGCTTTTGAGATGGTGAATGTCGCTTCTGCCCCAGACAATCATCTCTCGAAGGCAGCAAAAATGGTTGCAGCCACTATGACCAAACAGGGGTACAAACCGGCGCAAGGATTAGGCCTGATAGCTCAACGGATTCAGAAACCCCTGACCATCCGAGAAAATACCGAAAAGTTTGGGCTAGGCTACGTCCCTACAAAAAGGCGACGGGATGAGGGAAGCTATCAAGAAGGGGGAAGTCGAATGGCAAGATTGCGAAAGGCCAAGTACAAGAAGAAAGGAGAAGCTTTCCCCCTTTGAATGTTACATCCGAAGTGGAGGGTTTATCCATAAGAGCCAACCCGAGCCCAAGACGGGGGATCGTAGCCGTATTGGACACAAATGAGCATGCACCAAGCGAGATGGTTTAGTTAGTGCGAGAGGATCCCAACCAACCATTGAACAATTGGACCAGCCTGGACCTCCCCATAATGTATGCTTACGGGTCGCTGGGATTTAATGTATTCTATTTTAATGTACTTTGAAGCTGTGAACATTTGTTTTTCCTTAAACCTTCCAATAAAATTTGTTTTTCAAAATCTTTCATGGTGCATTCCATTTATAACATATGCATATCATATTTGGTTACCAACTTGTCATTCTCTTATAAGCAGGTATCACAATGTCAATGAAAACATAGTATGCGAAGGCGAAATGAGATGCCAAAGGTTTGACCAAAGTCCAAATTGGGAGCAGCCCGTGTTTGAAGCCGATGAGAATGAGATAGAGGAGACACCTAAACTACCAAGGGAGATTATATGCCTATTAGAAAGGGAAGACCGTTTCTCCATTCCAAGTGAAGACCCAAGAGAAACAGTGAATTTGGGGATGGTTGCCGAACCAAGAGAATTGAGGATGGGATCCTTAATAGCTACCGACATCAAGAAGCAATTAATTGAGTCATAAGGAGCTACATAGATGTTTTTGCATGGTCGTATCAAGATATGCCAGGATTAGACATGGACATAGTGCAAGATCACATACCAAGTGCGGCCGGAATGCAAGCCACTTCAGCGTAAATTGAGAAGAATGAGACTAGAGATGATACGAAGATTAAAGAAGTCAAAAAGCAATGGGATGCAGGTTTCCTAAGTGTCTCCCATTATCCGGAATGGGTGGCCAATGTTGTACCAAGCATCGAATAAAGGAGGCAAAGTACGCATGTGTGTCGACTATGAGATCCGAACTAGGCCAGTCCGAAGGATAACTTCCCACTTACTCACATTGATACGCTAGTGGATAATACAAAGAAACACGCCCTGTTCTCATTCATGGATGGTTTCTCGGGCTATAATCAAATTCGTATGGCCCCCGAACACAAAGAGAGGACCACATTCACGACACTTTGGGGCACTTTCTGCTATAATGTGATGCCTTTTGGTCTGAGAAACGCAGGGGCAACCTATCAGCGAGCCATGGTGACCCTATTCCACGACATGATGCATAAGGAAGTCAAAGTATATGTGGATGACATGATAGCCAAATCACGAAGCACTGAAGATCATATCGAAATACTCCGCAAGCTCTTCAACAGGCTATGGAAATATCAACTAAAATTGAATCCCGAAAAGTGCACTTTCGGAGCCATGTCGGGAAAACTATTGGGTTTCATTGTGAGCCAAAAAGGAGTTGAAATCGATCCAGATAAAGTTCGAGCTATCCAAGCGATGCCGCCACCACGGACCATCAAGGAGGTTAGAGGATTCCTAGGGCGACTGAATTACATTGCCCGATTTATTTCCCAACTGACAGCCACATGTGAACCCATTTTCAAGACTTTACGAAAGAACAACCCAAAAATTTGGAATGACAAATGTCAAGAAGCTTTTGACAAGATCAAACAATATCTGTTTAATCCACCTATTTTGGTCCCACCAGTACCGGATAGACCTCTGATCTTATACTTGACCGTTCAGGTGTCAGCGATGGGTTGTGTCTTGGGGCAACACGATTCTACAGGCAAGAAGGAGCAGGCCATTTATTATCTGAGCAAGAAGTTCACCATCAATGAAGAAAACTACACACCCTTGGAGAAGACGTGTTGTGCTCTTGTCTGGATAACAAGAAGATTGAGGCAGTACACTCTTTATCATACCACATGGCTGATTTCAAGGCATGATCCGCTCAAATGTCTCTTAGAAAAACCATCCATTTCTGGGAGAATCACCAAATGGCAGCTGATCCTATCGGAGTATGATATCATATACGTGCCACAAAAAGCTATAAAAGGGAGTGCAATAGCTGATTACTTGGCAGACAGAGCACTAGAAGACTACGAGCCCATGACTATTGGCTTCCCAGATGTGCACATCAACATCATTTCGGCCGAAGTATCAGATATATGGACGATGTGGTTCGATGGAGCCTTCGTCTCTTAGGTCACGGTGTTGGGGCCATCTTGATATCCCCAAAAGGCGAACATTTCCCCCATGGCGGCAAAGCTAACCTTCCCTTGTACAAACAATGTAGCAGAATATGAGGCTTGTGTGATGGGACTTCAAGAAGCCATTAACAAAGGAATCAAAAAGTTACGAGTGTTCGGCGATTCGGCACTCATCATTTTTCAAGTAAGGGGTGAATGGGAGACTCGAAACCACAAATTAATCCCATATCGAAAGCACGTTACGGAGTTAGCCGAGCAATTTGAAGACATCACGTTTGAGCATTTGCCTAGGGAATACAATCAGATCCCCGATGCATTGGCCACTCTAGCCTCCCTCCTTCGACTAGACACAAAGTTAGAAGTCCAGTCTTTCGATATCCGTATACAAGATGCTCCCGCACATTGCATGGCCATTAAAGGAAATACTAAAGAAAAACCTTAGTTTGATGACATCAAATAGTATTTGCTTAAGCAAGAATACCCAAGCAGAGGCCTCGAATCGATAAAAGAAATATCCGAAGGTCGGCGTCCAACTACTATCTTGACGGTCCCGTTTCAGTATGAAAGAAACCATGACATGGTATTATTACGGTGTGTGGCAAAAGAAGAATCAACACAAATAATGAAAGAAGTGCACGAAGGGGAATGTGGTTCACATGCAAATGGACATGCATTAACAATACAAATCATGCGAATGGGCTATTATTGGGTCACCATGGAAAAGGATTGCATTGAATATGTGCGCAAATGCCTTAAGTGTCAAATTTATGGTGATAAAATCCAAGTACCGCCGTCCAAACTACACGTGATGGTTTCCCCGTGGCCGTTCTCGCTTTGGGGCATTGACGTTATCGGACCAATATCTCCAAAAGCCTCTAATGGTCATCGTTTCATTTTGGTAGGCATTGATTACTTCAAGAGGGTGATCTTGTCCTCAAAAAGATCTTGCCAATTCAACACGACCATAGAGGCAAGTGGACTCCCAATTATGAAGGCCCATATGTTGTGAAAAAAGCATTCTCGGGAGGCACATTGATCCTTGTCGAAATGGACGGAGATAAGCTTCCTAATCCAGTGAATAGCGACGCCGTCAAAAAGTTTTATGCTTAATTCTCATACCTCCCAACAATTCCTGTAATGAGCGGACTTGGTGAAAACCCGAAAGGGCACCAAGGGTAAAATACAAGCTCCAACAAAAGACAAAAGAGAAAACAAGGGCGGACTTGGTGAAAACCTCGAAAGGGCACCAAGGGTAAAATACAAAGCCAACAATAAATCTTGAAGGGTGAAATCAATCAGTCGAATCCGAAAGGATCAGGACCACAACAAATAGGGTCCTTTGCACACGGTAGAGACAACATCATCCAAACACGGGCCGCAAACAAGTGGAAGACTTGGTCAAACCTGCGGCACATTTGAATCAAATTTGCACATTATACTTTTAAAGACTTGTGATTCTCGTTTATTAGATTATAACTGTTGGATCAAACCCAGAATTTGGATAATGCCGTTAAAGCCTTATGTAATTTGATCTCGAGATCCTTTGTGTTTATTTGATCATTGCGAAGGTATGTCACTAATCCAAAGATGCACTCGTGAGAGCAAAGCTAAGGACAGGATACATAATCCTGATCCGGACAAGAGTTAGTGTCATCAAATACTTGGTAAATAACCAAGTAACAATAAGTGCGGAGTAAGGACGATAAGTGCGGAGTAAGGATAAGTGCGGAGTAAGGACGATAAGTGCGGAGTAAGGAAAATAAGTACGGAGTAAGGAAAATAGATGCGGAGTAAGGAATCCGGACTTATTACTCGCCTGGAGTAAGGAACTTACATACGGAGTAAGGAACTTACACACGGAGTAAGGAACTTACATACGGAGTAAGGAACTTACATACGGAGTAAGGAACTTACATACGGAGTAAGGAACTTACATACGGAGTAAGGAACTTACATGCGGAGTAAGGAAGCGCCGACACGGACTAAGGATTCTAGTGCGAATAGATACGGAGTAAGCAACCAACGACACGGAGTAAGGTTCCGAGCTTCATTAACTACGGAGTAAGGAAAATTACACCGGACCAAGAAGACACTGCTCCAATGAAACCGCATTTAAAGTTATCGGCTCGCTGTCCCGATGTAAGACGAATGCATTTAGAACAAGAAGAATCTTACACGTGGATCATCCGGATATGTGGACACAATCTTAATTATATCTCGGAACTCACAAAGACACTTATACTCTTCAAATCCAAGATCTTGAGCTCCACAATCCGCGACAGACAAGGCAGATAGATTACGAGGGATAGTTAGTGCGGAACGCATTCCGAACTTCAAGTTCCAAGGTTGTCTCTTAGGAATGTTTTGTATAAATATTTATACTTATACTTCATGTAAAGAGTGAGCTAGAGCGAAGAAGTGCAAAAAATATAGAAAAGGCACTTGGCTAGTGTGTGAATTCAAAGTTGTAAACGAGTGTAAGAGAGTGTTTGCTTTATTTTGTTGTAATCACTTTGTGATAATAAAACAAAATACTTCCACTATCTGGTTATCTTCCGTAGTTGATATTATCACTTAAACTAGATAAGTCTTTGTGTCTTGAGAGAAAAGAAAGAGTTCAAATAAGAGCCTATTCACCCCCCCTTTAGGCTCCAAGGGACCATCAAGTGGTATCAGAGCAAGTTCTACTTCGTTCTAAGTAGAGATCCCACTCTTTCAATCTCGAAATGGCCGAAGAAAGCGGTATGCTTTTCAACACTCGCCTTAACTCCGGAGGTGCACAGGAGCCCATCCCGAATCGAAGCAGCGGTGAAAATGTCGATCCACCACAACTGCCGCCGCCACCGCTTCTCAACCACGGAGTTCGGGTTTACTCTAACGAAACCGCCCAAATTCACACCTGAGCTTTTCTCCCAGGTGGAAAGCTCGCATGAAGATGTTTATGGTTTGCCATGATCATCTTATGTGGCCATGTCTTCATCAGGAGATTCCAATTCCGATGACTATCGGAGAACATGGCGTAAGGAGGCCAAAGAGCGATGCCGAACTTACCAACGATGAAAGAGCCTGGCGGTGCGCTAGTGAAAAGGCTCGGCTTATGTTACATCGTCCTTGGATTCCGAAGCTTTCACGGACGTCCAGGGCTGCACGACAAGAAAAGTTGTTTGGGACAAACCGACAATCCTCTATGAGGGGAGTCGGTCCCGGATGCGAATGTGATCCGTACTCTCGGACGTAACTTTGAGAGTTTTAATCATAAACCGGGGCGAATCACTTGAAAGCATCTATCGGAGATTCGGCAAGCTCATACTTGAACCGAAGACTGTCAATGAGCATTACTCTCAATCCCGGATCAATGACAAGTTCTTTCGCTCCTTGCCTGGATCGCTACTACTCCAAACAACTCCGGATGCAATCGGACAAAAGCGCGGTATGTTCCCCTTGAAGAACTATATGGAGAAACTGAGACTCACGAAGTCGGGTTTAAGTACTCGACGAGAGATGAAAAAATAGCTCGGAAAGAAAAGGGGGTAGCTCTCAAAGCTACCGAATGTCTAAACATACCGAGGAATGATGATACGGACGTATCCGACAATTTCGATTCGACGAGGAGGAGGAGATAGCCCTTCTTGTCAAATCCTTTCGGCGATTCCTACGGAAAAGAAAAGGGATCGAAGACGCTCATCATCATCGTTCCAACGGAAGGAGCGACCGGAGTCCAGTTCCCAGGAATGTTTCAATCTGTGGGAAAACCGGTCACCGGGCCAAGGAATGCAGGTCCAAAGCAAAGGTGACCGAGAAAAGTGACAAGGTAAACTCTCGCCGCTCCACCTCGGATAACGGCGAAGAGCAAGAGAAAGGCGCTCGTGACAAAATACATGAGTGGCTCGGAAGAAGAGGAGGAATCCTCGGATGATGAGCCGACCATTAAGCCGAACGTCCGCCTCATGGCAAATATTGAGGTACCTTCTATCTCGAGCTCCTGAGTAAATTAGAATCTCTTACTATTGCATGTGATCATGAAAAGAATGAGAGACTAATAATAACTCAAATGTACAAAGATATGGAAAGTCGAATAAACGTCTCGAATTTACCATTAATAGACTCGAAAAGGACGTCGCCGACTTCAGGGGAAAGGAAGCTTGGTATCATGATCTAAGAGCTGAAAATCATCTCTTAAATACCAATCTCTCAGGCCTAAAAGTTATAGTTAAAAGACTCGAAAATGAACGGAACAGAAAAGGAAATAAATCGTAAGTGGCTAAAATCCGGGGAAATAGCCTCTACCTTTGGGACCGATCCTGACGACATTCGAGTCAAACCTGGTCTAGGTTTCGAACCATCAACCTCCATAGCTAAAGCCACCGAGTGTCCTCCGGATTTCACTCCTAAACTAACCAACTTATATCCTGTTAGTACATCTAAACCGTTGGATGGTTTCATTTCAGGTGGCACCATAGTTTATGATCGTGGAACCGAGGTCATATCGCACTTCCCGAAGCAAGAAGCACCCGTAACTAAAGATTGAAGGGAAGGCTGCTGCAGTTAAAGCCAAAACCGTAGCACCCAAAAAGAAAGACAAGGCTAAGGCCGACGCATTTAGGGCCAAGAGCGCGTCACCCAAACGTAATGGATTAGGCCACGTGGAACAGTAGAAAAATCAGTAAAATCTAAGAGACCTGTATCCCTGTTTGTACTTCACATTATAGTGTCTGTTCCATCCGTAGGGAAATGGGTCATTATCACTATGAATGTTGGAGTCTATCGATAGCTGGCTTTGTAATCAATTTCAATCAAATAAAGATCAGTTTTATAAAAGGGGTTCTTCGAGCAAAACAAAATCTAAATCTAAAAGGAGTGTCTCTCCCAAGAAATCCCAAATAAAAGAAGCAATTGAAACTAACAAGTTAATGTCAACTTGGAAAGCTAAGAGTCCTAACAAAATCAAATCCGTAAATGTTGACAATATCTGCTCACTCTAACCGCCCGAAACAAGTTTGGGCACCAAAAGTGTAAACCTGTTGTCTTTCAGGAGCATCTCTGGAATGAATTGCCGGATCACTTGAAGTTAAAGATAAATCAAAGCAAGTGGATCCTTGATAGTGGATGCTCCGGACATATGACGGGTGACCAGGACTCTACTTGTAGAAGTTAATGATAAACAAGGTCCATCCGTCTCATATGGCGACAACAACAAAGGTAAGGCTGTCGGGTATGGCACTTTAACTAACGGCTGTGTATCAATCACTAAAGTTGCACTAGTCGAAGGTTTAAAGCATAATTTGCTAAGTGTCGGTAAACTATGTGACAAAGGATTTCTTGTTTCCTTTTTGTCCAACACCGTACAAGAAGAGAAAACTTATCCAGGAGATGTTAAGTTATCCGGATCAAGAGATGGGGACATATACTCAGTGGTCTTAAGAAATAATTCTTCGACCCCTGTATGTTTCCTCACGAAAGCAACAGATGAAGATAGTTGGTTATGGCACAAGCGATGCGCACATTTGAACTTTAAGACTTTGTCTAAATTAGCATCACTTGATCTTGTCACCGGTCTACCCAAACTCAAGTTCTCCGAGAGACACTCTCTGTCGAGAATGCCAACTTGGTAAACAGACCAAACACGGCTTTAAGAGCAAATCGGTTAACTCAATAATTGCTCCTCTGCAACTTCTTCATATGGACCTATGTGGTCCTATATCTGTTTCATCACTAGTCAGGTGCGAGATATACCCTTGTGGTTATCGATGATTTCACCAGATACACATGGGTGATGTTCCTGAAATCAAAGGATCAAACTTTTGAACATCTTGTAGATCTCTTCAATTGGATAAGCAACTCACAAGGACCGAGCATTAAATGCATCGGGAGTGATCATGGTACGAGAATTTGATTTTTCCGAAATGAGATCATATTGTTCGAACAGGGCATACAAACATGACTTTCTGCGCCCGGAACCCCACAACAAAATGGGGTAGCCGAGCGCAAGAATCGAACTTTAGTTGAAGCTGGTAGATCCATGTTAATAGGGGCAATGCTTCCTCTCGCCTATGGGTCAAGTTGTGTCCACCGCCCGCTATGTTCGAAACGGAACTCTAATAAATAAATCTACCATGAAAACACCCTATGAGATGTGGAGAGGTCGAAAACCTTCAATTTCACATTTCAGAGCTTTCGGATGTACTTGCTATATACTTGATCAATGGCAAAGAGACCCGGAATAAATTTGAACCAAAATCTAATGATGGGATTTTTGTCGGGTACTCACTTCATAGCAAGGCTTATCGGGTCTTCAATAGAAAACTTTCTAAAGTTGAAGAATCTATCCATGTAACCTTTGATGAAGCTAATCTCGATTGGTCAAAAGTCGGTCCTTCAAATTCTAATCTGCAGGTCATAAACAAACGTCGATTACTCAAAGTTTATGAATATTCCTGCTACACATCCCGACCGGTATCCTGACCAACCACGTGGCATCCGCGAAACACAACGGAATTTTATGGATGATGCTACGGATGACTCGGACTCCGGACTACCACTTAGCTCGGACTACCACTTAGCTCCGGACTACCACTTAGCTCCGGACTACCACTTAGCTCCGGACAAACTCCTGCAGATACACAAAATTCCGGAGCACCTTCAAGTCCGTCCGGACTAGTTAACACCGAAAGAAACAGTGTTGAAGAACCAATCGGTTCATCCGTACCTCTAAATACGGAAACATCTACTCCTACATTAAGCCCAACCAGTTGATACAACCTGAACCACCCAATCTGGAAGAGCTTCAAATTGTTCAAGGACAACCAACACACGCACGGAATTATAGATGGACTCGAAACCATCCCTCGGATCAAGTGATTGGTGATCCTACTGTTGGTGTAAGAACAAGAGCAGCCACCTCAAACATGAGTCTTCACTCATGCTTTCTATCTCAAATAGAACCAAAGGTGGTAGATGAAGCTCTTCAGGATTCAAACTGGATAGAAGCCATGCAAGAAGAACTGAATCAATTTAAGAGAAATAATGTGTGGACCTTAGTACCAAGGCCTAAGTCTCAGCAAGTCATTGGCGTTAAATGGGTGTTCCGGAACAAACTTGATACGGATGGAATAGTAATCCGGAACAAAGCCAGACTGGTAGCCAAAGGATATCGTCAAGAAGAGGGAATAGATTATGATGAAACCTTTGCTCCGGTCGCAAGACTTGAGGCAATCCGAATGTTTTTGGCGTATGCTTCATATGAAAACTTCATAGTTTATCAAATGGACGTCAAAAGCGCATTCCTGAATGGAGACCTTCAAGAGGAGGTGTATGTTGAACAACCTCCCGGCTTCATTGAACCTAAGGCAGGACATCTTGTCTACAAACTTGAAAGCTCTATATGGTTTGAAGCAAGCTCCCCGAGCCTGGTACGACACACTCGTCGGAATTCCTACTTGCTCATAACTTCCAAAAAGGGAAGATAGATACCACCCTATTTCTACGACAAGAGAAAGGACACACTCGATCGTACAAATATACGTGGACGATATCATTTTTGGATCAACAAATCCGAAGCTTTGTGAAGAGTTTGCTAAGTTGATGCACGGCAAGTTTGAAATGAGCATGATGGGAGAACCGTCCTACTTCCTTGGAATTGAAGTCAAACAATTAAAGGAAGGAATCTTTATCAATCAGGCTAAGTACACTCGCGATCTTATTAAGAAGTTTGGTATGGAAGGTTCATCTCCCGTCAAAACTCCAATGCCTGTCGGTGCCAAGTTAGATCCGGATATGGACGGCAAATCGGTAAATGTGACTGACTACGAGAGGGATGATCGGATCCTTGCTCTATCTTACAACAAGTCGCCCGGACATTATGTTTGCAACTTGCATTTGTGCACGATATCAGGCGAATCCCAAGGAGTCACATATGCTTCATGTAAAACGGATCTTAAGGTATCTCAAAGGGACGATGAATTTGGGACTCGGTACCCAAAGGAGTCCAACTTCACCTTATCAGGGTACTCGATGCCGACTTACTGGATGTCGCATCGACAGGAAAAGCACAAGCGGTACGTGTCGGTTTCTTGGAAATAGATTGATCTCATGGTTCGATGAAAAGCGAATTCCGTATCAACCTCTACCCTGAGGCGGAATATATCGGCGCTGGAAGTTGTTGCGCATGCCTACTTTGGATGCAAAGTCAACTTACCGACTACGGATTCAACATGTCCTCTATTCCACTTTCTTGTGACAACACTAGTGCAATTGCCATCAGCAACAATCCTGTCATGCATCCTAAGACGAAGCACATTGAGGTCAGGTATCACTTCATACGCGATCATGTTCTTAAAAAGCATATTTCACTGGAACATGTTGCCACCGAAGATCAATTAGCAGACATATTTACAAAGCCCCTCCCTGATGCGAGGTTTTCGAACTACTCTTCCAACTAGGTATGCTCGACTTCTCTGCATAGTTTCTCATTTAAATTTCACAACAAGTATATTCTCTCACAAACCATGCATTGTATGTTTACCGAAAGTAGTAGAAACTCACTGACCGCATTGCTGATCATACTTACCGACTCCACGGTTCCATGTTTCGATGTTAATCTCAACCTCATATTGGGAGGATGCTTGCGTTTCCGATCAAGTCGTTTAAAGCTAACATAATTACAGTTTATATGATTTACCTCGGTCGGATTCATGATCTTCATATCCATTAATCACCACATGATCAAAGCATGTTCATTTAGATTACTCCATTAACGTGCATAGTTGAAGGAGTGAAATGGGCTAGCCTGGAATGCCTGGTGGATGAATACACAAACGCATTCGATCACTCAAGTATAGTTTTCTAATAAGATAGACAGTCTTTGAACTACAAATTGGAATGGTCAACCGAGAGGATTGCACAATCTACGGGGAGAAAATGCTTTATATTTTATTCGGTAATACCCCCCGTATATGTCTCATGACCTTTTTCCTTGACTCGTCTATCCGAGGGGGAGCTTTTCATTGAGAGGATTAAATGATCTACGGGGAGCAGCAATGAACCCCTAATATGTCTCGGATTCTCCCTCCTCTACGCTATTACTTCCGGATCTGATGGACATCGTCGTTTTAAATCGGAAAAGTGGCATGTGTGGTTGTATGTTCTTCCTTCAACCATGCATTTTAATCGATTAATCATCTGCATTCTTTTGACATGTGTTCACCTTTTCATCTCACACTCATGAATCCTAATGAAGCCAAATCATTTGACCTTTAATTAATCTTAGCTACGTTGTTCAGCAAGACGGTTTCGCTATGTTGACCTATATGAACCTGTGTATTGCTATCCGACATATGCCCCGACTCGGTAATATTGATCAAGTTCACATTGCGTACGTCTACTACATTCTTAGCCATGCATGAGTTCTGTTTCTTATTAGTTCGGATTATGTTGTTTTTCATTGAGTATCTTCTCTAATCCGTACTAATCTTTGCCTGTTAAGCTTTTGTATTGTCAATATATTTTGATTTAGCTACAGGTTCAGATTCTCTTTGCAACCGTATTGATAAATCCAGTCCATAGTCTCGGATTTGAAGTGTTGTGGTACTTCTCTTCTCTTTGACTTATTAATCGCAAAGGAATCTACTCTACATTCTCACCAAACTCGTTTACGACGGACAAGGTCTATTATTCATCCGGATACTCTTTCACGAATATTATTAACTCCGGATGAGTGTCGGCTCTTTCCTCCGGACTCTTGACTTTGTTCAATTGTGACAATCCACGTATACTCATATGTCGCATGCTTTTGAGGAGGAATAATGATGATTCATTAAATGCCTATCTCGGGTTGCACGCACACTTCTCCTGGATGGCAACCAGTTGTCATCGCTACTTGGTCATGCGGTCTCCACGACATCGTTTTAATTCGGAGACGCCTCGATATCCGGACAAATGACATCAGCATGTCGCGCGGGTCCCCACCTCACTCCCACATTCCTAGAGCCGCCGACATTTGCGGACTCGGTCTTATATGTTCGGATCATTCTGCCGAAGCACGAGTATTGCTTATTTCAAATCCCTAACCCTCTCGTTGCTCCTTCTCTTGTCAAGACCTCACCTTTCCTCTTTTCCTTCCCATCAAATCTGCAATGGCACCCAGAATCTTTCTTTCCGGCGTTAATCCTGGCCATCCAGTTGATTGGAATGCTGTTTCTAATCCTCCGGATTGGTTTCACCATCTTCGCCCTCTTCTTGAAGCCTCGCACATCCTCAACCTGGTCTCCAATCCCATCGATCTTTTTATCGATGACATTCTTGAGTATTACCAACGGATTCGCTGCACTACCGATTCCATAACCTCTCATGTCCGCGGCGAATCCATCATCATCACTCCGGCTGTTCTCCGCGCCGCTCTTCACCTTCCTCTTGGTGAACCACAGCGTCCGGATGCCGAACCGATGGCGGCTTCTATGGGGTGCACATCCAAAGGGAAGGAATACAAGGTGAAATCCTTCCAGGGTCGCTATCGATGTATGGCGACTATTCTAAGTCGATGCCTACCGGCTCGCACATCGCCCTGGACTCGTTCCGTACGATCTTCTACTGGCCATGTACGGCGTTTTTGAAGGTCTTCCGATGGATTGGGGGATGTTCTTATTCCGTTTGCTACTGAATGGTCCCAAAAACCATTCCTATGGGCGCATCCTCGGTATTGTCTTCCGGCATCTTCGTCCGGACCATTTCGCCCAAGTTGATGCTTGTCTCGTTTCCCTCGGCTCTTTATCTTCGTCACCTTACGCCGGACGGAAACATGACCGCTCGCCGACCCACGGTAGCTCTCCGCGCCTCGCCTGCCTCGGAACAACAAGGCGGCTCGGTGGTGACCCCTCCGACAGCCCAAGCCCCCGAGGTCGGTTCGGACACCGATCCTCCCGGATTCGGTCCGTAGCCGCGCCCTCCCACTCACGGGCCTCCCGCCCAAGCGTCCGTGCTGAACCGTCCGAGGTTGCGGGGCCCTCTCGGCGCGGTGCGTCGAGAGCCGTTTCCTCGGCCCCCTCTGCTGCGATGTCCCCACTCCCTCCACATCCGCTATAGCTGCTGCGGTTGATACCGCCGTTGCCGTCGCCACCGGCGATGTCCCGGCCGCTTCTCCCTGAAGCCCCCCTTGCCTCCTCTACCTCAACCCCGAGATTACCTTGACCATCTCTCCGCCGTCACCTTAACGGATCTCTTGGCTCCGTTTCAGCCTAGCCCACACCTCCTCCATTCCGGACAACGATCTCCGGGTGTTTTACACACGCAATACCCAATCCCCGGAGACTATGATCATCCGGAATCTGGACCACGGCTTTCTTACGCCGGCCGCCATTCCCGATGTGTCGTTCCCTACACCCTCAGGCCCGGTCCCTGCTACCCGAAGTCCTTCTCCGCTAAGGCCGGGCCCTCTTCTCCTGCCGCCGCGATTCCCGTAGTTGACTTGTCCGGTCAAAGCGGGTCTCTTGCTCCGGATGCCTCCAATGCTCCGGATGCCTCCGAAGCTCCGGATGCCTCGATGCTCCGGATGCTCCGCTGCGGCTGCTTACTCCCGGGACTTCTCCGCCCACCGCACTCCTGCTCCTGTTCATGCGGGGGAGTCCTCCAAAGCTCCTGGAGCTAGCCCTTGGGCGTGCCTCTTTTGGCACGGTCCACTCCGATCTTGTGCTTTCCGCTCACTGGACCGCCATGCTCACGCTCAAAGCGCCCAAATTTCCGCCATCGTTGCCAAAGTTGATGCCCTCGGCGCCCAACTACTCTCCGCCCTCACCGACTCCTCCACTTCCATTGAGCGAGAAAATGGATCTTGTCGCCACCTCCGTTCATTCACTATCTACTTCCTTCGCGGATCGGCGCATACGATGGCTCGTCCTCCCGTTGCTTCCCGGCGATCCGCCAAACCGGGGAGAAAGTGTCATCCGATCCGTCTACTCCTTCGCCCCACAACCATCTTCCCCGGACCGAGAAGCGGCCCGCCACTTCGGTGCTTCAGGGAGTTCAAATTCCCAAACGAAGCCGCTTCTCTCAACCTAGCTCCTCTCTTGCACCTCCAGCTCCTCCTCCATCCTCTTCATCCTGCCTGGTACCTTCCTCCCATCCTATGCGGAGTTTGATCCGTCTCGATGCGGATGGAAGCTTGCGCAAGGCAATGAAAGCCTATCTTTGCGTCTTCGCTGAGAGAAGATGTCTTTCCGAAATGTATCCTTTCTCTCCGGCCGACATTCGGACTCTTTGTTCGGAGAAAGGACTCTTTACTACGGAAGACATTGACAACTTCTCGAGGGTCGCTAAGATGGAGATGAGGTCGTTTCCATCTCTTTACGAAGATGGGCACTTGTTTGAAGTTCCGCCATGTTGGAATGAGGGCTATCTTCCCAGGTGTGGAGTTAATTCAGACTTACATTGACAGGAACTCGCGAGGATAGCAAGCCATGGAAAACTCTCTCAACCATCCTCATTCCATACCGGATCATGTCGCCACACTTCATGATGGCCGTCTTCATGATTCGGTCCAAGCAGATGATTCTCATCGATTCTCATCAGTTGTGGAGCACTTCGTTAGGAAGAATGAATGGGAACCTCGTGTCTCGGACTACCTGAAGCCGTGAAGAAAGCCGGATTATATGAAGAGTTGGGTATCACACCCCTGCGTTCAACCGAGAAACTTAAGGCGACATTCCGGGGCAAGAAGCAAGTGCCACAACAGCCGGATGGAGATAGGCCGCGGAGCCTTTGTTTGTCATTTCATCAAATCGTTCTTAACGTGGACAAACATTGGAGCCAACACTCCACCTTTACGATGCAGCAGACAATGGAGCTAAGAGAGAAGGCAGCAACTATGATCTTCAAGTATAGTAAGCCTTATGTACCTTAGTGAAAAATCTGTATTAAGGCTGATTTGTATTTAGTTGCTGATCAATGAAATTGGTTGTGTTGTGTATTCTGTATGATATTCGTTTGCATCGCTTACCGGATCGGATTACAAAGGGTTTAGGCATATCCATAATTGGGGGAGATTGTTGGATCAAACCCCGAATTTGGATAATGCCGTTAAAGCCTTATGTAATTTGATCTCGAGATCCTTTGTGTTTATTTGATCATTGCGAAGGTATGTCACTAATCCAAAGATGCACTCGTGAGAGCAAAGCTAAGGACAGGATACATAATCCTGATCCGGACAAGAGTTAGTGTCATCAAATACTTGGTAAATAACCAAGTAACAATAAGTGCGGAGTAAGGACGATAAGTGCGGAGTAAGGATAAGTGCGGAGTAAGGACGATAAGTGCGGAGTAAGGAAAATAAGTACGGAGTAAGGAAAATAGATGCGGAGTAAGGAATCCGGACTTATTACTCGCCTGGAGTAAGGAACTTACATACGGAGTAAGGAACTTACACACGGAGTAAGGAACTTACATACGGAGTAAGGAACTTACATACGGAGTAAGGAACTTACATACGGAGTAAGGAACTTACATACGGAGTAAGGAACTTACATGCGGAGTAAGGAAGCGCCGACACGGACTAAGGATTCTAGTACCGAATAGATACGGAGTAAGCAACCACCGACACGGAGTAAGGTTCCGAGCTTCATTAACTACGGAGTAAGGAAAATTACACCGGACCAAGAAGACACCTGCTCCAATGAAACCGCATTTAAAGTTATCAGCTCGCTGTCCCGATGTAAGACGAATGCATTTAGAACAAGAAGAATCTTACACGTGGATCATCCGGATATGTGGACACAATCTTAATTATATCTCGGAACTCACAAAGACACTTATACTCTTCAAATCCAAGATCTTGAGCTCCACAATCCGCAGCAGACAAGGCGGATAGATTACCGAGGGATAGTTAGTGCGGAACGCATTCCGGAACTTCAAGTTCCAAGGTTGTCTCTTAGGAATGTTTTGTATAAATATTTATACTTATACTTCATGTAAAGAGTGAGCTAGAGCGAAGAAGTGCAAAAAATATAGAAAAGGCACTTGGCTAGTGTGTGAATTCAAAGTTGTAAACGAGTGTAAGAGAGTGTTTGCTTCTATTTTGTTGTAATCACTTTGTGATAATAAAACAAAATACTTCCACTATCCTGGTTATCTTCCAGCAGTGATATTATCACTTAAACTAGATAAGTCTTTGTGTCTTGAGAGAAAAGAAAGAGTTCAAATAAGAGCCTATTCACCCCCCCCCCCTTTAGGCTCCAAGGGACCATCAATAACAATAGGACACTTTTTATGATATAAATATGTTTTGGGGAATTAGACCAGCAAAAACCCCTTTTTATCTCTTTAATCATGTTACATGGTCTTCATTTCGCATTTAATTAGAATATCTTGAATCCCCCAGTAGGCTCTTTTAGCATTGCCTTATGAGTAGGGCCAAGCTCAAAATTCCCAAACAAGTTAATCCCCCAACTCAGAGTACCCATATCTCCACGGGATATCACTATCCCCAGAGAAGCTCTCAAGTTAAGCTCCTCAATGGAGTGAAACTAAGTCAAACAAACCCTTCATCCATAAAAGAGGGAGTCCCCCAGGAAAGATAGAAAGGTCTCCCTAGCCCGAGAGACAAAAAGTCCCCAACAAGTTGGATGTCATCTAAACTCTCCAGCAGCAGGGAGATAAACCCTCAGCTCATATTGGGTCATTAGCCATACATGTCACCATGCATCCCCGCATACATCACATTGCATTCCATGCATCATTTGCATACATTCAGCATACTCTGTAATTTCAGGAATGTTGCCGCCTCGAAGATCCGAGCTCATACTCAGGCAAGCTTCTCACCAAGCTATCCTAGCTTTCTTTGTTCAATTCCGTAACTCTTTCTTTGCAATTTCCCCCAAGCTCTAAATACTTCCTTTTGGCACTTGACAAAATTTTTCCCCTTTTTTGGCTCACCTCGTAGAGCGATCTCCTTGAGTGAACTCGTAGAGGGAGCCCAAATTGGGTTACTTCCCAAACTCACCAATTCCTTAAAGCATTTCCCCAATACCAATTGATGTCTCCAACAAGTCTTTCCAGTTTAAGCCTATCGTTGCTGTGGGTTTTTCATTTACAATTCAAGCCTATCGTTGCTGTGGGCCTCCCTATTTTTTATTTAAGCCTATCGTTGCTGTGGGCTTTCCATTTTCAATTCGAGCCTATCGTTGCAGTGGGCTTTTCCATTTTCCATTTAAGCCTATCGTTGCTGTGGGCTTTCCATTTTCAATTCGAGCCTATCATTGCGGTGGGCCTTTCATTTTCCATTTAAGCCTATCGTTGCTGTGGGCTTTCCATTTTCAATTCGAGCCTATTGTCGCAGTGGGCCTTTCAATTTTTAGTTCACACCCATCATTGTTCTGGGCCTTTTCCATTTTTCAGTTCAAGCCTATCGTTGTTGTGGGCTATCCATTTTCAATTCGCGCCTATCGTTGCTGTGGGCCTCTCTTTTTCAGTTCAAGCCTATCATTGCTGTGGGCTTTTCATTTTTTAACCAAAGTCTATCGCTGCCGTAGGCTCTCTTTTTCAGTTCAAGCCTGTCACTGTTGTAGGCTTGCAATCTCCAATATCTTTACATCGTAGACAGCCTCAAACGCCTCATCAAAATCTTATCCAAGTCCACCGACCTGTGAAGCCCTTTTTGCCTCTCGGGGACAGACCACCACATTCTATTCTTCCTCTGTGCATGGTAAGCCAGATAGGTGCTCCAACCCGTCCAAAATGACTCCCTTTTATCTTTGTACGCTGTTTGTATACAAACGATTGCACAAAGAGGGGCAGCTGTTGGACCCCATTTTGTCCGGGTTGGACATATTAACCCCATTTGATATAATTTTTCGCCCATACCATATACCTTGTTTAGCAGGTCCACAATGATCCCATACTTCCAAGGAATGGTTTCTGCTACAAGTCCTTGAAGCGCCCCAAGACCAACACCAGGTGATAGAGGATGAAAATTGGAGACTAACGCACTTGACCAAGCTCAAATCGGACTTACAATGAAGAAGTTATAGCCAAAACAATTTTTGAAAAAAATAAAAAACGGGGTTCACCATTGACCGTTGACCGTTGACCTGCCGACACTTCGACCCATTGACCTTCGGAGCCTCGAAGCCCCGAAGCCCCAAAGCCTCGAAGCCCCGCTGCCGCCACTCCGACCTTCGACACTTTGACCCTTGACCCTCGAAGCCTCGCCGCCGACACTCCGACCTACGACTCACCCCTTCGGACTTTCGAACCTTGTGAAGATGCAACGCCTCGAGACTTACGACGCCAACTTGCGACGTCTTCGACCCGAACCTACGACGCCTTGACTTGCGACGCCTTCACCACGCGACCTACGACCTGTTGACTTGCCGACACTCCGACCTTCAACCCTTCGACCCTAGACACTCGAAGCCTATAAACCTTTGACCTGCCGACACTTTGACCCGTTGACCGTTGACCTTCGCGCCACCGAAATTTCGACCCACCGAAGCTTCGACCCCTGCCAACACTCGACTTGCCGACACTTCGGTCTTCGACCCCTTGACCTTCGCCGGTTGGCGTTTCTCGCCGGCTCTTCTCGCTGGTTTCTCGTTGGTCGTTCACGAGACCCGTTTTCTGCGCTGGCCATCTGACAAAGAATTATTTTTCAAATGACCTGTCAGTCACATGTGCTAAAATACAAATTCAAAAGGGAATCACGAGCTGCCCTGTTTTCCGCACAAGCTGTCCACCCGACAAATTGCACAAGACCTGGACGAAAATGAGGGAATCAATAATACAACATTAAATGCTGCAATTAATGACAGTCTAGCCAAAATTTCTGCCAGCACTTTAAGATGCAGTCTTTCGTCCTCCTGCAGAGAGGGCTATTCAAAAAAAAAAAAGAGACAACCATCATCGTTGGAAAAAACCTGCTACCATTACGCCCAAAGAAAAAAAAAAAAAGAGAAAAAAAAAACAGAGAGGCACGAAAACTCGCTACCATTTTCAATCATACCCACTGCCCGATCAAAAAAAAAAAAGAAAGGAAGAGTTCAGCTCCTAGACGAAAAGAGAACGCCCGGATTACACCCAAAAAATACCCGGATTTTTCGCCCCCGATTCTCCCCCGTTCCAAAACCAAAAAAAACTACCCGATTTTTCCCCTTTCAGGCTTCTTTTCCAAAAAGAAAAAAGGAGATCTCCCGAGACTATTTTTTTCCTTTTACGAGTTTTCTTGCCCAAAGCAAAGAAAACTCTACCATCTTCAAACCCCCTCTCATGTTTTTCTCGCCCAAAACCCCAAATAAAAATCCTCTCATCATTTGCTCTCGGTTCCAACACAAAGATGAAGTCTCCATGATATATCCCATCCGATTTTCGTAACTACCTGGATTTGGTGCTTTTTCAATCGAAGAATAGCGGCACAGCACAGGATAACTCAAATGGAAGGCCGGTGTTGAAGTCCTACCCAAACTAAAGTCGGTTCAATTTCTAATTCATTTGTATTTGTGTGTTTATTGCTTCTTAAATTATTTATATCCCTACTTGATGTAAGCCATAATATTTTGTTCTGTTTATGATTGTTGATACTTGTCTATGTTGTAATATGTAAAGTGCGGTAAAAAAAAAGAGGGACAAAAAATAGAGATATGAGGAAAAAAAAGACCGATAAAAAAGGATGAAAAAGAGTGCTTTTATTTTTCTTTTGTGGATGTCACACTCACACACCCCACATCTATTTTGCTATATGTGTTCCTATGTATTTTCAATTATTGAAACGTGTAGATTTATGTTCAAAGCTTTAAAAAACACACAACAAAAAAAATAACAAATTGTATTCCACAAAATGTTTTTCCAAAAGGTCTTCTATAACATGTTTTTCTATAAAAAGTTTTCAAAATGTGTTCAAAATGTTTCCTTAAAAAAAAAATAAAACAAAAACAAACAAAAAAAACATTTTCATGTTTTAAAACCAAAAAAAAAACCAAAATTAGTACTTCGATTTCTAAAACCAAAAAAAAAAGAACACAAAAAAGGACAAAAAACAAAAAAAAAACAAAAACAAAAAATGTATGTTTTCTAACCCAAGAAAAACCAAAAAAGGGGGGAAAATAAAAAATCATTTTCTAGGACCTCAATTTCTAAAATAAAACCAAAAGCCAAAACCAATCCCTAGAACCTCATTATCCACTTCAAACAAAAACCCAAAACCTTTAGGATTCCCTTTAGAAATTTAGGGTAAAATCCATTTTCACTATAGCTTTAATAAATAACTTAGCTAAACAAAAATCATAGACTTTTTTAGGAAATTTAACCCAGTCATGGCAGTACAAATAAAATAAAAACCTCCTCCTCTTAAATTAGATACCGAAAGGGCGTTGTAGGGGTGCTAATTCTTTCCTACACGTAACCAACTTCCGAATCCTTCTCCGATAATGCGAGACCACACCTTTAAACTACTCTAAATTTTAACCGTACCCCAAAAACAGTTGGTGGCGACTCTAAATTTTCTCACCATTGGTTTAGTTTGAGCTCACCCCAAACGGGCTCGGACGAAAACCAGTGATGACAATATGGACATTCATATGAAGTTATTTCGTATCATTTCCAAATATTCTTCTCTACAAATGCTGCAGCTTCAAGAAAGCCCTCTCTGAGGGTGATCAATGGGGCTGTTCAAAAGGCTGTATGTGCCCTTTGCTCAAATGTCTCAGTTTCAAAAAAGTTGCTCATTGTAGCTGTAATGTAGATGTCAGTTGATGCTTATTAAAAAACTTGTTGTTTTTACATTTTCAAGGCTGATGCATTAAAGGGTTCTGAACACCGCCGTGCTACAAATGTGACTGCAAGGTGTCATCACCGGATTTCGTCCGGGGGAAACCTTTTGGGGTGCAGTCCCCCCCAACTATTATCCGAATGGTGAAAAATATGGAGTCGCCACCAACCGTTTTTTGGGGAGCGGTTGGTCACCTAAAGGTAAATTGATTTAATGCTGCTAGGGAATGGGCTCGGGAGTTGGTTACGCGTAGGGAAGGACTAGCACCCCCACAACGCCCTTTCGGTACCTATCTTAGGATTTTGGAGGTTTCTAATTTGTTTTAACTGTTTACCAAAACTTGACTGGTTCAAAGGTGAGATGAAATTTACATTTATCCCTAAAGTCTATGCTTTTTATTTTCCTAAGTCATTTGTTAACGTTAAGATTAAATCCAATTTATCCTAAGCGTTTAAGGGAAGCAATTTGATTTTTTCATTCATTTTTTTTATTTCTACATTCTTTATTAACGTTAAAAATTAAACTCAATTTAGTCCTACACTTCTAAATAGGAACCTATGATTTGTTTATAAGTTAAAACTTAAATCTAAAGAAAGGCCGAAGTTACATTTGTTTCTAAATCGCACGCTATTATTAGCACTAAAGGTAAAAAGCGCATAAAAATCTAAGCGTGAGAAGAGTTTAAACTTATTCAAAATTAAACCTAAAGTATCAAAAAGTTTTAAAAAAGATAAAGTAAAACGAAAGGGATAAGTCTAAAAACTCCAAGTATTAAAAAAGAAGTTTCAAAATGTTTTGTTTTGTTTTTTTTTTTTTTTGTTGTGGGTTTAGAAAACCTTCTTCTCTTTTTTTTTTTTTTTTTTTTTTTTTAAGAAAAGTTTCGTTTTTGTTTTTGTTTTTTTTTGTTTTTTTTTGGGAAATGTGTTCAATTAAGAAAAGAAGTTTGTTTGGAAGACTTTCTTTTTTTGATTTTTTAGAAAACATTTTTTTCCTTTTTTTAAATCTGGAAAATGGAAAAAGAGAGAAAAAAATACGAAAATAAACAAAAGTGCATTGTGTGTTTGATTGTGACATACATCAAAGCAAAAACATCCTCACTTTTTTTCGCTTTCTCTTTTCTCTTCTTTTTTTTGTTTGTTTTTTTTCTCTCTCTCTTTTCTTCCCCCCTACTTTTTTTTTTTAAGATCCATTTACAATATTACAACACCGTTGGGCTACATAACCCACGGTTACAAATTACAAGTGGACCAAACTAACATCACCCTATGGCCTATCGAAGTAAAAATAACAATAAAAATAAATAAACCAACAAAAGAAAAACAAACAGGGACTTGCACTGATACGCCCAAACCCGTCAACACTGCTGGAAACAGACAGAAACAAACCCAGATGGTATTTTGACGCCCTAAAAAAAAAGACTTGCTTTGAACAAATAAAAACAAATCCAGATCTTATTTCTTTACTGGAAAAGGGACCTACGATCTATAGGCTAAAGCCTTCAACAAAGAGATTGATAAACCAGACAAGAAATAGATTAGAACCGCATCATGCAATCCCCATAACCATCAGGTGTGCAAATCAGGCCATCAAACCCAATCACAAACTCAGATGACAAAACAAACAAAAAAAAAACAAAACCAGAAGGCAGGGAGGCAAAACCAGAAACTGAAACTCGAATGCCGGTAGAACATAGACCGCAACCTTCTAATCACCCAGGCTTCTTTCAACACAAAACCCAACTACACAGGATGCACTTAGACAAACCATAAGAAAAAAAATGACCACGCAAACATGCACACATACAACCTCTTACTTTTAAAACTATAAGGAACAACAGAAGTGACCACACAAACCCAAATGACATAACGTATATGAAAAACGATAAAAGACCATACCCAATGGCTATTGTCCACGAGAATCAACACATCCTAAACACGAACAAAGGGAAACACGGAGAACCGATTTAGATACCAGATTCGTTATAAAAAAGGGTACTCAAAAGGGAAGAGAAGTAATAAAACGAAACTACGAGACACGGAGACAAGAAGCTATAACATAAAATGGCATAACTAAGACAATGCATAGCAAAGATAACACACAGGGGGACAGATGCCGATCATCACAAAACAGGAATGAGGCACACAATGAAAAAACAATGATCCGAAGATAAAACCGCATAAGCAACCAAAAACCCACCACGCTCAAAGGAAATCTTCTTCCTCCTCAAAGGAACTCTGTCAATGAACTAGGTGTCCTCTACGCTGGCTTCCAACCAAGCGACAGTGATAGCGAACAGGGTGCCCTCCGGCTGCCACCTTGGTGCCTCTGTCTAGCTATCGTGGCGCCTTGGAACGTTCCCGAGAGTTCTCCGCCCTTTCGGTAGTGACCATGAAACGAGTGGCAGTGGCGGTCGCGTTGAGCTCCACGATGACCGGCAAGTGTTGTGCCAGTCAAGGGGAGTGGGGGAGGCGTCTGATTTCGTTGTTGGGAAAGGAAATAACTTCCTTTTCCGGCGACTGACAGAAAGGGAAGAGGGAAGGGTGATGATTTTGGTTTCTGGGAATTTGGATTTTGATTTTGTGGATGGATGGAGAGCCGTGAGAAGAGGGACCGGCTGGGGCTTAGACCAATTTGGGCGATGAGGTTCTCGGAGAAAGGTCGGGGAAGAGCCGAGAGGGAAGGGTGATTGTGTTTCTTTTTTTTTTTCGGCCAGCCAGAGAGGAGATGGGAAGACGAGAGAGATGAAGAAACCATGGTTGTTGTAATCGATTTTTTTTTTTGCCGACCAGCCCCCGCGCCTATGGATGAACGGGCTGGGTTTATATAGGCGAGAGTGGTTAAGGTTATGGCTGTCCGGTTGGCTGGCGGCTTGGAAGCGGTCATGGGTTAGAGGTGAGGTTTCGTTTGAGAGAGAGGGGAGAATCATGGTTGAAGCTTGGTTGGGTTTAGCTAGCTAGAGGTGAGAGAGATAAAGCTGGTGTGGTGGCCCGGTGGTCCTCCGGGATCTCGGCGGTCTGGGCGCGGCCTTGGTGAAGACAACGTGGCTGGGGGAGGAGAGAGGGGGAAGAAGACGATGCGTTAGGTGAGAAAAGATAAGAACCGAGTTTTAGTGGCTATAAATATTTTTTTGGTTTTTATTTTTTTGTATTTTGGTTTTTGGTTTTTGGTTTTTTTTTGTTTTAGTTTTTTTTGTTTTGTTTTCTTTAATTTCAACCAATCAGGGGCTGACACATGCTCTGGAGTGGGCAGGAAAAAGAGAGAAAAACATAAATTTATTTTGTTTTTGGGTTTTTAACTAATGTCTCTCGGTTTTTGTGATCGGTAGGACAAATCGGATTTCAAAACGTCTCGAAAATTTTTTGGACTCAGGGCGTCGTGACAAGCGACCCCATGTCAATTTTATTTGAAAACAATTCTGTTTTTGCGACAAGCTCATCTTGCGGTTGTTTATTACCGAAAAACTTATTTATTTATTTTTATCTAAAATGCTCTGGAAACAAAATATATATAATATATATGTCAAACTTCGCAGAACGACGAGTAGAATAGGAAAATGAGGTTCGTGACCTGATCCGGAGTGCCGTTTGAAAAGTCAATTACTGGTTTGACCACCGTTGGTGGCCCGAACGCTGTTTTGACCATATCTTCTTCGTTTGACCTCGGAATTGAGCGCGGTTGATGGCGTTGATCCTCGAATTTGATTTTCTATCGCCCAGGACTGGCTCTTTGGCATTTGGAGGCTTTTCTTGAATAATGTCTTGAAATCGAGCATTTGCGGCGACGATCACGACTTTGTCATTCTGCAAAATTTGAACAAACCAAAGCGGCATAGATGGAAAATTGAATTTGATAAAATGTGTCTGACCTGGACAAAATAGGGTCCAACCTGCCCCTCTTTGTGTATCGTTTGTATTCAAACGGTGCACAAAGATAAGATGGACTTGTATTGGACGGGTTGGACTACTTACCTGGCTTACCTGTTGCCAAGGGATGGTTTTGCTGGGAATCGGAGTACTTGATGGAACTTGGGATTTTTTGGAATAAAAGCCTAAAAGCTTAGTGGAATGGGAATCAAATGACACATGATGTAATAGAGAATGGAAAACCTAATGGGTTGATTTGGATTTGAAAAGACATAAAATTGAAAGCATATAAGGCTGACCTGGAAAGAAAAGCTAATGGACTTTGCAAAGGCAAGAGGCTCACTTTCCTACAATGCAAAGATACTGAAAATTAATAGCCTAGAGTTGACAGGAATGTAAAAGGCTAGAACCTGAGAGACTTCGCAGAGGCAGGAGGATTACTTGCCTACAATGCGTTGCAGAGGTCGGAGGATTACCGCTTATGATGCAAAGATACTGAAAATTAAAAGCCTAGAAGCTTAGGAATGTAAAAGGCTAGAACCTAACAGGAATTGAAAAGCGAGTGATAAATGAACACACCAGTATCATGAAGGAATTGAGGGTCCCTTGGAGCCTAGAGGGGGGTGAATAGGCTCTTATCGAAACTCTTTCTAATCTCTTAAGACACAAACACTTATCCAGTTAAGTGATAGAATCACTGCGAAAGATAACCAGATAGTGGAAGTATTTTGTTTTATTATCAAAAGATAAATACAACAAAATAGAAGCAAGACTCTCTTACACTCTGTTTACAAAGGAATTCACACACTAGCCTAATTCTATCTTTTGAACTCTTGTGTATACACAGGGTTGATCTTAGCTTCCTTACCCTCAATTACACAAATGTACAAGTATAAATATTTATACAAACATTCCTAAGAGACAACCTTGGAACTTGTAGTTCCGGAATGCATCCAACACTAACTATTCCTTGGTAATCTCTCTGCCTTTGCTCTGCAGTTTGTGAAGCTCAAGATCTTGGGTTTGAAGAGTATTAGTGCCTTTGTGAGTTCCCAAATATAATTGAGGTTATGTCCACATATCCGGGTGATCCACGTCTAAGATTCTTTAGGTTCTCAACGAGTTTGTCTTACATCGGGACACCACGAGCCGATAACTTTAAATGCGGTAGTTTGAAGTAGTATCTTCTTGGTCCGGTGTAATTTTCCTTACTCCATTGCTAATGAAGCTCGGAACCTTACTCCGTGTCGGTGGTTGCTTACTCCGTATCTATTAGGTCATGGAATCCTTAGTCCGTGTCAGTGCTTCCTTATTCCGCATGTAAGTTCCTTACTTCGTATGAGTGAGTGGCCCGGATTCCTTACTCCGCATCTAATTTCCTTACTCCGTGCGAATAAAGATTCGGGTCCTTATTCCGCATCAATACTTCCTTACTCCGTATGTATGAAAAACTTGGGTCCTTATTCCGCATCAATTTGACTTAGTCCATTTGAGGCATTAAGAACAGATTCCGTAATCCGTAGCTTTTAAGTTCTTAGTCCGCACGAATGTTCCTTATTCCGTATGAATTGGTGACTTGGTTATTTACCAAGTGTTTGACGACACTCACTCTTGTCCTGGATCAGGATTATGTATCCTATCCTTAGCTTTGCTCTCACGAGTGTATCTCCGGATTAATAACATATCTTCTGCAACAATCATAGAAACACAAAAGATCTCGAGATCAAATTACATAAGGCTTTATCAGCATTATCCAAATTCTGGGCTTGATCCAACAATCTCCCCCAATTATGGATATGCCCAAACCCTTTGTAATCTGATCTGGTAAGCAGTGCAAAAAGATAACATACAGAATACGCATCACAACCAATTTCATTCATCAGCAACAGAATACAATTCAGCCTTTATACAAGATTTTCATTAAGGTACATAAGGCTTACTATACTTAAAGATCATAGCTGCTGCTTTCTCTCTAAGCTCCATTGTTTGCTTCATCGTATAAGTGGTGTGTTGACTCCAAGATTTGTCCACAGTTAAGAATGACTTGATGAAGTAACAGACAAAGGCCCCGCAGCTATCTCCATCCGCTTGTTGTGGCACTTGCTTCTTGCCCCGGAATGTCGCCTTGACTTCTCAGTTGGACTTAAGGGTGTGATGCCCAACTCTTCATATAATCTAGCTTTCTTCACAGCTTCAGTCAGCCTGAGACATAGTGGTTCCCATTGATTCTTTCTTATATAATGCTCCACAATCTGATGAGAATCAATTAGAATCATTTGTTTGGACTGAATCATGAAGACAGCCATCATGAAATGTGGCGACAAGATCCGGTACGAAATGAGGATAGTTGAGAGAGTTTTCCATGGCTTGCTATCCTCAGCAGTTCCGTCGATGAAGGACTGAATGAGATCTACACTGGGAAGATAGCCTTCATTCCAGCACAATAGAACTTCAAACAAGTGCCCATCCTTGTATAGAGATGGAAACAACCTCATCTCCATTTTAGCAGCCCTAGAGAAGTTGTCAATGTCTTCTGTTGTAAAGAGTCCTTTTTCCGAACAAAGGGTCTGAATGTCGTCCGGGGAAAAAGGGTACAGGTTAGAGAGACATCTTCTCTCGGCAGAAGACACAGCATAGGACTTCATTGCCTTACGCACGCTTCCATCCGCATCGAAGGGTCACACGCCGCATATGATGGGAGGAAGGTGTCAGTGCGGATGGAGAGGATAGAGGAAGAGCTGCACTCGAGGAGCTTGGCTGAGAGAAGCGGCTATGTTTGGGAATTTGGACTCCCTGAAGCAATGAAGAGGCAGGCCGCTTCTCAGCACGAGTGGATGGTTGAGGTGCAGGAGGAACAGAAGGATCAGATGACACTTTCTCCCCCGGTTTGGTAGATCGCCGGGAAGCAACGGGAGGGCGAGCCATCGTGTGCGCCAAGTCCTCAAAGGAGGTAGACAAGGAATGGACGGACGAGGCAACAAGATCCATTTTCTGTTCCATGGAAGTGGAGGAATCAGTGAGAGCGGAGAGGAGTTGGGCACCAAGTGCATCACCCTTGGCGGCGATGGCGGATATTTGGGCACTATGAGCTTGAGCGTGGCGGTCCACTGGGCGGAGAGCACAACGTCGGAGTGGACTGTGCCAAAAGAAGCACGCCCAATGACCAACTCGGGAGCTTTGGAAGACTCCCCCGCATGAACAGGAGCAGGAGTGCGCTGGGCAGAGGAGTCCACAGGAGTATCAGCAGCAGCAGCAGAAGGGGCATCCGGAGCATTAGAGGCATCCGGAGCAGCAGATCCGCTTTGACCAGATAGGTCAACAACGGGAATGGCGGCAGCAGGAGAGGAAGGTCCAGCCTTAGTAGGGGAAGAACTCTGTGTGGCATGGACCGGGCTGGAAGGTGTAGGGAACGGCACATCTGGAATGGAGGCCGGCGTAAGAAAGCCTTGGTCCAAGTTCCAGATGATCATGGTCTCCGGGGATTGGGTATGGCGCATGTAAAACACCCGGAGATCGGTGTCAGGAATGGAGGCAGTGTGGGCAAGGCTGAAACGGAGCCATAGGTTCGTTAAGGTGTCGGTGGAGAGATGGTCAAGGTAATCTCGAGGTTGAGGTAGGGGAGGCAAAGGGGCTTCTGGAGTAGATTCTGGGACTTTAGCAATGACGGCAGCAACAACAGTATCAACCGCGGTAGCAACAACGGAGGTGGAGGGAGTGGGGACATCCGCACGCGAGAGGGGCTGAGGAAATAGCTTTAGGGGCACTGCGCTGAGATGGCCACGCAACCTCGGGCGGTTCGACACGGATGCTGTGCTGGGAGGCCCGAGAAAGGGAGGGTGCTGCAACGGACCGAATCCGGGAGGATCGGGGAGCAGAACTGACGTCAGGGGCTTGGTTGTCAGAGGAGTCACCAACAGAACTGCCTTGTTGTTCCGAGGAAGGGAGAATGCGGAGAGCTGCAGAGGGACGGCGGGCCGTCATGTTCCCATCCGGCGTAAGATAGCAAAGGTAATATGCCGAAGGAAGTGGAACAGCATCATAGCGGGCGAAATGGTTCGGATTAAGATGCCGGAAGACGATGCTTAGTATGCGCCCGAAAGAATGGTTCTTGGGACCATTCTGCAGTAGTCGGAACAAAAACGTCCCCCAGTCCATCGGAAGACCTTCAAAAATGCCGTACATGGCCAGAAGAAGATCGTAAGGAACCGAGTCTAGAGCAGTAGTGCGATCCAGTAAACATCGACTCAGTATGGTCGCCATACAGCAATAGCGACCTTGGAAGGATTTCACCTTGTATTCCTTGCCTTTTTGGGTGCAACCCATAGAAGCTGCCATTGGATCAGCATCAGGGCGCTGTGGTTCACCGGGGGGAAGATGAAGAGCAGCGCGGAGTACGGCGGGAGTGATGAGGATGGATTCACCACGAACATAGGAGATGATTGAATCGGTGGTACAGCGGATCCATTGGTAATACTCAAGAATGTCGTCTATAAGAAGATCGACAGGATTGGAGATCAAGTTGAGTATATGCGAGGCTTCTAGTAGAGGGCGAAGATGGAAAAACTAGTTCGGCGGGTTGGAGACAGCACTCCAATCGACCAGATGGCCGGGATTAACGCCGGAAAGAGAGATTCTGGGTGCCATTGTAGATGAAAGTTGAAGGGCGAGAGGAAAGGTGAGGTCTTGGGGATTGAAGGAGCAACGAGAGGTTAGGGATTTGGAAAGGGTAATGCTCGTGCTTTGCGGGAATGACAGAATATATAAGACCGAGTCCGTAAATGTCGGCGGGTCTAGGAATTTGGCGAGAGAAACAGTGAAGCGCTTGACAGGCTGATGTCATTAGTCTTGATATCGATGCGCCTCCGAATTATAAGATGACGTGGAGGCGGCATGACCAAATAAGGGTAATAGCTGTTCGCCTTGGGAGAAGTGTGTGCATCCCGAGATATGCATTTAATGAATCATCATGATTCCTCCTCAAAAGCACGTGATATAAGAAAAGACATGGATTATCGCAATTTGACGATTAGTCTGGAGTCCGGAGGAATGAACCGACAATCATCCGGAATTAACGATAGTCGTGTGACGAGTATCCGAATGAAAAGTAGACCGTTTCCGTAGTAACAAAGTGCGGTGTGAGAGAAGTAGATTCCTTTGCTTGTCAATAAGTTAAAGAGAAGAGAAGTACCACAACACTTCAAATCCAAGACAATGGACTAGATTTACCGATAAGGTTGCAAAGAAAATCTAAACCTGTAGCTTAAAACAAGATAAACTAAAAATACAAAAGCTTAACAGGTAAGGATTAGTACGGATAAGAGAAAATAGGCTGTGAAGAACGACATAATCCGAACTAATGAGAAACAGAACTTATGCATGACAAAGAATGTAATAGACATATACATACGAGAGAATGATCATATTGCGAATTAGGGCATATGTCGGATAAAATACACAAGTTCATATAGGTCAACATAGTGAAACCGTCTCTGAACGACGTAGCTAAGATTAATTAAAGATCATATGATTTGATCAAACTAGGATTCATGAGTGAAAAATGAGGAAGCGGACACATGTCAAATGCAAGCAATTGATTATTCGATTAAAATGCATGGTTGAAGAAAAGAAAAAAACATCCAAGCATACCTCAATTCTGTTTCAATAGCGCATGTCCAGTCGGATCCGGAAGTAAAGGTTTAGAGGAGAGAGTATCCGAGACATATTAGGGGGTCATTACTGAGGTAATAGATGAAGCTTAAGCTCCCCCGTAGATCATTTGATCCTCTCAATGAAAGGCTCCCCCTCAAATAGACAGCCAGGAAAGAGGTCATGAGACATATACGGGGGGGGGGGGGGGGTATTACTCAAATAATATATAAAGCATTTTCAACCCCGTAGATTGTGCAATCCTCTCGGTAGACCATTCCGGCTTATAGAAATTCAGCATTGTCTATCTTTTCAGGAAACTATACTTCATAAGCTGATCAGACTGCGATTGAGTATTCAACCACTAGGCATTCCATGCTAACCCATTTCATTTCTTCAACTATACATGTTAATAGAGTAATCTAAATGAGCAGGCTATTGTCATGTGGTGATCTATAGAAATTAAGATCATGAAACCAGAATGAGGTTAACATATAAACTTTAATCATGTTTGCTTAAACAACTTTAGTTGGGAAACGCAAGCATCCTCCCAATATGAAGTTGATAATAATATCGAAGCATGAAGCCATTAATCGGTAAGTATGATCAACATTAAAAATAGTATGTATCGTCTACTTCCACTAAAAGCACAATGCATGTTCGATAAGACGTATCTTGTTGAGTAATTTAAAAGTGAAACTATGCAGAGAAGTCAAGCATACCTAATCGGATGAGTAGTTCAGAGAATCTTGCATTAGGTAGGGGCTTTGTAAGTATGTTTGCCAGTTGATCTTCAGTAGCAACATGTTCCAGGGAAATGTGATTTTTGAGAACATGGTCGCGTATGAAGTGATACCTGACCTCAATATGCTTCGTCTTAGGATGCATGACAGGATTGTTGCCGATAGCAATTGCATTAGTGTTGTCGCAAGAGAGTGGAATAGATGACATGTTGAAACCGTAGTCGGTAAGTTGACTTTGCAACCAGAGTAGGCGTGCGCAAGCAACTCCTCAGCGATAAAGGTTGATACGGAATTCGCTTCTTCTGAACCATGAAATTAATCTATTTCCAAGAAACCGACACGTACCACTTGTGCTCTTCCCTGTCGATGCGACATCCAGGAAGTCGGCATCGAGTATCCGGATAAGGTGAAATTGGACTCCTTTGGGTACCGAGTCCCAAATTCATCGTTCCCTTGAGATATCTTAATATCCGTTTAACATGAAGCATATGTGACTCCTTGGGATTCGCCTGATATCGTGCACGGATGCAAGTTGCAAACATAATGTACTGGGCGACTTCGTTGTAAGATACAACAAGGATCCTATCATCCCTCCGTAGTCGGTCACATTTACCGATATGCCGTCCACATCGGGATCTAACTTGGCACCGACAGGCATGGGAGTTTTGACGGGAGATGAACCTTCCATACCAAACTTCTTAATAAGATCGCGAGTGTACTTAGCTTGATTAATGAAGATTCTTTCCTTCAATTGTTTAACTTCTATTCCGAGGAAGTAGGACAGTTCTCCCATCATGCTCATCTCAAACTTGCCTGTCATCAATTTAGCAAACTCTTTACAAAGCTTCGGATTCGTTGATCCGAAAATGATATCATCCACGTATATCCGAACGATCGAGTGTGTCCTTTCTCTTTTCGTAGAAATAAGGTGGTGTCTATCTTCCCTTTCTGGATGTTGTGAGCAAGTAGGAATTCTGACAGTGTGTCGTACCAGGCACTTGGAGCTTGCTTCAAACCATATAAAGCTTTCCGAAGTTTGTAGACTAGATGTCCTGCTTTAGGTTCAATGAAACCAGGAGGTTGTTCTACGTAAACCTCCTCTTGAAGATCTCCATTCAGGAATGCGCTCTTGACGTCCATTTGATAAACTATGAAGTTTTCATATGAAGCATACGCAGAAACATTCGGATTGCCTCAAGTCTTGCTACTGGAGCAAAGGTCTCATCATAGTCTATTCCTTCTTCTTGACGATATCCTTTGGCTACCAGTCTGGCTTTGTTCCAGATTACTATTCCATCCGTATCAAGCTTGTTCCGAAACACCCATTTAACTCCAATGACTTGCTGAGACTTAGGCCTTGGTACTAAAGTCCACACATTATTTCTCTTAAATTGATTCAGCTCTTCTTGCATGGCTTCTATCCAATTCGAATCCTGAAGAACTTCATCTGCCACCTTTGGTTCTATTTGAGATAGAAAACACGAGTAAAGACTCATGTTGGAGGTGGCTGCTCTTGTTCTTACACCAACAGTAAGATCACCAATCACTTGATCTGAGGGATGGTTTCGGGTCCATCTATAATTCTGTGCATGTGATGGTTGATCGTGAATAATTTGAAGCTCTGCCAGATTAGGTGGTTCATGTATATTTGCTAGTAGAGCTTCTTCCGGACCAGATGCTTCTGTATTAGAAGGTACGGTAGAACTAGATAGTTCTTCAACACTATTTCTGTCAGTGTTAACTAGTCCAGACGGACTTGAAGGTGCTCCGGAATTTTGGGTATCCGTAGGAGTATGTCCGGAGCTAAACGGTAGTCCAGAGTCCGAGTCATCCGTAGCATCGTCCATATCATTTCTTTGTGCTCCGCTGATGCCGCTTGGTTGGTCAGTATGTATAACAGGAACAGTCATAAACTTTGAATAGTTGATGTTGTTGTCTTGAACCTGTACGTTAGAACTTGAAGAAGCAACTTTTGACCAATCAAGATTAGTTTCATCAAAGGTCACATGGATAGATTCTTCAATTTTAAAAAGTTTTCTATTGAAGACCTAATAAGCTTTGCTATGTAATGAATACCCGACAAAGATCCCATCATCGATTTTGGTTCAAATTTATTCCGGGGTTCTTTGCCGTTGTTCAATATATAGCATGTACACCCAAAGGCTCTGAAATGTGAAATTGAGGGCTTTCGTCCTCTCCACATCTCATAGGGTGTTTTCATGGTAGATTTATTTATTAGAGTTCTGTTCTGAACATAGCAGGCAGTGGACACGGCTTCAGCCCATAGGCGAGAGGAAGCATTGCCCCGGCTAACATAGATCCGCCAGCCTCGACTAAAGTACGATTCTTGCGCTCGGCTACCCCATTTTGTTGCGGAGTTCGGGCGTAGAGAAGTCATCTTTGAATGCCCTATTCTAAACAATATGATCTCATTTCCGAAAAATCAAATTTCGTACCATGATCACTCCTGATGCACTTTATGCTCGGTCCTTGTGAGTTGCTTATCCAGTTGAAAAGATCTACAAGATGCTCAAAAGTTTGATCCTTTGATTTCAGGAATATCACCCATGTGTATCTAGTGAAATCATCAATAACCACAAGGGTATATCTCACACTAGCCGATGATGAACGAAATAGGACCACAGAGGTCCATATGAAGAAGTTGTAGAGGAGCGATTATTGAATTAACCGATTTGCTCTTAAAGCTATGTTTGGTCCGCTTGCCCAGTTGACATTCTCGACAAAGAGTGTCTCTTGGAGAATTTGAGTTTAGGTAGACCAGTGACAAGATCAAGTGAAGCTAATTTAGACAATGTCTTAAAGTTTAAATGTGCGCATCGCTTGTGCCATAGCCAACTATCTTCATCTGATGCTTTAGTGAGGAAGCATACAGGGTCAGAAGAATTATTTCTTAAGACCACTGAGTATATGTTGGATCAAACCCGAATTTGGATAATCTTGATAAAGCCTTATGTAATTTGATCGAGATATTTTGTGTTTATTTGATCATTGCAGAAGATATGTTACTAATCCAGAAATGCACTCGTGAGAGCAAAGCTAAGGACAGGATACATAATCCTTATCCGGACAAGAGTGAGTGTCATCAAACACTTGGTAAATAACCAAGTAACAAATACATACGGAATAAGGAACATTCGTACGGACTAAGAACTTAAAGGATAAGTGCGGAGTAAGGAAACCAGATGCGGAGTAAGGAATCCGGATTTATTACTCGCCCGGAGTAAGGAACTTACATGCGGAGTAAGGAACTTACATGCGGAGTAAGGAACTTACATGCGGAGTAAGGAACTTACATGCGGAGTAAGAAAGCGCTGACACGGAATAAGTTATCAGACTTTTCAAGACTCGCCCGGAGTAAGGAACTTACATACAGAGTAAGGAAACCAGATGCGGAGTAAGGAATCCGGATTTATTACTCGCTCGGAGTAAGGAACTTACATGCGGAGTAAGGAAGCGCTGACACGGACTAAGGATTCTAGTACTAAATAGATACGGAGTAAGCAACCACTGACACGGAGTAAGGTTCCGAGCTTCATTAGCTATGGAGTAAGGGAAATTACACCGGACCAAGAAGACACTGCTTCAACTCAACCGCATTTAAGTTATCAGCTCATGGTGTCCCGATGTAAGGCAAATTTATTGAGAACCTGAAGAATCTTACACGTGGATCATCCGGATATGTGGACACAACCTTAATTGTATCTGGAAACTCACAAAGACACTTATACTCTTCAAATCCAAGATCTTGAGCTCCACAATCCGTAGCAGTCAAGGCAGAGAGATTACCGAGGGATAGTTAGTGCTGAACGCATTCCGGAACTACAAGTTCCAAGGTTGTCGCTTAGGAATGTTTTGTATAAATATTCATACTTGTACATTAAAAAAAACAGAGAGCTTTTATCATCTTTGGAGATAGAAATTGGCTAGTGTGTGAGTTCATTTGTAAACAGAGTGTAAGAGAGTCTTGCTTCTATTTTGTTGTATTCATCTCGTGATAATAAAACAAAATACTTCCACTATCTGGTTATCTTCCATGATGATTCTATCACTTAACTAGATAAGTGTTTGTGTCTTGAGAGAAAGGAAAGAGTTTTAATAAGAGCCTATTCACCCCCCCCCCTTTAGGCTCCAAGGGACCATCAAGTGGTATCGAGCAAGTTCTACTTTGTTCTAAGTAGAGATCCCACTCTTTCAATCTCGAAATGGCCGAAGAAAGCGGTATGCTATTCAACACTCGCCTTAACTCCGGAGGTGCACAGGAGCCCATCCTGAATCGAAAGCAGTGAAAATGTCGACCCACCTCAACCTATCGCCGCCGCCGCTTCTCAACCACGGAGTTCTGGTTTTACTTTAACGAAACCGCCCAAATTCACACATGAGCTTTTCTCCCGGTGGAAAGATCGCATGAAGATGTTTATGGTATGCCATGATCATCTTATGTGGCCATGTCTTCATCAGGAGATTCCAATTCCGATGACTATCGGAGAACATGGAGTTAGGAGGCCAAAGACAGATCTTGAACTTACCAACGATGAAAGAGCCTGGCAGTGCGCTAGTGAAAAGGCTCGGCTTATGTTACATCGTCTTTGGATTCCGAGGCTTTCACGGACGTCCAGGGCTGCACGACAAGAAAAGTCGTTTGGGACAAACCGACAATCCTCTATGAGGGGAGTCGGTCCCCGGATGCGAATGTGATCCGCACTCTCGGACAAAACTTTGAGACTTTTAATCATAAACCGGGCGAATCACTTGAAAGCATCTATCGGAGATTCGGCAAGCTCATTCTTGAGTCAAGACCGTCAATGAGCACTATTCTCAATCCCGGATCAATGACAAGTTCTTTCGCTCCTTGCCGGATCGCTACTACTCCAAACAACTCCGGATGCAATCGACAAAAAGCGCAGTATGTTCCCCTTGAAGAAGCGTATGGAGAGCCGTGGACTCACGAAGTCAGGTTTAAGTACTCGACGGGGATGAGAAAATAGCTCGGAAAGAAAAGGGGGTAGCTCTCAAAGCTACGGAATGTCTAAACATACCGAGGAATGATGATACGGACGTATCCGACAATTTCGATTTTGACGAGGAGGAGGAGATAGCCCTTCTTGTCAAATCCTTTGAGTGATTCCTACGGAAAAGCGAAAAGGGTTCGAAGACGCTCATCATCATCGTTCCAAAGGAAGGAGCGACCGGAGTCCAGTTCCCAGGAATGTTTCAACCGTGGGAAAACCGGTCACCTGGGCCAAGGAATGCAGGTCCAAAACAAAAGTGGCCGAGAAAAGTGACAAGGTAACTCCTCGCCGCTCCACCTCGGATAAAAGCAAGAGCAAGAGGAAGGCGCTCGTGACAAAATACATGAGTGGCTCGGAAGAAGAGGAGGAATCCTCGGATGATGAGCCGACCACTAAGCCGAACGTCTACCTCATGGCAAATACCGAGGTACCTTCTATCTCGAGCTCCTGAGTAAATTAGAATCTCTTACTACCGCATGTGATCATGAAAAGAATGAGAGACTAATAATTACTCAAATGTACAAAGATATGGAAAGTCGAATAAACATCTTGAATTTAGTATTAATAGACTCGAAAAGGACATCACCGACTTCAGGAGGAAAACAAGCTTGGTATCATGATCTAAGAGCTGAAAATCATTTGTTAAATACCAATCTCTCAGGCCTAAAAGTTATAGTAAAAAGACTCGAAAATGAACTGGAACAGAAAAGGAAATAAATCGTAAGTGGCTAAAATCCGGGAAATAGCCTCTACCTTTAGGACCGATCCTGACGACACCCGAGTCAAACCTGGC
The DNA here is from genome assembly GCA_023512835.1 of Taxillus chinensis. Classification (NCBI taxonomy): domain Eukaryota; kingdom Viridiplantae; phylum Streptophyta; class Magnoliopsida; order Santalales; family Loranthaceae; genus Taxillus; species Taxillus chinensis. Next base: position 48,268,841 of record CM042092.1, on the reverse strand, counting down.
CTAGGTTCCGAACCATCAACTTCCATAGCTCAAGCTACCGAGTGTCCTCCGGATTTCACTCCTAAACTAACCAACTTATATCCCGTTAGTACATCTAAACCGTTGGATGGTTTCATTTCAGGTAGCACCATAGTTTATGATCGTGGAGTCGAGGTCATATCGCACTTCCCGAACCAGTAGCACCCGTAACTAAAGATGAAGGGAAGGCTGCTGCAGTTAAAGCCAAAACTGTAGGACCCAAAAAGAAAGACAAGGCTAAGGCACGCATTTAGGGCCAAGAGCGCGTCACCCAAACGCAATGGATTAGGCCACAGGGAACAGAGTAGAAAATCTGCAAAATCTAAGAGACCGTATCCCCTGTTTGAACTTCACATTATAGTGTCTGTTCCATCCGTAGGGAAATGGGTCATTATCACTATGAATGTTGGAGTCTATCTGATAGCTGGCTTTGTAATCAATTTCAATCCAATAAAGATCAGTTTTATAAAAGGGGTTCTTCGAGCAAAACAAAATCTAAATCAAAAAGGAGTGTCACTCCCAAGAAAACCCAAATAAAAGAAGTAGCTGAAACTAACAAGTTAATGTCAACTTGGAAAGCTAAGAGTCCTAGCAAAATCAAATCCGTAAATGTTGACAATACTGCTGCTCTCTCTAACCGCCCGAAACAAGTTTGGGCACCAAAAGTGTAAACCGTTGTCTTTCAGGAGCATCTTTGGAATGCATTGCCGGATCACTTGAAGTTAAAGATCAATAAAAGCAAGTGGATCCTTGATAGTGGATGCTCCGGACATATGACGGGTGATCGGACTCGCTTGTAGAAGTTAATGATAAACAAGGTCCATCTGTTTCATATGGCGACAACAGCAAAGGTAAGACTGTCGGGTATGGCACTTTAACTAACGGCCGTGTATCAATCACTAAAGTTGCACTAGTTGAAGGTTTAAAGCATAATTTGCTAAGTGTCGTAATCTATGTGACAAAGGATTTACTGTTTCCTTTTTGTCCAACACCTGTACAAGAAGAGAAAACTTATCCAGGAGATGTTAAGTTATCCGGATCAAGAGATGGGGACATATACTCGGTGGTCTTAAGAAATAATTCTTTTGACCTGTATGCTTCCTCACGAAAGCATCGGATGAAGATAGTTGGTTATGGCACAAGCGATGCGCACATTTAAACTTTAAGACTTTGTCTAAATTAGCGTCACTTGATCTTGTCACCTGGTCTACCCAAACTCAAGTTCTCCGAGAGACTCTCTGTCGAGAATGCCAACTTGGTAAACAGACCAAACACGGCTTTAAGAGCAAATCGGTTAACTCAATAATTGCTCCTCTACAATTTCTTCATATGGACCTCTGTGGTCCTATATCTGCGTTCCATCACTAGCCAGGTGCGAGATATACCCTTGTGGTTATCGATGATTTCACCAGATACACATGGGTGATATTCCTGAAATCAAAGGATCAAACTTTTGAGCATCTTGTAGATCTCTTCAACTGGATAAGCAACTCACAAGGACTGAGCATTAAATGCATCAGGAGTGATCATGGTACAGAATTTGATTTTTCAGAAATGAGATCATAATGTTCTGAACAGGGCATACAGCATGACTTCTCTGCTCCCAGAACCCCACAACAAAATGGGGTAGCTGAGCGCAAGAATCGTACTTTAGTTGAAGCTGGTAGATCCATGTTAGAAGGGGCAACGCTTCCTCTCAGTCTATGGGCTGAAGCTGTGTCCACTGCCTGCTATGTTCGGAACGGAACTCTAATAAATAAATCTACCATGAAAACACCCTATGAGATGTGGAGAGAACGAAAACCTTCAATTTCACATTTCAGAGCTTTTGGGTGTACTTGCTATATACTGATCAATGGCAAAGAGACCCGGAATAAATTTGAACCAAAATCTGATGATGGGATTTTTGTCGGGTACTCACTACATAGCAAGGCTTATCGGGTCTTCAATAGAAAACTTTTTAAAGTTGAAGAATCTATCCATGTGACCTTTGATGAAGCTAATCTCGATTGGTCAAAAGTCGGTTCTTCAAATTCCAATATGCAGGTCATGGACAGCAACGTCGATTACTCGAAGTTTATGAATATTCCTGTTACATATCCTGACCAACCACGTGGCATCAGCAAAACACAACGAAATTTTATGGATGATGCTACGGATGACTCGACTCCGGACTACCATTTAGCTCCGGACATACTCCTACGGATACACAAAATTCGGAGCACCTTCAAGTCCGTCCGGACTAGTTAACACCGGAAGAAACAGTGTTGAAGAACCAACTAGTTCATCCGTACCTCTCAATACGGAAACATCTAGTCCGGACGAAGCTCAACCAGTCGATACAATTGAACCACCCAACTGGAAGAGCTTCAAATTGTTCAAGATCAACCAACACATGCACGAGAATTATAGATGGACCCGAAACCATCCCTCGGATCAAGTGATTGGTGATCCTATTGTTGGTGTAAGAACAAGAGCAGCCACCTCCAACATGAGTCTTTACTCGTGTTTTCTATCTCAAATAGAACCAAAGGTGGTAGATGAAGCTCTTCAAGATTCGAATTGGATAGAAGCCATGTAAGAAAAGCTGAATCAATTTAAGAGAAATAATGTGTGGACCTTAGTACGAAGGCCTAAGTCTCGGCAAGTTATTGGCGTTAAATGGGTGTTCCGGAACAAGCTTGATACGGATGGAATAGTAATCCGGAACAAAGCCAGACTGGTAGCCAAAGGATATCGTCAAGAAGAAGGAATAGATTATGATGAAACCTTTGCTCCGGTCGCAAGACTTGAGGCAATCCGAATGTTTTCGCGTATGCTTCATATGAAAACTTCATAATTTATCAAATGGACGTCAAGAGCGCATTCCTGAATGGAGACCTTCAAGAGGAGGTATATGTTGAACAACCTCCCGGCTTCATTGAACCTAAGGCAGGACATCTTGTCTACAAACTTCGGAAAGCTCTATATGGTTTGAAGCAAGCTCCAAGAGCCTGGTACGACACACTTGTCGGAATTCCTACTTGCTCATAACTTCCAAAAAAGGGAAGATAGACACCACCCTATTTCTACGAAAAGAGAAAGGACACACTCTGATCGTACAAATATACGTGGATGATATCATTTTCGGATCAACGAATCCGAAGCTTTGTGAAGAGTTTGCTAAGTTGATGACAGGCAAGTTTGAAATGAGCATGATGGGAGAACTGTCCTACTTCCTTGGAATAGAAGTTAAACAATTAAAGGAAGGAATCTTCATTAATCAGGCTAAGTACACTCGCGATCTTATTAAGAAGTTTGGTATGGAAGGCTCATCTCCCGTCAAAACTCCCATACTGTCGGTGCCAAGTTAGATCCCGGATATGGATGGCATATCAGTAAATGTGACTGACTACAGAGGGATGATCGGATCCTTGCTGTATCTTACAGCAAGTCGCCCAGACATTATGTTTGCAACTTGCATCTGTGCACGATACCAGGCGAATCCCAAGGAGTCACATATGCTTCATGTTAAACGGATATTAAGGTATCTCAAGGGAACGATGAATTTGGGACTCTGGTACCCAAAGGAGTCCAACTTCACCTTATCCGGGTACTCTGATGCCGACCATTTGGATGTCGCATCGACAGGAAAAGCACAAGCGGTACATGTCGGTTTCTAGGAAATAGATTGATCTCATGGTTCAGAAGAAGCGAATTCGTATCAACCTCTACCGCCGAGGCGGAATATATAGCTCCGGAAGTTGCTTTGCGCACGACTACCTTGGATGCAAAGTCAACTTACCGACTACGGATTCGACATGTCCTCTATTCCACTTTAGTGTGACAACACTAGTGCAATTGCCATCAGCAACAATCCTGTCATGCATCCTAAGACGAAGCACATTGAGGTCAGGTATCACTTCATACGCGATCATGTTCTCAAAAAGCATATTTCAACTGGAACATGTTGCCACCGAAGATCAATTAGCAGACATACTTACAAAGCCCCTACCTAATGCGAGGTTTTTGAACTACTCTTCCGATTAGGTATGCTCGACTTCCTGCATAGCTTCACATTTGAATTACCCAATAGTATATTTACTCTCGGACCATGCAATGTACGTTCTCGAAAGTAGTAGAAACTTACTTGAATGTATTGCTTGATCATACTTCCTGTTTAACGGTTTCATGTTTTCGATATTAATCTCAACCTCATATTGGGAGGATGCTTGCGTTTCCGACTGAAGTCGTTTAAAGCTAACAAAATTACAGCTTTATATGATTTACCTCTTTCGGGTTCATGATCTTAACTTCCATTAATCACCACATGACAAAAGCATGTTCATTTAGATTACTCTATTAACATGCATAGTTAAAGAAGTGAAATGGGCTAGCTTGGAATGCCTGGTGGATGAATACTCAATCGCAATCTGATACCTCCAAGTATAGTTTTCTAATAAGATAGACAAGTCTTGAACTACAAATCGGAATGGTCAACCGAGAGGATTGCACAATCTACGGGGGAGAAAATACTTTATATATTATTCAGGAATACCCCCCGTATATGTCTCATGACCTCTTTCCGATCGTCTATCCGAGGGGGAGCTTTTTATTGAGAGGATTAAATGATCTACGGGGGAGCAGCAATGATCCCCTAATATGTCTCGGATTCTCCTTCCTCTAAAACTTTTACTTCCTGGATCTGATGGATATCGTTGTTTTAAATCGGAAAAGTGGCATGTTTGGATGTATTTTCCTTCTTCAACCATGCATTTTAATCGACTAATCATCTGCCTTCTTTTGACATGTGTTCGCTCTATCATTGCTCACTCATGAATCCTAATATGGCCAAATCATATGCTCTTTAATTAATCTTAGCTACGTTGTTAAACAAGACGATTTCGCTATGTTGACCTATATGAACTTGTGTATTGCTATCTCGACATATGCCCTGATTCGATAATATTGCTCACTTTCACGTATGCATACATCTACTACATTCTTAGACATGCATGAGTTCTGTTTCTCATTGGTTCGGATTATGTTGTTTTTCACCGATTATCATCTCTAATCCGTACTAATCCTTGCCTGTTAAGCTTTTGTATTTTCGGTATATCTTTATTTAGCTACAGGTTCAGATTTTCTTTGTAACCGTATCGATAAATCCAGTCCATAGTCTCGGATTTGAAGTGTTGTGGTACTTCTCTTCTCTTCGACTTTTTGATCGCAAAGGAATCTACTCTACTCTCTCACCAAACTCGTTTACGACGGACAAGGTCTATTATTCATCCGGATACTCTTTCACGAATATTATTTACTCCGGATGAGTGTCGGCTCTTTCCTCCGGACTCCGACATTGTTCAATTGTGACAATCCACGTATACTCATATGTCGCATGCTTTTGAGGAGGAATAATGATGATTCATTAAATGCATATCTCGGGTTGCACACACACTACTCGGATGGCAACCAGTTGTAATCTCTACTTGGTCATGCGGTCTCCACGATATCCAGGACTAATGACATCAGCATGTTGCGCGGGTCCCTATCTCACTCGCACATTCCTAGACCCCGCCGACATTTGCGGACTCGGTCTTATATGTTCGATCATTCCTGTGAAGCACGAGTATTGCTCATTTCAAATCCCTAAACCTCTCGTTGCTCCTTCCCTTGTCAAGACCTCACCTTTCCTCTTATCCTTCCCATCCAATCTGCAATGGCACCCTGAATCTCTCTTTCCGGCGTTAATCCTGGCCATCTAGTTGATTGGAATGTTGTTTCCGATCCTCCGGATTGGTTTTTCCAGCTTCGCCCTCTTCTTGAAGCCTCGCACATACTCGGCCCTGGTCTCCAATCCCGTCGATCTTCTTATCGATGACATTCTTGAGTATTACCAACGGATTCGCTGCACCACCGATTCCATAACCTCTTATGTCCGCGGTGAATCCATCATCATCACTCCGGTCGTTCTCCGCGCTACTCTCCACCTACCTCTTGGTGAAGCACAGCGCCCGGATGCCGATCCAATGGCGGCTTCTATGGGTTGCACGAACAAGGGGAAGGAATACAAGGTGAAATCCTTCCAGGGTCGCTATCGATGTATGGCGACTATTCTAAGTCGATGCCCATTGGCTCGCACATCCGCCCTGGACTCAGTTCCGTACGATCTTCTCCTGGCCATGTACGGCGTTTTTGAAGGTCTTCCGATGGATTGGGGGATGTTCTTATTTCGTTTGCTCGCAGAATGGTCCCAAAAACCATTCCTTCGGGCGCATCCTCGGCATTGTCTTCCGACATCTACGTCCGGACCATTTCGCCCGATTTGATCTTGTCTCGTTTCCCTCGGCTTATTACCTTCGTTACCTTACGCCGGACGGGAACATGACCACTCGCCGACCCACCGTAGCTCTCCGCATTCTCCCCGCCTCGGAACAACAAGGCAGCTCTATTGGTGACCCCTCCGATAGCCAAGCCCACGAGGTCGGCTTCGCACACCGATCCTCCCGGATTCGGTCCGCCCCCCCCCCCCCCCCCCCCCCCACCCCCCCACCCCCCCCCAACCCCCCCCAGGGGGGGCCCCCCCCCAAAAAGGGCCGAAGCCCAAGCCCCCCCCCCCCCCCCCCCCCCCCCCCCCCCCCCCCCCCCCCCCCCCCCCCCCCCCCCCCCCCCCGCCCCCCCCCCCCCCCCCCCCCCCCCCCCCCCCCCCCCCCCCCCCCCCCCCCCCCCCCCCCCCCCCCCCCCCCCCCCCCCCCCCCCCCCCCCCCCCCCCCCCCCCCCCCCCCCCCCCCCCCCCCCCCCCCCCCCCCCCCCCCCCCCCCCCCCCCCCCCCCCCCCCCCCCCCCCCCCCCCCCCCCCCCCCCCCCCCCCCCCCCCCCCCCCCCCCCCCCCCCCCCCCCCCGCCCCCCCCCCCCCCCCCCCCCCCCCCCCCCCCCCCCCCCCCCCCCCCCCCCCCTTGTCCCCCCCCCCCCCCCCCCCCCCCCCCCCCCGGGGGTGCCGGGGGGGGGGGCCCGGGGGGGGGGGGGGCCCCCCCCCCGCCAAGGCCCCCCCCCCCCCCCCCCCCCCCCCCCCCCCCCCCCCCCCCCCCCCCCCCCCCCCCCCCCCCCCCCCCCCCCCCCCCCCCCCCCCCCCCCCCCCCCCCCCCCCCCCCCCCCCCCCCCCCCCCCCCCCCCCCCCCCCCCCCCCCCCCCCCCCCCCCCCCCCCCCCCCCCCCCCCCCCCCCCCCCCCCCCCCCCCCCCCCCCCCCCCCCCCCCCCCCCCCCCCCCCCCCCCCCCCCCCCCCCCCCCCCCCCCCCCCCCCCCCCCCCCCCCCCCCCCCCCCCCCCCCCCCCCCCCCCCCCCCCCCCCCCCCCCCCCCCCCCCCCCCCCCCCCCCCCCCCCCCCCCCCCCCCCCCCCCCCCCCGCGCTCCCCCCCCCCCCCCCCCCCCCCCCCCCCCCCCCGCCCCCCCCCCCCCGCGGCCCCCCCCCCCCCCCCCCCCCCCCCCCCCCCCCCCCCCCCCCCCCCCCCCCCCCCCCCCCCCCCCCCCCCCCCCCCCCCCCCCCCCCCCCCCCCCCCCCCCCCCCCCCCCCCCCCCCCCCCCCCCCCCCCCCCCCCCCCCCCCCCCCCCCCCCCCCCCCCCCCCCCCCCCCCCCCCCCCCCCCCCCCCCCCCCCCCCCCCCCCCCCCCCCCCCCCCCCCCCCCCCCCCCCCCCCCCCCCCCCCCCCCCCCCCCCCCCCCCCCCCCCCCCCCCCCCCCCCCCCCCCCCCCCCCCCCCCCCCCCCCCCCCCCCCCCCCCCCCCCCCCCCCCCCCCCCCCCCCCCCCCCCCCCCCCCCCCCCCCCCCCCCCCCCCCCCCCCCCCCCCCCCCCCCCTAGCATTTCCGCAAGCATACGGATCGTTACAAGTAATAAAGTGGACTCAAAGTCCTGGATGTCGAACCCACAGGGAAAGTGATCAAGTAAAAAGCTCATTTTGTAAATCCATGATGTATCTAAAGTTGGTTTTGTATCATTAGCAATTTGAATGTTGTAATTTAATTAAACAAAGCAATGTAAATGTTCTTATGGGAGAAAATAGGGATTTGGATGTCAATCAATGTAATTAATTAATCTCTTGTTCTTAAGGCATATTAATTCAAACTTCCCCTTTTTGTTTAAAACCCAACACCTTTGCATGTACTAGCCTCTTTCGAGTGATCTAGCCGTGTGTATACCCTAGCTTGGGGGACGGGCAACCCATTATGTGCTTAAGTTGTTTGAGTGTAGATTGGCATCACACCAACCCTAACTAGGTTACAAGCAAGATTACTGGCTTTCGCAAATTATAATCTTAGCAAGTCAAGTCTCTTAACTATCCGGTTATCAATGTCTTCTTTCGATCCATAATTGATTAACCTTATACAAGATTTAAGGTGGCCGAACTTAAATCTCACATGCTAACTCAAAAGACTTGATAAACATAACAGGGAATTTCAAATTAACTAACCAAAAGAAAAGGAATTAAAAACTTACATCGAATCCATCCTCCTCCCATGGAGGTTTAAGCTACCATAGCAAATAAGAAAACCATTGTTCTTACTATGAGAACCCAATACATTTCTCTCCTCCCTCCCAGAATGAACCGACCCCCCCAAATTACATGAAAAATCCCTTTTTTGTCTTACAATCCTGTGCATAACCGCATCCCCTAACTGTTAGAACTATTCCCTCCATTAATTCAAACTCGTTTCCCTCTCAAAAAGGTTGAATGAGCATCGTCAGATCCTTTAATAAAGGATTACAGGCTGTACACGTGGCATCTATGAGGATTCGTTGATCAGCAGAATACATTGTGCGAAACCGCCCATGGTCAATTCATTTGGTCAACTCAATTTCAAATGACCGTTTCAAATGATCAAGCTCTCGGGAGCTCTGGTCAACTCAATTGGTCCCGTCATTTCTTTTTGGTCATTTCAAATTTGAAATGATCACAGTGCGATTGTCCCATGCTCCTTCATTCTTTCTTTGGACTTTGTACTTGGCCTGTTTTCCATTCAAAGACAACAAAAACACCACAAAAGGATCTACTAATGCTATGTTAGGGGGTTAGTTCATTAATCATTCAAATTCATCAAAATGAAGTTAAAGATGTGATCTTTAATCATGAAATCCCCTTCATTTGACACTAAAATATGTTAGAAAAACCCCCTAACAACAACTCCAAACTTAGAACTTGCTCGTCCCGAGGCAATTAGAATTATGAGGCATAGCAAAAGTAAAACAGTGAATTGATATAAGAGCATGTGAAAGAATAAAACATCTATAAAACATATGGTTTAACTCTTAATATCATGTATGAAGTATTGTATTCTCAGTCCAACAATCATATGTTCTCTTTGCAGAAGACTAAGAAGCAATTGAACCACCAACATTCTGAAATAAATTTCCTAATTCCTTGCAATCTCACAATGAGCAAAGCAGCCTCACTCATAGGGTAATCTCACTTCACTCTCTCTCAATCTTTCATGGAATTAAAACTAAAATAAGTGCCTTCCTAATCCTTTTTGGTGATTCAACCATCATTCCATTACCCAATTAGTTTTTTGTCATAGACCACAATGATGGTAAAAGTAACAATGCCCAACACACTTCTTATCTATTATTAATGTACAAGTAAGTTCTATGTACAATGCATTCGAAAATATACAACTCGTAACACTTTTTCTTTTTTTTTTCTTTTTTTTCTTTTTTTTTTAAAGGATTATGCTTCGCAATAGTCTATATAACCTTACAAGTGTTTCCTTGATAGATTATACATCTCCACAGTCCATAACCTTTTTTTTTTTTTTTTTTTTTTCAAGGCTTATGCTACGGTAGTCTATATAACCTTACAAAGTGTTCTTTGATGGATTATATATCTCCACAGTTCATAACCTTCTTTTTTTTTTTTTTAAGTATACACACTTTATACAACACTTTATACAACTTGGAACATTGTACTTATTCTAAACAAAGTGGGCTATGACTCCAACTCCACCATTCCAACTATCCAATCACCAATGTAGAACTATAGAAGAACTTATTGAAGTTTAATTTCCATGAAGTGAACACTCATCAAAATATAAAGCTCTCAATAAAATTATGCTCTCACTCATTCAAGGAATCAAGTTATTTATTCAAAAGTTGTCAATTCATTATGGATCCAAGTCTTTGTTCAAACATATGATGATATCATTCCAAGTACAAGAGTTTCATGCATGGGATTAATGAGTAACCATTGGTTCCAAAAATATTTCATTCTTAAACATGCTGTATATAAACATTTCAAAAATTTTCCTCATGAATTCATCTTTTGATCATGCAACTCCTTTCACCATATAACCAAATCTCATATATGAACAATGCATATCATCATTAATTCCATTGCATCTTCACAAACAACTCCAAACTTGGAGTTTTGCACATTCACAACAACAAAACATACAACCAGAAAAGGAATTGTTCAAACCTTCTTCTTCTTTTTCTTACGAGGAGAGGCTGGCTCACTAAAATAATACATCATTTGAGCCATCAATTCACGAAGGGCTAGTACGGAAATCGGGTTTGAATTTGGTGCATCCCATTTTCCTCCATGTTCTTGCATGAGAGCAAATGATAGTAACAAACAAAAGGCCCACATCTTGCATTGTCAACTTGGAGAGGTGATGGTTGGACTGAATAGGACAATTGTTCCTCCTGGTTCCTCCATGCCAAAATGAGTATAAATTTGAGTTATCTTCATAGCCTGATGCAAAGATTCTCCAACCCCACTGCTAACTCTTTCAACTGTCTCGCATTATTTGCTCCCAAGGAATCATAGACATGGATAACACGATTCCCCATTGTATACTTCAGTAGGATATAATGATTTGAGATATGAATGGGGATTAGAACAGCTTTTAAATCTACCCACGGTCGGAAACCTTCTTCACTCCCTATCATATATGCAGCCAACGCCTCTGGCTTAAAGGGAGAAGAATTTGCAAGCAAGGGAAATACTTCATAGTCCTTACCATGTTTAAAAATCTCTTGGTTCCTTCCTTACCGCATCTCTTAAGGCAAAAATGAAATTACCCAAATCAGGTGACTCAATCCAATTTCGAACACCAACAATTCTCCTCAAGTCCTCTGGGTCGGAAATGTTCTAAATGTCCAGTTGTTCTATAGAGTTCTTGATTAGAATCTCTAAACTGGAAATATTTCTCTTTTGATTCAGTTGTTTCCAGCCCTGGAGGGATAAGTATGTCCAAAAATGACCATAGAGGAGTTGTAAGCAAATCCAATGATAGCTCAATTCTCTTTTTCTTTTGAGCTCTTGTTGGAGCTCTTCTTGTTAGGGCTCTAGTTTTCTTTGGACGTTTTCGAACAAAGACCCACAGGATGCAAACCGCTCTCTATCTCAAATGGTGGGAAAAGTTGTATTGTTAGAGGAGAAGGATCTCTCTCTACCTCATCTTCTTCGGATTTCCGCTTTTAACCGTTGGTTCCGGTGTAGCCACATGAGTGGAAGCTACTTCTTCCTCGCATTTCTTTTGCTCTTTCTCTCGATGCAGTTGAGCTTTTGTTGATTTTTTCTTCCTCTGTTGCACTCTTTCCAACAATCTGCAATTTGTTTCATGTGGCTTTCATAAGCGGCCTTTACATCTCCTTGAAGCTTAAGTAAAGCCGATTCCTCGCTTGAACTTCGTACATCGGTTTCTTCATCTTCCTCGAAGATTCATATTTCTCAGCCCAGTATATTCTCCTTTTCAGTATTCTCTTCCTCGTTGAAGAAATCTGAAGTGGGAGAGCCGAACCATCTTTTACAGGAGATATTTGCTTTGCTCTATGAAACACAGCCCCACCAATTTAACGGCTATTGTCCCTTCCTCGGTGATACATTTTATAATCAAATTGTTTGGGTAAGGGGTCTTAGCAGCAGCTCTATATATACTAGGATAACAAGTGTTGCACCACTTTTGTTAAAATTCGCACAAATCCCCTCTTATCCACCGACTTCTTCCACTCTTGAAAAATCATTTCCGCCTGCCTATGGATAATTCTCGCCTTGATGCTATACATGCATTGTAAATGTGCACCAGGATCGCATCAATTCCTAACATCCGAGAGAATATGCTCCGACCAAAGAGAATAGCCAAAAACCTTAAATACCCCGAAAACCCCGTTTTCTTATGATATTTCTTCTCATTCCCCTTGGGTTTGGAGTAGTCAAGTGCTTTACTAAATTCCTCTTTAGTTAGGTCAGGTAAAGAGCAGCAATTGCTCTGCAAATTGAAGGTTTTTCGAATATTGGCAGCAGAAATTACTACCTTCTTTCCCCCTACTGTACATATCATGCGATTCTCCTCTGTTTTCAGATTATTATAAAAATTTTCTGCAAACTCCATCAACAGAGGGCGAGGATCGCCACATACCTTGTGCAAGTTCTGCCCTTCAAGTATTCTCTGCATTTCGGCTGCCCATGAGATTCTAGGGTTACTCAAGAGTTCCCATGGAAACACCAGTCCTGGTGTCACCCTCTCGACAACCGCCTTTGATTTCACCATGTGAACCGTCGCGAAGAAAATGAGCGAGTACTCAACTTGGTTGGAAGTGATTTAAATCAACAAACCCTTAAAAGATAAGGGAACCGAGCGAGATTTGTGAACCGGAGGAGTGAGTCGGCGGATTTCGTGCAGAAGAAGTTCGGCTGAAATATTGACCCTCTGTTTTTAAATGAATGCCCTTAGTCAATCGAATTGTCAACTCAATTTTTAATTGACTGAACCCTCGGGACACTTTAATCATTTCAAATGGCTGGGTCATTTCAATTTGGTCATTTTAAAATTTCAAATGACCACTTCATTGAAAATTACCAATTTCAGTCTAAAACACAGAATTAACTTCCTTCAACTGCACCGATGCTTGGGTTCTCTATCTGAATATTAATAAACTCAAACAAACAATCAAATAATCACAAATAATTCGGGTTGCCTCCCGGAAGCGCTGCATTTAATGTCAGTAGCTTGACATTCTCCCTTGATTAATTTGGAAATGGAGCAAAGTAAAGAACCTCTTTTACTCCCCGCAGGCTCAAAAAAACCTTCAACCTGTGTCCATTAACAGTGAATGCTGGAGAATTATCCTGTTGAATAAGTACTCCTCCCTTTTCAAAAACTTTTTTAACTACAAAAGGTCCAGACCATTTACTCTTGAGTTTTCCAGGAAAAAGTTTCAATCTAGAATTATACAACAAAACCTTCTGACCTTCTGTAAACTGTTTAGGATGAAGATGCTTATCATGCCATCTTTTAGTCTTCTCCTTGTAGATTTTTGCATTTTCATATGCATTCAATCTAAATTCTTCAATCTCGTTTAATTGCATCAGTCTAGACTCCTCTGATTTCTGAGCATCAAAATTTAAGAAGTGTGTGGCCCAATAGGCCTTATGCTCTAGTTCCACAGGTAAGTGGCATGCTTTTCCAAAAACCAATTTGAAAGGTGATGTACCTAAAGGGGTTTTGAAAGCTGTTCTATACGCCCACAATGCATCATCCAATTTATTGGCCCATTCCTTCCTAGACAAGTTGACTGTTCTCTCAAGGATCCTCTTAATTTCTCTGTTTGAAATTTCAACTTGTCCATTGGCTTGAGGATGATATGGAGTAGTGATTCTATGATGAACTCCATACTTTTTCAACAAGCTTTTCAATAAACTTATTACAAAAATGGCTTCCTCCATCACTGACTAATGCTCTGGGTACTCCAAATCTGGTAAAAATATTCTTCTTAAGAAACTTGAGTACCACTCTTGAATCATTGGTTTGGGTGGCTATGGCTTCCACCCACTTTGACACATAATCAACTGCCACTAGAATATACTGATTCTTGTAAGATGACGGGAAAGGACCCATAAAATCTATTCCCCAAACATCAAACAGCTCCACTTCTAAAATGTTTGTCAGGGGCATTTCATCTCTTCTTGTTAGAGTCCCGCATTTTTGGCATTGCTCACAAGCTTGAACAAAACTCCTTGTATCATTAAACAATGTAGGCCAAAAGAAACCTGCTTGAAGGACCTTTGCTGCTGTTTTAGATGGTCCCATATGACCTCCACACTCCCTAGTGTGGCAATGATTCAAAATATTGGTCATCTCATCTTCTGGAACACATCTTCTTATCAAACCATCAGCACAAATCTTGAATAACAGAGGTTTCTCCCAAATGTAACTCCTCACTTCAGATAAAAATTTCTTCTTTTGTTGTGATGAGAATTTATAAGGGAAAATTCCCCCTACAATGTAGTTTACCAAATCTGCATACCAAGGAATGAGTTCTTGCACAACAAATAGTTTTTCATCTGGAAAATCTTCAGTTATAGGTAAAATTTCATCAGAATCCTTTTCAACTCCTTCTAATCGTGACAAATGATCTGCCACAACATTTTCTGCTCCCTGCTTATCCTTGATTGTGAAATCAAACTCTTGCAACAATAACACCCAACGAATCAGACGAGGTTTTGATTCCTTTTTGGTGATCAAGTATTTAATAGCTGCATGATCTGTGAAAACAACTGTGTGGGATCCCAAAAGGTAACTTCTGAATTTATCAAAGGCATAAACAATTGCAAGTAATTCCTTTTCAGTTGTGGCATAGTTGATCTGAGCATCATTCAACAATTTGCTTGCATAAGCAATTACATGCACCTTCTTCTCCTTTCTTTGCCCTAAGACAACTCCTATAGCCGTGTCACTTGCATCACACATTAATTCAAATGGCAAATTCCAATCAGGAGATATAATGATAAAGGGAAATAAGAGCCTCCTTAAGTTGCTTAAAAGTCGTTTGACATTCAAATGAAAAAATTCAAATGCCACATCCTTCACTAGCAATGAACATAGAGGTTTAGAGATTTTTGAAAAATCCTTTATGAACCTTCTATAAAATCCTGCATGCCCCAAAAAACTTCGAACCCCTTTGACATTTGTGGGTGGTGGCATGGATTTTATAACAACAATCTTTGCACGATCTACCTCTATTCCCTTGTTGGACACTTTATGTCCCAAGACAATGCCTTCTTGTACCATGAAATGACATTTTTCCCAATTAAGAATAAGATTGGTCTCTTCACATCTCTCGCAAAATCCGAGATAAATTATTTAAACAATCATCATATGAAGAACCAAAAACAGAGAAGTCATCCATAAAGATTTCAATTATTTTCTCTACAAACTCGAAAAGATAGCCATCATGCAACGTTGGAATGTAGCAGGAGCATTGCATAATCCAAAAGGCATCCTCCTATAAGCAAAAGTTCCATAAGGGCATGTGAAAGTAGTTTTGTCTTGATCTTCCGGTGCAATGGGTATTTGATTATACCCAGAATATCCATCAAGAAAACAATAATAATTGTGCCCGGCCAATCTTTCCAACATTTGATCAATGTGTGGCAAAGGAAAATGATCTTTTCTTGTGTTTGCATTGAGTTTGCGATAATCTATGCAAACTCTCCATCCGGTGACAGTTCTAGTAGAGATTAATTCATTCTCAGAATTCTTGACCACAGTCATACCTCCTTTCTTAGGGACAATCTGCACAGGACTCACCCATGGGCTATCCTGAGATAGAATATATAATACCAAGATCAAGAAGCTTAGTAACTTCAGCCCTTACTACTTCCTTCATGTTTGGGTTTAGCCTTCTCTCGATGCTCAATGCTATTTTTATTCTTGTCCTCTAAGAAAATTTCGTGCATGCACATGGAAGGACTAATTCCTTTTATATCCGCCATTGTCCACCCAATGGCTTTTTTCCTCTTCCTTAAAACTGTCAACAATTGATCTAATTGTTCTCCTTGTAGCTCGGCAGCCTACAATAACAGGCCATTCACCTTCTTCTCCCAAAAATACATACTTTAGATGTCTGGTAACATCTTCAACTCAACCTTTGGTGCCTTTTCAATCGATGGGACTGGTTTAGAATTTTTTCCAATATCTTCAAATCCTTTCTTTGATTGAAAATGAATGACCGGTGTGGCCTCTAAAGCATTTCTCACCTCTAAAATGTCTTCATTAACAAGTTAACGAAACATTCTCCAAACATAACCCTAAGGGATCATGAAATCCCTTAGCATGATCTTCAATTGCGTATTTAACATCTCCACAAGACAACCTTGTTCATGTTCAACTTCCTGAGGATTCTTTATACTCTTATATAAGTTGAACTCCACTTTGTCTTCACCAATGTGTAGTTCTAATTTCCCACCTTTGACATCTATGATTGCCCCCTTTGTTGCTAAAAATGGTCTGCCAAGAATAAGTGGTAAAGAACCACCTTCTTCCATATCCAAAGCTATCAAATCAATTGGGACAATAAAATTCTGAATTTGTAATGGTGCATTCTCTATAATGCCACTGCATACTTAATAGATTTGTCGCCAAGTTGCAAGGTCACCGACGTGGGCTGCAATTTTCCAAGACCTAGCTTGCTACATACCGAAGATGGAATCAAACTCACACTAGCTCCCAAGTCACAAAGAGCCGAATCAAAAGTAACGTTCCCTATAGTGCAAGGTATAGAAAAACTTCCTGGGTCTCCCATCTTCTGAGGTAGTTTTCCCCGAATAATTGCACTACACTCCTCTGTAAGTGCAATTGTTCCATTCTCTTCAATTTTCTTTTTGTTACTCAACATCTCTTTCAACATCTTGGAGTAGGAAAGCATTTGAGCCAATGCTTCCAAAAATGGAATGGTAAGCTTTAATTCCTTAAGATGTTCAATGAATCTTTTGTATTGTTCATCTTTCTTTCTTTGTCTCAATCTTTGAGGGAAGGGTATTGGTGGAGCATAATTCTTCACCACCTTAGGAACTTCAGGATGTTCCTCTTTCTTTTCTTCTCTTTCCTCCTCGATTTAGGTTCACCTTCATCCTTTTTGACATGGGTTGTTTCCTCCACTTGAGGAACTTCCCTCTCGGTAACTCTCTTCCACTTCTTAACATAACAAACTGCACATATTCCTTTGGGTTTGGCTCGGTCTTACTAGGAAGCTCTCCTAGGTACCTAATAGTAAGAGCGTTTGCTATTTGTGCAATTTGAGTCTCTAACTTCTTGTTATGAGTCTCAATTCTATCAAATCGGCTACCAATATCAGTTTCAATCTTATTCAATCTCTGTTCAGTTCCTGCTGCCATCTTCTCAATTGCACATTCCCAATCAGCCTTTCTTTTCTCACCATACCCAGCTCCTTGCTGTTTAGGTTGGAACTGCCTATTGAATTGCTGATTGTTCTGGTTATTTGGCACTTGATTTGCATTATTTCCACTTTGATTCTGCTGATTATTCTGTCCTCCCCATGAAAAATTCGGATGATTCCTCCATCCGGGATTGTAGGTGTTGGAAAATGGATTATTCTGCTGCCTGTTCTGGTTAGCTATGTAGTTAACCTCCTCATTCATATTAGCTGAATATCCTTCCACTGTCTCTCCATATGCCTTTAGTGGACACTCATTCGGAATGTGTATGCCCCCACATTCTTTGCAAGCAGAGTTAACCTTTGCTACTCTTTGAACATTTAACTTTTCCACCTGTTTTGTCAGAGCTTCCAACTTAGCATTCAACATTGTAGAATTATCCACCTCAATTAAACCAGGTTTCTTCACAGCTACTCTCCTAGAGGGCCACTGAGCTTGCTCTTTTGTCAGTTCCTCTATAATCTCTTTAGCTTCTTCTGCAGTCTTGGTCGCCAGAGCACCTCTTCGCCGGCAAGATTTACCATGTATTGCTCCTCACTGTAAGGCCTCCATAAAACACTTCAATAAGTAACCAATCTTCTAAGCCATGATTGGGACATTTTCTCCGCAATTCCCTGAATCTATTCCATGCTTCACCAAGTGTTTCTCCAAGTGGTTTGGGTAAAAGCGGTAATGTTGTTTCTCAACTTCACCGTTCTTCCTCTTGGGAAATATTTAGTGAGAAATTCTTGGGCACAATCTGCCCATCCGGTGAAATGTCCCTCGAAAAGGAATTGAACCAGATCAAAGCATCCTCCTTTAAAGACCAAGGGAATAATTCCAATCTCGATAAAATCCTCCTGGTACTCCTTGTCTTCTCATTGTTCTCGCATATCCGCACAAATCGGCTAAATGGTGGTGAGGATCTTCCAAAGGTGTGCCCCCAAAACCGTTTCGCACCACTAAATTAATGAGTCGTGGAGAAAACTCAAAATTTTCTCTCAAGAGAGGTGGTGGATAGATAGGGTTTTCGATATCGAAACATCAGGAGTATGATGCTCCCTAACCGGCCTGAGATCCGATCCATTATCTTCCTTGTTGTCGCCGTTGTTGTTCTTCCATAATCGAACACGATTCAACACTTTCTTGTTCCCACAACAAATTCTCGCAAATCAAACTCGGATTACTCCAAAATCCAGGAACAGAATTTGATTCTTCTTCAATGCTTGTCGATCGTGCACTCCTTTGCTTTCTCAATCTAGCAAAGAATGTACGTTCGGCTCAGGATCAAACAAATCTTCAAACGTTGACGAACGCTTGCTCATTCATTCGCACCTATAAAAACAACAATGAACACATACCTAGCATAATACCGCACACGAGTTTGGTAATTACAATAAGTATGCTTCCACACTCAATCACAAAATGTACTTTCAACTTTGTTACTTTCCCCGGCAACGGCGCCAAAAACTTGTTAGCATTTCCGCAAGCATACGGATCGTTACAAGTAATAAAGTGGACTCAAAGTCCTGGATGTCGAACCCACAGGGAAAGTGATCAAGTAAAAAGCTCATTTTGTAAATCCATGATGTATCTAAAGTTGGTTTTGTATCATTAGCAATTTGAATGTTGTAATTTAATTAAACAAAGCAATGTAAATGTTCTTATGGGAGAAAATAGGGATTTGGATGTCAATCAATGTAATTAATTAATCTCTTGTTCTTAAGGCATATTAATTCAAACTTCCCCTTTTTGTTTAAAACCCAACACCTTTGCATGTACTAGCCTCTTTCGAGTGATCTAGCCGTGTGTATACCCTAGCTTGGGGGACGGGCAACCCATTATGTGCTTAAGTTGTTTGAGTGTAGATTGGCATCACACCAACCCTAACTAGGTTACAAGCAAGATTATCAGGCTTTCGCAAATTATAATCTTAGCAAGTCAAGTCTCTTAACTATCCGGTTATCAATGTCTTCTTTCGATCCATAATTGATTAACCTTATACAAGATTTAAGGTGGCCGAACTTAAATCTCACATGCTAACTCAAAAGACTTGATAAACATAACAGGGAATTTCAAATTAACTAACCAAAAGAAAAGGAATTAAAAACTTACATCAAATCCATCCTCCTCCCATGGAGGTTTAAGCTACCATAGCAAATAAGAAAACCATTGTTCTTACTATGAGAACCCAATACATTTCTCCCCTCTCTCCCAGAATGAACCGACCCCCTCAAAATACATGAAAAATCCCTTTTGTCTTACAATTCGTGCATAACCGCATCCCCTAACTGTTAGAACTATTCCCTCCATTAATTCAAACTCGTTTCCCTCTCAAAAAGGTTGAATAAGCATCGTCAGATCCTTTAATAAAGGATTACAGGCGTACACGTGGCATCTATGAGGATTCGTTGATCAGCAGAATACATTGTGCAGAAACTGCCCGCGGTCAATTCATTTGGTCAACTCAATTTCAAATGACCGTTTCAAATGATCAAGCTCTCGGGAACTTCTGGTCAACTCAATTGGTCCCGTCATTTCTTTTTGGTCATTTCAAATTTGAAATGATCACGGTCAGATTGTCCCATGCTCCTTCATTCTTTCTTTGGACTTTGTACTTGGCCTCGTTTTCCATTCAAAGACAACAAAAACACCACAAAAGGATCTACTAATGCTATGTTAGGGGGTTAGTTCATTAATCATTCAAATTCATCAAAATGAAGTTAAAGATATGATCTTTAATCATGAAATCCCCTTCATTTGACACTAAAATGTGTTAGAAACCCCCCCCCCCCCCCCCCCCCCCCCCCCCCCCAACCCCCCCCCCCGGCCCCCGCCCCGCGCCCCCCCCCCCCCCCGCCCCCCCCCCCCCCCCCCCCCCCCCCCCCCCCCCCGCCCCGCCCCGCCCCGCCCCCCCCCCCCCCCCCCCCCCCCCCCCCCCCCCCCCCCCCCCCCCCCCCCCCCCCCCCCCCCCCCCCCCCCCCCCCCCCCCCCCCCCCCCCCCCCCCCCCCCCCCCCCCCCCCCCCCCCCCCCCCCCCCCCCCCCCGCCCCCCCCCCCCCCCCCCCCCCCCCCCCCCGGCCCCCCCCCCCCCCCCCCCCCCCCCCCCCCCCCCCCCCCCCCCCCCCCCCCCCCCCCCCCCCCCCCCCCCCCCCCCCCCCCCCCCCCCCCCCCCCCCCCCCCCCCCCCCCCCCCCCCCCCCCCCCCCCCCCCCAAAACCCCCCCCCCCCCCCCAAAACCCCCCCCCCCCCAAGACCCCCCCCCCCCCCCCCCCCCCCCCCCCCCCGCCACCAACCCCACCACCACAAACCCCCCCCCCCCCCCCCCCCCCCCACACCCCCCACCCCCCCCCCCCCCCCCCCCCCACCCCCCCACCCCCCCCCCCCCCACACCCCCCCACCCCCCCCCCCCCCCCCCCCCCCCCCCCCCCCCCCCCCCCCCCCCCCCCCCCCCCCCCCCCCCCCCCCCCCCCCCCCCCCCCCCCCCCCCCCTCCCCCCCCCCCCCCCCCCCCCCCCCCCCCCCCCCCCCCCCCCCCCCCCCCCCCCCCCCCCCCCCCCCCCCCCCCCCCCCCCCCCCCCCCCCCCCCCCCCCCCCCCCCCCCCCCCCCCCCCCCCCCCCCCCCCCCCCCCCCCCCCCCCCCCCCCCCCCCCCCCCCCCCCCCCCCCCCCCCCCCCCCCCCCCCCCCCCCCCCCCCCCCCCCCCCCCCCCCCCCCCCCCCCCCCCCCCCCCCCCCCCCCCCCCCCCCCCCCCCCCCCCCCCCCCCCCCCCCCCCCCCCCCCCCCTCACCGACTCCTCCACTTCCATGGAGCAGAAAATGGATCTTGTCGCCACCTCCGTCCATTCACCGTCTACTTCCTTCGCGGATCGGCGCATACGATGGCTCGTCCTCCTATTGCTTCCCGGCGATCCGCCAAACCGGGGGAGAGAGTGTCATCTCGATCCGTCTACTCCTTTGCCCCACAACCATCTACTCGGACCGAGAAGCGGCCTGCCACTTCGGTGCTTCAAGGAGTTCAAATTCCCAAACGAAGCCGCTTCTCTCAACCAAGCTCCTCTATCGCACCTCCAGGCTCCTCCTCCATCCTCCTTATCCGCACTGATACCTTCCTCCCATCCTATGCGGAGTTTGACCCGTCCGATGCGGATGGAAGCTTGTGCAAGGCGATGAAATCTTATGCTGCGTCTTCTCGTCTGCGAGAAGATGTCTTTTCGAAATGTACCCTTTCTCTCCGGCCGACATTCGGACTCTTTGTTTGGAGAAAGGACTCTTTACTACGGAAGACATTGACAACTTCTCGAGAGTCGCTAAAATGGAGATGAGGCGTTTCCATCTCTCTACGAAGATGGGCACTTGTTTGAAGTTCTGCCATGTTGGAATGAGGGCTATCTTCCCAGTGTGGAGCTAATTCGGTCTTTCATCGACGGAACCGGCCGAGGATAGCAAGCCATGGAAAACTCTCTCAACCATCTTCATTTCATACCGAATCATGTCGCCACACTTCATGATGGTCGTCTTCATGATTCGGTCCAAGCAAATGATTCTCATTGATTCTCATCGGATTGTGGAGCACTTCGTTAGGAAGAATCAATGGGAACCTCGTGTCTCAGCCGATCAAGCCGTGAAGAAAGCCGGATTATATGAAGAGTTGGGCATCACACCCCTGGCGTCCGATCGAGAAACTCAAGGCGACATTCGGGGCAAGAAGCAAGTGCCACAACAAATGGATGGAGATAGTCGCGGAGCCTTTGTCTGTCACTTCATCAAGTCGTTCTTAACTGTGGACAAACATTGGAGCTAACACTCCACCTTTACGATGAAGCAGACAATGGAGCTAAGAGAGAAGGCAGCAACTATGATCTTCAAGTATAGTAAGCCTTATGTACCTTAGTGAAAAAAACTTGTATTAAGGCTGAATTGTATTTAGTTGCTGATTAATGAAATTGGTTGTGTTGCGTATTCTGTATGTTATTCTTTTGCATTGCTTACCAGATCAGATTACAAAGGGTTTGGGCATATCCATAATTGGGGCAGATTGTTGGATCAAACCCGGAATTTGGATAATCTTGATAAAGCTTTATGTAATTTGATCTCGAGATCTTTTGTGTTTATTTGATCATTCTTGAAGATATGTTACTAATCCAGGAAATGCACTCGTGAGAGATAAAGCTAAGGACAGGATACATAATCCTGATCCGGACAAGAGTGAGTGTCGTCAAACACTTGGTAAATAACCAAGTAACAAATACATACGGAATAAGGAACATTCGTACGGACTAAGAACTTAAAGGATAAGTGCGGAGTAAGGAAACTAGATGCGGAGTAAGGAATCCGGATTTATTACTCGCCCGGAGTAAGGAACTTACATGCGGAGTAAGGACCTTACATACGGAGTAAGGAACTTACATACGGAGTAAGGAACTTACATGCGGAGTAAGAAAGCGCCGACACGGAATAAGTTATCAGACTTTTCAAGACTCACCCGGAGTAAGGAACTTACATACGGAGTAAGGAATCCGGATTTATTACTGCCTGGAGTAAGGAACTTACATGCGGAGTAAGGACCTTACATACGGAGTAAGGAACTTACATACGGAGTAAGGAACTTACATGCGGAGTAAGGAAGCGCCGACACGGACTAAGGATTCCAAGATTAAATAGATACGGAGTAAGCAACCACCGACACGGAGTAAGGTTCCGAGCTTCATTAGCTACGGAGTAAGGAAAATTACACCGGACCAAGAAGACACCGCTTCAACTCAACCACATTTAAGTTATCGGCTCGTGGTGTCCCGATGTAAGACAAATTTATTGAGAACCTGAAGAATCTTACACGTGGATCATCCGGATATGTGGACACAACCTTAATTGTATCTGGGAACTCACAAAGACACTTATACTCTTCAAATCCAAGATCTTGAGCTCCACAATCCGCAGCAGTCAAGGCAGAGAGATTACCGAGGGATAGTTAGTGCTGAACGCATTCCGGAACTACAAGTTCCAAGGTTGTCGCTTAGGAATGTTTTGTATAAATATTCATACTTGTACATTAAAAAAAACAGAGAGCTTTTATCATCTTTGGAGATAGAAATTGGCTAGTGCGTGAGTTCATTTGTAAACAGAGTGTAAGAGAGTCTTGCTTCTATTTTGTTGTATTCATCTCGTGATAATAAAACAAAATACTTCCACTATCCTGGTTATCTTCCATGATGATTCTATCACTTAACTAGATAAGTGTTTCTTTCTTTTTGGGTGCTACAATTTTGGCTTTAATCGCAATGACCTTCCCTTCATCTTTAGTTACGGTGAACCTGCTTTGGGAAGAGTAAGAACGGCCTCAACTCCACACAATAAACTATGGTGCCACCTGAAATGAAACCATCCAACGGTTTAGATGTACTAACAAGTGTTGGATCAAACCCGGAATTTGGATAATGCTGATAAAGCCTTATGTAATTTGATCTCGAGATCTTTTGTGCTTATTTGATCGTTGCGGAAGATGTGTTATTAATCCGGAGATGCACTCGTGAGAGCAAAGCTAAGGACAGGATACATAATCCCGATCCGGACAAGAGTGAGTGTCGTCAAACACTTGGTAAATAACCAAGTCATCAATACATACGGAATAAGGAACACTCGTGCGGACTAAGAACTTAAAAGCTACGGATTCGGAATATGTTCCTAGTGCCTCAAACGGACTAAGTCAAACCGATACGGAGTAAGGAAGCATTGATGCCGAATAAGGACCCGAGTCTTTATTCGCACGAGTAAGGAAACTAGATGCGGAGTAAGGAATCCGGACAACTTTACTCATACGGAGTAAGGAAGCGCTAGTACGGAGTAAGCATTCCGATCCCTTAGACTCGCCCGGAGTAAGGAACTTACATACGGAGTAAGGAATTTACATACGGAGTAAGGAACTTACATACGGAGTAAGGAACTTACATACGGAGTAAGCAATTTACATACGGAGTAAGGAACTTACATGCGAGTAAGGAAGCCACGACACGGACTAAGGATTCCAAAGACTAAACGGATACGGAGTAAGCAACCACCGATACGGAGTAAGGTTCCGAGCTTCATTAGCAACGGAGTATGGAAAATTACACCGGACCAAGAAGATACTACTTCAACTCACCATATTTAAAGTTATCAGCTCGTGGCATCCCGATGTAAGACAAACTTATCGAGAACCTGAAGAATCTTACACGTGGATCATCCGGATATGTGGACACAACCTCAATTGTATTTGGGAACTCACAAATGCGCTTATACTCTTCAAACCCAAGACCTTAAGCTCCACAAACCGCAGCAGCCAAGACTGTCATGCCCCGGATTTCCAACCCGAGGAGACCGGAACGTGACCCTCCCTTTACCCAAGTTGGATAGAGGGGTTAGAATACAACATACACCTCACATTTTATATTCAGAGAACAACCTTATATTTATTGAGTCCAAACATAGCAAATACGTTCAAAACACACTTTTATTACATTGAACTCCACATTACAATCTCCCCACTGGGGTTACAAAGTTACAAAAAGAAAAGCAGCACAACCCAAAATAATGATGAGCAAGCCACAAGGAGGACTTCCACCTTGGTGTTCCCACCTAACGCCCGTAGGTTCCTGTAAAGAAAACAACATGGTAGGAGGGGTGAGCAACCACGACTAAGCAGGGATCATGTCTCCCCAACCCATCCCATGCACCTAATATCTACATGCCTTGTGTACAAGTCTTGTGTCGTCCTACAATTATTCTACCAGATATAATTACCGGCTATAACAGCAAATACAATCATACACGGGCTGGTACATAAACACTCCCGGGCTTCCACAGCCACCGGGTTCCAAGAACAGTCCCGGGCTTCCATAGCCACCGGGTTCCAAGAACAGTCCCGGGCTTCCACAGCCACCGGGTCCCAAGAACAGCCCCGGGCTTCCACAGCCACCGGGTTCCAAGAACAGTCCCGGGCTTCCACAGCCACCGGGTTCCAAGAACACAACACACATAGCCACACTTAGTCACACAGACATAACATCGAACACTTAGCATGCAAAGCCTCACAGGTATAAAACCAAGCAATTGGTGTGCATAAATTCACAGACTCATAAACCCGGCCCGCACAGGCATTTTCTCAAACATGTAGCAGGCATGTCACACAAGCATTTTATCGAACACTTTTCATGCATCACACGAACACCAGAAACACACCAAAATCGCCATTGAAGGCCAACATTCATATAGGAGATCACACCTATATGAATTTACATGTAAGCATTATAGCAATAACAATGGAAACTTTACAAAATATCCACAGGGCCTAACCCCGGAACATACCAGGAAAGACAGAACCCCTACCTCAAAGATCCTCCACGCTCTTGCCTCCACGCTTAATGCCGTCCAACCACGGGAATGACAACGACAGCCACGAACCTGGAGCCCTCTCTCTCAATCTCCCTCTCTCTCTCTGTGACGGCCGGGGCGGCCGACAACAAAAACCCTAAACCTAAAATAAAGAGAGCTCCTCTTTATATAGACCTCACTTATCAAAACGACGTAGTTTTGATAAATGAAATCCCACTATCAAAACGATGTAGTTTTGATAAATGAAATCCCACCATCAAAACGACATAGTTTTGATAAATGAAACACACCATCAAAACGACGTAGTTTTGATAAATAAAACACACCATCAAAACGACGTAGTTTTGATAAATGAAACACACCATCAAAACGACGTAGTTTTGATAAATAAAACATGAACTAACCACTCCGCTTCCACACAGGACAAAATACCCACAATCCGAACATGGTCATTGTCACACGCAGCCTCTACACGCTCCCACTTGAGCTCATTACACTCTTTAACAACCAAGCCACGAAGACTCGTAGAAACACTCCTTCGAAGATTAGCTGGAAACGCGGCCTCGAAGATCTATCTCGAAGATCTAACTTTCGACCCTCAAACCTTCGAACTTCGACCATCGGTCTTCGACCCTACGACCCAAATCTTCGGGTCTTCCACCTTTCGACCCAAGCGTTCGCCCAAGGTATTGTTCATCTTCGTTCCAGCTTGTTCTACCCAAAACACGGGTCATTACATCCTCTCCCCCTTAAGACTTTTCGTCCTCGAAAAGAAACAACATGCAAGGAAAACAAACACATGTGGCCCATTTGCAAGACAACGAGCCACAACGCCCGGATGGATCACACAACATAACAGGACATCTCAAACACATTTTGCAATCTCAAAACACATCTCAATAAAAATACCAGTTTACAAGTAGAAATACAAATACACCAAAGCATGAACCACAAAAAAAAAAAAACACATCACTACAGCCACCTCCCCCCCTTAAGATTGTTCGTCCTCGAACAACTTTGGGTGTTGCTCACGCATCGCGGACTCGGTTCCCAAGTCTCCTCCTCAATGCCACGGTGCTGCCACAAGCACGCGAACCAAAGGAATAAGCACGACCACGCAAAAGCTTCTCTCGCCGATCTAGGATACGGATAGGGGCCTCAACAACGGACATGTCATCCTCAATGTCCAATGTCCCCCAATCGATGACATGAGTGGGGTCGGGGTGATACTTCCTCAACCGGGACACGTGAAACACGTTGTGCACTCGACTCGGCCCGCGGTGGTAACGCTAACCGGTAGGCCACAGGCCCCACACGATCCCAGAATCTCAAAAGGACCAATAAACCGCGGAGATAGCTTGGAACCTCGCCCAAACCGTCGATGTCCACGACGTGGAGAGACACGAAGGAACACATGATCACCAACAGAAAACTCCAAAGGTCGCCGCCGCCGATCCGCATAAGATTTCGCCGACTCGAGCGGATAACAAACGGCGACGAATCAACTTAACCTTCT
Organism: Taxillus chinensis; assembly: GCA_023512835.1. Classification (NCBI taxonomy): domain Eukaryota; kingdom Viridiplantae; phylum Streptophyta; class Magnoliopsida; order Santalales; family Loranthaceae; genus Taxillus; species Taxillus chinensis. Next base: position 48,241,758 of record CM042092.1, on the reverse strand, counting down.
CGGTAGCCTCTTGAACCAACTGCGGTCCCAAGAGAGTGTCGCCCCCACCTCGGTCCAACACAAAGGTGATCGACACGGCCGCCCATACAACGCCTCAAAAGGAGCCATCCCAATGGATGCTCGATAAGCGTTATTGTAGGCAAACTCCACCAAAGGAAGGTGAGTTGCCCACGAACCCCCAAAATCTAACACACAGGCCCGTAACATGTCCTCCAACGTCCGATTCGTCCTCTCGTCTGGCCGTCGGTCTCAGGGTGAAAGGCCGTACTCAAGTGAAGCTTGGTCCCCATAGCCGCCTGCAAACCTGTCCGAAACGGGAAGTGAACCGCGAATCCCGGTCGAGACAACCGATGATGGTACTCCATGCAGTCTCACAATCTCGTTCATGTATAGCCGACTCAAGGTCCCAATGGAGTCCCGCTCGCGAACAAGCAAGGAAATGGGCCGACTTTGTGAGTCGATCCACAATCACCCAAATCATATCCTTCCTCCCAAGTGGTGGGTGGAAGACCGAGCCACAAAGTCCATCGCGATGTGGTCCCACTTCCACTCCGCTATGGGCAACGGCCGTAACATGCCCGCCGGCCGCCGATGTTCTGCCTTCACCTGGCGACACGTGAGGCACCGCAAAACAAAGGCCGCCACATTGCGTTTCATCCCAGGCCACCAAAAATGTCCTCGAAGCGCATGGTACATCTTCGTGCCCCCCTGGATGCACAAAGAACTCTAGATTGGTGAAACTCCCTCATCACCTCATCCCTGAGGGAAGAAGCTACGACCAACCGCCCCCGAAACGACAACTCATGCTCAGGACCCTCTCGTCCGGTCCTCGGATAGCTCCCCGGCCTCAATACGGGCACGGAGAACCTCACACTTGATGTCACCCAGCTGTCCCTCCCGGACGCGCTGGTACAACTCAGGCACAACCACCAAAGGACTCGGGATTGTCCCACCATCACGAACAACAAAGCTGCAGCCGCAACATCGCCAATCGCTCCATCGGCTTCCACTCTCTCACGGCCACCTCAGCTTTCCCTCTCTCCGCTCAATGCGTCGCCTACAACATTACCCTTGCTCGGGGTATAGGCAAGAGTAAAGTCAAAGGTCCGCAAATACTCCACCCATCTCCTTTGCCTCAAATTCAAGTCCTTCGAGTAAAGATGTCCTGAAGGCTCTTGTGATCCGAGAACACCACAAACTTTTCCCCCAAGAGGTAGTCTTGCCAACTCTTCAGGGCGAAGATGACACCGCTAACTCAAGGTCATGAGTAGGATAATTCTGCTCATGAGGCTTCAACTGCCTCGACCCATAAGCGACCACACCGTGCTCCCGCATAAGCACACACCCCAAACCAACCCTGGACGCATCACGGTATACCTCATACGGAATATCCTCCCTAGGCAACCTCAACACGGTGCGGTGGTCAAACGGGTTTTGAGAGTCTCAAACGCCCTCTGGCACTTGTCTGTCCACTCAAATTTCACTCCTTTCCTAGTCAATGCCATCATAGGAGCCGCCAAACGGGAGAACCCCTCTACAAAACGGCGATAATAGCCTGCCAAACAAAGAAAGCTACGAATCTCGAAAACATTGGTTGGCCTCTCCCATGATGATACCGCCTCAATCTTGGCCGGGTCTACCCTAACTCCCTCGGTGACACCACGTGGCCAAGAAAGTGAACCTCCTGCGACCAAAACTCACACTTGCTAAACTTAGCAAACAATGGCTGGTCCCTCATGGTTTGCAACACTGTTGCCAAGTGCTCCACATGCTCCTTCTCGGTCTTGGAATACACCAAGATATCGTCGATAAACACCACCACGAACGAGTCTAAGTATGGGTCAAAGACTTGGTTCATCAAATGCATAAATATTGCCAGCGCATTAGTGAGCCCAAAAGGCATCACTATCCACTCGTAGTGCCCATACCTACACCGAAAGGCCGTCTTAGGGATGTCTCCCTCCCTAACCCTCAACCGATGATACCCCCGACCGTAAATCTATTTTGGAAAACCACCGGGCTCCACTCAATTGGTCAAACAGTCATCTATCCGAGGCAACGGGTACTTGTTCTTCACAATCACCGAATTCGCCTTCCTATAGTCGATGCAGAGACGAAGTGTGCCATCGGCCTTCTTAGCAAAGAGCACCGGAGCACCCCAAGGTGAAGTACTCGGTCCGATATACCCCTGGCCCACCAACTCCTCGATTTGCCTCGAAGTTCCCTCAACTCAGCTGGCCCCATACGATACGCTACTTGGGAAATCGGACCCGTCCCCGGCACCAACTCAATGGTGAACTCCACACTCCTCTTGGGTGGCAAACTCCTCAACACTTCAGGAAAAACATCCTGAAATTGGTCCATAATAGCGGGCCACACCCTCTTTTCCACCTTCCCCTCCTCAAGAAAGGTCAGGCTGCCAACCTGTGGGTAATGGCACCCCACCTGGTCCAACATTGGCCCGGCCCGACTCGCCTCACGGTCCCACTCCCCCTGCAGGGTGCAAGAGGTCCCTGCAGGTGTCACGAAGGATACCCGCCGCCGATAATAGTCTATCTTGGCCTGGAAAGCCATAAGCCAATCCATACCCAAGATCAGGTCAAACGTACGCAAATGCATCACATGCAAGTCAAAACGCAGCTCCACCTCTCCTATGGTTAACACACATCCACGGCAAACACGCCACACCTCAATCATACCCCCCACCTGGAGACTCAACAACTAGGGGCTTCGCTGCCTCCACACAAGCTAACCCCAAGCTATCTATCACAAGCTCAAGAACAAACGAACACGATGCACCCGTATCGAAAAGAACGAAGCTAATGTACGGGAGATCAAAAGGGTACCTCTAACCACCGATGGTCATGCTCCACCCTCACTGGTGGGGGTGGTAGTTCAGCCTCCTCCGGGTACGTCGCCTCCAACGCAAACACCCTCCCTTGGCCCGTGCCATCGGGTCGGCTCACTCGGCTGGGCGCTTCCCGCCAAGGCTGCCTCCAGGCTTGGTCTGCTGCCGCTCCGGCCTCCCCCGAGGTCGGGTCCGATTCGATCTTGCCCGACTAGCCGGCCACCGACGAGCTGGTCTCTCTCGCTGGTGCACGGAAACCGGCATCACTCCTTGTCTTGGATGTCATGCCTCCAACTCCCCTGTTGCCACTCCGGCAAACCCGGCTCGAGATGGCCCTCTCGTCCACAACGATGGCATTTCCGGTCCTTCTTTGGACACTCCTTCCTCAAGTGGCCTTGCTCCCCACAGCAGTAACAACCGCCGGGGAAACCTCCTGCTGGACCGCCCGTTCGCCACCGCCAAAGCTAGACCTCCCTGGGTTCACCAATGTCTGTCCCCTGCTGCGGAAGGAACCGCTATCTCTCTCCTCGGTCTTAGGCCTCTTGGACCCCGAATCGCGTTCGGACCCACCTTGCAACCGATGACCCTGATGGACCTGCCTCCCATCCTCCGGCTCCCTCTCGCCTATACGTCTTGTCTCAACGACCTCAGGATATGTCCTCAAACGTAGAATTGCCACCCTCTCCCTAAGGGCTGGCCTAAGACCCAGTGAACTTGTGGGCCTTCAGGTCCTCCTTTGCCACTGTCTCGGGGGCAAACCTACTCGAACTCCGGAACTCCCGCTCATACTCGGGCACCGTCTTTGATCCTTGCTTCAGCTGCCAAATTCCTCTCTCTTCGCCATCTCAAAGATTCCGGGAAGAACTCATCATGGAAGAGTTGTAGAAACTCCTCCCAAAGCATGAACTGCACCGCACGGCTCCCCGCGACACTCAACCACCACTCCAGAGCATCCCCTTCCAGTTGCCGAATGGCCAGTCTCACCTTATCCTCCTCCCGGGGTAGGAGAAAGGAAAACACATGCTCGATCTGCCTCAGCCAGTGCTCAGCTAACACTGGGTCCTCCCCCCTTTAAATCGCGGAGGTTGTTCCTTCCGGAACCGTGTCACCACATCATCCTCTGCACGAGTCAGTATACCACGCGGAGAAACTTCACGCTCACGAGGCAGTTCTCCTCCGGTGGTGGTGGTGGTGGCACCACCGTCGTGGCCGCCATCTCACGGCGCACCTCCTCCCGAACGTCCCGCCGGAGTCCCTCCCGTAGCTCTCGTACCTCCAGCCGGATGCCTTCTTGTAGCCGTGCCAGCAACAACGCATGCCCTCCAACGGACGGTCCCGCACCCGGACCCTCATGGGCAGATGACTCATCGGCCATCGCCCGGACGCACGTGTCACTCTCCTCGGCGGCATTCTTACTACACGAAGTAAGAAGTACAAACGTCAAAACAAATTTTATAATCTATCGCGTGACTACCTCTACCCCGCCGATCAATTCCACTATCACATGACATTACACATACATTGCATCAATCACATTGCATAGTTCAGTACACATTGTTAAACAAATCGAGTTGCACATTTCACTTAATCATATGATCTTATCCACAGTTTAGCATACATTCACAAGCAAATGCAACTAGTGCCCTAATGCCAATGCATGCAAATCCTACCACAAGACTGGACTACCTCAAGTACACCTTAGAGGCTCCAAGAGGACCATGTTGATCAGGCACGTCCCTCCAGGCTCCTCCAAAGGACTCAAGATAACCAAGTCCGCCCACTACCCTAGGCCAACTAGACCATGCTCTGATACCATCCGAGATAGCCCAGCCCATACCCGTCACAAGAATTTTGTCCGCTTTGGCCAACCAGTCTTGGGCCTCGCCCTCATGGCCTGCTCCGCACGGTTTTGTCTTTGGGCCTCGCCCAAAACGCGTCCCTGTGAGGTGAGGTATCCGTCCCCTCCTATAAGGCGGACTTTGTTCTCCTCACCAAGCAATGTGGGACTAACACCCACTCATGGGTCGTTACAATCCACCCCCCTTAGGAGGCCCACGTCCCCGTGGGACCATGGCACACCGCTCCGGGTCTGGCTCTGATACCATATTGTCACGCCCCGGATTTCCAACCCGAGGAAACCGGAACGTGACCCTCCCTTTACCCAAGTTGGATAGAGGGGTTAGAATACAACATACACCTCACATTTTATATTCAGAGAACAACCTTATATTTATTGAGTCCAAACATAGCAAATACGTTCAAAACACACTTTTATTACATTGAACTCCACATTACAATCTCCCCCACTTGGGGTTACAAAGTTACAAAAAGAAAAGCAAGATAACCCAAAATAATGATGAGCAAGCCACAAGGAGGACTTCCACCTTGGTGTTCCCACCTAACGCCTTGTAGGTTCCTGTAAAGAAAACAACATGGTAGGAGGGGTGAGCAACCACGGCTCAGTAGGGATCATGTCTCCCCAACCCATCCCATGCACCTAATATCTACATGCCTTGTGTACAAGTCTTGTGTCGTGCTACAATTATTCTACCAGATATAATTACCGGTTATAACAATAAATACAATCATACACGGGCTGGTACATAAACACTCCCCAGGCTTCCACGGCCACCGGGTTCCAAGAACGTCCCGGCTTCCACAAACCACCGGGTTCCAAGAACACAAGACACATAGCCACACTTAGTCACACAAACATAACATCGAACACTTAGCATGCAAAGCCTCACAGGTATAAAACCAAGCAATTCGTGTGCATAAATTCACGGACTCATAAACCCGGCCGCACAGGCATTTTCTCAAACATGTAGCAGGCATGTCACACAGGCATTTTATCGAACACTTTTCATGCATCACACGAACACCGAAAACACACCAAAATCGCCATTGAAGGCCAACATTCATATAGGAGATCACACCTATATGAATTTACATGTAAGCATTATAGCAATAACAATGGAAACTTTACAAAATATCCACAGGGCCTAACCCCGGAACATACCAGGAAAGACAACCCCTACCTCAAAGATCCTCCACGCTCTTGCCTCCACGCTTAATGCCGTCCAACCACGGGAATGACAACGTGACCACGAACTAGAGCCCTCTCTCTCAATCTCCCTCTCTCTCTCTCTCTGTGGACGGCTGCGGCGCTGACAACAAAAAACCCTAAACCTAAAATAAAGAGAGCTCCTCTTTATATAGACCTCACTTATCAAAACGACGTAGTTTTGATAAATGAAATCTCACCATCAAAACGACGTAGTTTTGATCAATGAAATCCCACCATCAAAACGACGTAGTTTTGATAAATGAAACACACCATCAAAACGACGTAGTTTTGATAAATAAAACACACCATCAAAACGACGTAGTTTTGATAAATGAAACACACCATCGAAACGACGTAGTTTTGATAAATAAAACGTGAACTAACCACTCCGCTTCCACACAGGACAAAATACCCACAATCCGAACATGGTCATTGTCACACGCAGCCTCTACACGCTCGCACTTGAGCTCATTACACACTCTAACAACCAAGCCACGAAGACTCATAGAAACACTCCTTCGAAGATTAGCTGGAAACGCGGCCTCGAAGATCTATCTCGAAGATCTAACTTTCGACCCTCAAACCTTCGAACTTCGACCATCGGTCTTCGACCCTACGACCCAAATCTTCGGGTCTTCCACCTTTCGACCCAAGCGTTCGCCCAAGGTATTGTTCATCTTCGTTCAGCTTGTTCTACCCAAAACACGGGTCATTACAAAGACAAAGAGATTAACTGAGGAATAGTTAGTGCTAAACGCATTCGGAACTACAAGTTCCAAGGTTGTCTCTTAGGAATGTTTGTATAAATATTCGTACTTGTATATTTGTAAGAAGTGTGTACGTGTGCGAACAAGCCTGAATAGCCTATGTATGCACAAGAGCTCAAAGAAATAATCTAGGCTAGTGTGTGAATCCCTTTGTAAACAGAGTGTAAGAGAGTCTTGCTTCTATTTTGTTGTATTTATCTCTTGATAATAAAACAAAATACTTCCACTATCTGGTTATCTTCTGCGGTGATTCTATCACTTGACTAGATTAGTGTAGTGCCTTAAGAGATAAAAAGAGTTTAGATTAGAGCCTATTCACCCCCCTCTAGGCTCCAAGGGACCATCAAGTGGTATCGAGCAAGTCTATTTGTTCAAAAGTAGAGATCCCACTCTTTTACTCTAAGCAATGGCCGAAGAAAGCGAAGACGCTATTCAACACTCGCCTTAACTCCGGAGGTGCACAAGAGCCCATCCCAAATCGAAGCGAGGTGAAAACATCGACCCACCTCAACTCATGGCCGCGCCGCTCCTCAACCACGGAGTTCTGGTTTTACTCGACGAAACCACCCAAATTCACACCCTGAGCTTTTCTCCTAGTGGAAAGCTCGCATGAAGATGTTTATGGTGTGCCATGATCATCTCATGTGGCCATGTCTTCATCAGGAGATTCCAATTCCGATGACTATCGGAGAACATGGAGTTAGGAGGCCAAAGACGGATCTTGAACTTACCAACGATGAAAGAGCCTGGTAGTGTGCTAGTGAAAAGGCTCGGCTTATGTTACATCATCTTTGGATTCCGAGGCTTTCACGGACGTCCAGGGGCTGCACAACAGCAAAAGCTATTTGGGATAAACTAACAATCCTCTATGAGGGGAGTCGGTCCCAAATGCAAAATGTGATATGTGCTCTCAGGCATTAATTTTGAGAGTTTCAATCACAAACCTGGCGAATCCCTTGAAAGCATCTATCGGAGATTCAGCAAGCTCATTCTAAAGCTAAAAACTATCAATGAGCACTACACTCGGTCTCAAATAAATGACAAGTTATTTCGATCCTTGCCGATCGATACTACTCCAAGCGACTCCGGATGCAAGCCGACAAAAACCGGCCATTCATCGCCCTTGAGGAAATATATGGAGAGCTTCGGACTTATGAGGTCAGATTCAAATACACCGACCGTGATGAGAAGATAGCTCGGAAAGAAAAAAGGGGTAGCTCTCAAAGCTACGGAATGCTCCAAGAATCATCAAGAGGATGATACAAATGAGTCGGAGAATTTTGACTCGGATGCAGAAGAGGAAATAGCTCTTCTTGTCAAATCCTTTGAACGATTCCTTCGGTAAAGTAGAAAAGGATTTAGAAGAGGCTCCTCATCATCCAGGAAGGAAGGAACGATCGGAGTCGAGCTCCCAAGAATGCTTCAACTGTGGGAAACCCGATCATTGGGCCAAGGAATGCCGATCCAAATCAAAAGTGGCCGAGAAAAGTGACAAGGTAACTCCTCATTGTTCCACCTCGGACAACAAGCAGAACAAGAGGAAGGCGTCCGTGACAAAGTACGTCGGTGGCTCGGAAGAAGAGGAAGAATCCTCGGATGATGAGCCAACTCCTAAGCCGAACGTCCGCCTCATGGCAAATCGAGGTACCTTCCATCTCGAGCTCATGAGTCAATTAGAATCTCTTATTAGTGAACGTGATCATGAAAAGAATGAGAGACAAATAATTACTTAAATGTACAAAGATGTGCAAAGTCGAATAAATGCCTTGAATTTACTATCACTAGACTTGAAAAGGACATTGCCGACTTCAGAGGAAAAGAGGCTTGGTATCATGATCTAAGAGCTGAAAATCATCTATTAAATACTAACCTAACGGGCCTAAAAGTTATAGTGAAACGACTCGAAAATGAACTGGAACAGGAAAGGAAAATAAATCGTAAGTGGCTAAAATCCGGAAATAGCCTCTACCTTTAGGACTGATCCTGACAACATCCAAGTCAAACCTGGCCTAGGTTCGAACCATCGACTTCCATAGCTCAAGCTACCGAGTGCCCTCCGGATTTCACTCCTAAACTAACCAACTTATATCCCGTTAGTACATCTAAACCGTTGGATGGTTTCATTTCAGGTGGCACTATAGTTTATGATTGTGGAGTTGAGGTCACATTACACTTCTCGAAGCAGAGCACTCGTAACTAATGATGAAGGGAAGGCCGCTGCCATTAAAGCCAAAAAGAAAAGGAAAGGCTAAGGCTGACGCATCTAGGGCCAAGAGCGCGTCACCCAAACGCAATGGATTAGGCCACAGGGAACAGAGTAGAAAGTCTGTAAAATCTAAGAGACCTGTATCCCCTGTTTGTACTTCACATTATAGTGTCTGTTCCATCTGTAGGGAAATAGGTCATTATCACTATGAATGTTGGAGTTTATCTGATAACTGGCTTTGTAATCAATTTCATACCAATAAAGATCAGTTAAATAAAAAGGGTTCTTCGAGCAAAACAAAATCTAAACCTCAAAGGAATATCTCTCCCAAGAAGACCCAAATAAAAGAGGCATTGAAACTAACAAGTTAAAGTCAACTTGGAGAGCTAAAAGTCCTAGCAAAATCAAATCCAGAATCGTTGACATTCTGCTGCTCTCTCTAACCGCTCGAAACAAGTTTGGGCACCAAAAGTTTAAATTGTTGTCTTTCAGGAGCATCTCTGGAATGCATTGCCGGATCACTTGAAGCTAAAGACCAATCAAAGCAAGTGGATCCTCGATAGTGGATGCTCTGGGCATATGACGGGTGATCGGACTCGCTTGTAGAAGTTAATAAAAAATGAGGTCCATCCGTTTCATATGGTGACAACAATAAAAGGTAAGAGCTGTCGGGTATGGCACTTTAACTAACGGCCGTGTATCAATCACTAGAGTTGCACTAGTCGAAGGTTTGAAGCATAATTTGCTAAGTGTCGTAATATATGTGACAAAGGATTTCTTGTTTCCTTTATGTCCAACACCAGATACGTAAGGGAAAACTTATCTGGAGATGTAAAGTTATCCGGATCAAGAGATGGGGACATATACTCAGTGGTCTTAAGAAATAATTCTTCTGACCCTGTATGCTTCCTCACTAAAGCATCAGATGAAGATAGTTGGCTATGGCACAAGCGATGCGCACATTTAAACTTTAAGACTTTGTCTAAATTAGCGTCACTTGATCTTGTCACTGGTCTACCTAAACTCAAGTTCTCCAGAGACACTCTCTGTCGAGAATGCCAACTGGGCAAGCAGACCAAACATAGCTTTAAGAGCAAATCAGTTAATTCAATAACTGCTCCTCTACAACTTCTTCATATGGACCTCTGTGGTCCTATTTCTGTTCCGTCATTGGCTGGTGCGAGATATACCCTTGTGGTTATCAATGATTTCACCAGGTACACATGGGTGATGTTCCTGAAATCAAAGGATCAAACCTTTGAGCATCTTGTAGATCTTTTCAACTGGATAAGCAACTCACAAGGATTGAGCATAAAGTGCATCAGCAGTGATCATGGTACAGAATTTGATTTTTTCAGAAATGAGATCATATTGTTCGAACAGGCATACAACATGACTTCTCTGCTCCCCGAACTCCACAACAAAATGGGGTACTGAGCGCAAGAATCGTACTTTAGTTGAAGCTGGTAGATCCATGTTAGCGGGGCAACACTTCCTCTCGGCCTATGGGCTGAAGTTGTGTCCACCGCTCGCTATGTTCAAAACAAAACTCTAATAAATAAATCTACCATGAAAACACCCTATGAGATGTGGAGAGGACGAAAACCTTCAATTTCACATTTTAGAGCTTTTGGGTGTACTTGCTATATATTGATCAATGGCAAAGAGACCCAGGAATAAATTTGAACCAAAAATCGATGATGGGATTTTTGTCGGGTACTCACTACATAGCAAAGCTTATCAAGTTTTCAATAGAAAACTTTTTTAAGTTGAAGAATCTATCCATGTGAGCTTTGATGAAACTAATCTTGATTGGTCAAAAGTTGCTTCTTCAAGTTCTAACGTACAGGTTCAAGACAACAACATCGACTATTCAAAGTTTATGACTGTTCTGTCATACATCTTCGACCAACCAAGCGGCACCAGGAGGAGCACAAAGAAATGATATGGACGATGCTACGGATGACTCGGACTCTGGACTACCGTTTAGCTCCGGACATACTCCTACGGATACCCAAAATTTCGGAGCACCTTCAAGTCCGTCTGGACTAGTTAACACCGACCAAACAGGTGTTGAAGAACCATCTAGTTCAACCGTACATTCTAATACGGAAACATCCTGGTCCGTAAGAAGCTCAACCAGCAGATATATGTGAACCACCAAATGCGCGAGCTTCAAATTATTTACGATCAACCATCATATGCACAGAATTACGAGATGGACCCGAAACCATCCCTCGGATCAAGTAATTGGTGATCCTACTGTTGGTGTAAGAATAAGAGCAGACCACCTCAAACATGAGTCAACTTACGACTACGGATTCGACATGTCATCTATTCCACTCTATTGCGACAACACTAGTGCAATTGCTATTAGCAACAATCCTGTCATGCATCCTAAGACGAAGCATATTGAGGTCAGGTATCACTTCATACGCGACCATGTTCTCAAAAATCACATTTCCTTGGAACATGTTGCTATCAAGATTAACTCGCGGACATTCTTACAAAGCCCCTACCTGATGCAAAATTCTCCGAACTACTCATCCGATTAGGTATGCTTGACTTCTATGCATAGCTTCACATTTACATTATCCAACGGTATACTTACTATCGGAACATACATGGTGCTTTTATTGAAAGTAGAAGATACATACTGACTTTAATGCTGATCATACTTATTGATTAACGGCTTCATGCTTCGATATTAATATCAACTTCATACGGGGAGGATGCTTGCGTTTCCCGATCAAGTCGTTTAAGCAAACATGATTAAAGTTTATATGATTCACCTCTTTCTGGTTTCACGATCTTAATTTCCACTGATCACCACATGACAACAACATGTTCATTTAGATTACTCTATTAACATGTATAGTTGAAGAAATGAAATGGGTTAGCCGGAATGCCTGGTGGATGAATACTCAATGCATGATCTGATCAGCTTCTGAAGTATAGTTTTCTAATAAAATAGACAAGTGCTGAATTTCTACAAACCGGAAAGGTCAACCGAGAGGATTGCACAATCTACGGGGGAGAAAATGCTTAATATATTATTCGAGTAAGACCCCCGTATATGTCTCATGACTTCTTTCCTGGTCGTCTATTTGAGGGGGAGCTTTTCACTGAGAGGATCAAATGATCTACGGGGGAGCTTAAATTTCATTTATTACATCAGTAATGACCCCCTAATATGTCTCGGAAACTCCCTCCTCTAAACCTTTACTTCAGGGTCTGACTGGACATCGTTGTTTTGGATCGAAAAGTGGCATGCTTGGATGTATTTTCTTTCTTCAACCATGCATTTTAATCGACTAATCACCTGCTTACTTTTGACATGTGTTCGCTTCCTCATTTTTCACTCATGAATCCTAAATTGGCCAAATCATATGATCTTTAATTAATCTTAGCTACGTTGTTCAGCAAGACGGTTTCGCTATGTTGACCTATATGAACTTGTGTATTGTTATCTAACATATGCCCTGATTCAGTAATATTGATCATTTTCACGTATGTATATGTCTCTTACATGCTTTGTAATGCATAAGTTCTGTTTCTCATTAGTTCGGATTATGTCGTCTTTCATCGATTATTTTCTCTAATCCATACTAATCCTTGCTGTTAAGCTTTTGTATTTTCGGTTCATTTTTTTTTAGCTATAGGTTCAGATTTTCTTTGCAACCGTATCGATAAATCTAGTGCATAGTCTTGGATTTGAAGTGTTGTGGTACTTCTCTTCTCTTCGACTTATTGATCGCAAAAGGAATCTACTTTACTCTCTCACCGAACTCGTCTACTACGGACACGGTCTACTTTTCATCCGGATACTCTTCCTCGACTATTATTTACTCTGGATGATTGTCGGCTCATTCCTCCGGACTCGACACGGTTTAATTGCGACAATCCAAGTCTTCCTATATGTCGCGTGCTTTTGAGGAGGAATCATAATGATTCATTAAATGCAAATCTCGGGATGCACATACACACTACTCTGGATGGCAACCAGTCGTTACACTTATTTGGTCATGCGGTCTCCACGACATCATTTCATTCGGAGGCGCATCGATATCCAAACTAATGACATCAGCCTATCAAGCGACTCCCTGTTTCACTCGCCAAATTCCTAGACCCGATGACATTTGCGGACTCGGTCTTATATGTTCTGGTCATTCCTGCGAAGCACGAGTATTGCTCATTTCCAATCCCTAAACCTCTCGTTGCTCCTTCCATCACCAAGACCTCACCTTTCCTCTTGTCCTTCAAATTTCATCTGCAATGGCACCCGAATCTCTCTCTCCCGCGTTAATCCTGGCCATCCTGGTCGATTGGAGTGTCGTATCTAATCCTCCAGTTGGTTTTTCCAACTTTGCCCTTTACTCGAAGCCTTGCATATACTCACCTTGATCTCCAATCCTGTCGATCTTCTTATCGACGACATTAATGAGTATTACCAAAGGATTATTTGTACCACCGACTCCATCATCTCCTATGTTCGTGGTGAATCCATCATCATCACTCCCGCCGTTCTCCGCACTGCTCTCCACTTACCCCTCGGTGAACCACGGCGCCCGGATGCCGATCCTATGGCCGCTTCATGGGATGCACCCACAAAGGCAAGGAATACAAGGTGAAATCCTTCCAAGGTCGCTATCCTTTGTATGGCGACCATACTCGAGTCCTTGTTCCTGGCTCGCACTTGACTCTGGACTCGGTTCCTTATGATCTTCTCCTAGCCATGTACGGCGTTTTTGAAGGTCTTCCGATGGATGGGGGATGTTCTTGTTTCGGCTGCTGCCAGAATGGTCCCAAGAACCATTCCTTCGGGCGCATACTCAAGATCGTCTTCCTGGCATCTTAATCCGGACTATTTCGCCCGATATGATCTTGTTCCATTTCCTTCGGCTTATTACCTTCGTTATTTTACGCCGGATGGGAACATGACAGCCCGCCGACCATCTGCGGCTCTCCGCATTCTCCATGCCTCGGAACAACAAGGCGTTCGTTGGTGACCCCTCCAACGACCAAGCCCCCGATGTCGGTTCGCACCCCAATCCTCCTGGATTCGGTCCGTTGCGGCACCTTCCCACTCTCGAGCCTCCCAAAGATAGCGTTCGTGCCAACCCGTTGAGGTTGCGGGGCCATCTCGGCGCAATGCCTCTAAAAGCTGTTTCTTCGGTCCCCTCGATGCGGATGTCCCTACTCCCTCCACCTCCGCTATTCTTTGCCGCGGTTGACACCGCTGTTGCTTGACCCACTGCCGATGTCCCAAAATCTACTCCTGAAGCTCCTTTGCCTCCCCTACCTCAACCCCGAGCTTACCTAGACCATCTCTCCACCGCCACTCTAACGGACTTATGGCTCCGTTTTAACCTTGCCCACATTGCCTCCATTCCTGACAACGATCTCCGGGTGTTTTACACACGACATACCCAATCCCCGGAGACAATGATCATCCTGGAACTTGGATCACGGCTTTCTTACGCCGGCCTCCATTCCAGATGTGCCGTTCCCCTACCCCTCTCCGACCCAGTCCTTTCCACCCGGGGTCCTTCTGTCACGCCCGGATTTCCAACCCGAGGAAACCGTTCGTGACTCCCCCTTTACCCACACGGAGGGCAACGGGGTTGGATTATTGGATGCCACACAAACAAGACTAACAATTACCATAAATCAAACATCAAACAAGCCACATCTTTATTTAATTTCAAACATCAAAGGTTCACAAACCAACCAGGTTCTTTACTACAATTCAATCCCTTATTACATTTCCCCCCCTTGGGGTTACATAGATTATAAAATTACATTACTGAACTGAACAATAAAATGAAGATGGTCTTCCACCTTGGTGTATCCACCTAACGCCTGTAAGTCCCTGGAAAACAAGCAAACACAGTAGGAGGGGTGAGCAACCACAGCTCAGTAGGGATCAAGTCTCCCCAACCCTTCCCATGTTCCTAGCGGCTACATGCCAGGTGTACAAGTGCAGTGTCGTGATACAATAATTTCAACAGACATAATAACAACCACATCAACAATTTACAATCTTCCACTGCCACACAGGCTAACACTTTAACCACAAGTGATTTAACCGCCTCTTCAGGCCAAGTTATTTAACCGCCTCTTCAGGCCAAGTGATTTAACCGCCTCTTCAGGCCACTGGTTTAACCGCCTCTCAGGCAAAGTAATTTAACCGCCTCTTCAGGCCAGATACCACAGTCATACACACAACATACACCACAGTCACTCAAGTATAAAACCAAACACTTGGTGTGCACCCGTTCACAAGTGCACAAACCCAGCCATTCAGGCAATAGAACAAACACCTAGCATGCATACATACACCAAATCACAAGTCCAGCCATACCAGGCATATTATCAAACATGTCTTGGGCATATATACACAGCAATATTCACACAGGCATTTCATCGAACATGTAACATGCACCGACCACCCAACAACAAAATCACACCAAAATGCCATTGAAGGCCAACATCCATATAGGAGATCACACCTATATGGATTACATATATATATATATAAACAGATGTAGCCCCTAATCTGCCCTAGGACCCTAGGACAGAGGAGGATTTAGGAAGAACATAACCCCTACCTTGAAAACGTCCTCCTGCTCTTGCTCCCGCACTAGACGCCGTCCTCCCCACGCAAGACGCTCCGTGAACTCCAGCAGCTCTCCTTCCCTCTCTCCCTCTCTCTGCGACGGCTGGTGGAGCGACAAACCCTAAACCTAAAACAGAGGGGCTTCTCCTCCTTATATAGACAACACAACATCAAAACGACGTAGTTTTGATTAAGTGAATCCCAAGATCAAAACGACGTAGTTTTGATCACACAAGTTAGCACCTTTCCGCACCCATATAGGCCAAAATACTCAGGAATTTCAACATGGTCCTTTGGAGAAAGATCATTAGAATGTCAAAACCAAGGGAACCATGCAAAAATATGGCTGCACGCCAATTTGCATGTGAATTTTCCAATTCACGTGCAACTCCATATGCACTCCAAATGCTCTCAAAATTCACCCCTAGCCTCCTTGCATCATTTAGAAGACAACCACACTTGCACGTGAATTGGACCCATTTCACGTGCACCTCACATACACATCCGTTTGGCCTGAAACTTCGTGGTAGATAGAGGACATCATTCTAAGCATCTTTCCTTTTGCACGTGAATTCGTTTGAGCCCATTCACTAGGTCAAAATCTAGAAAAACTACTCAAAAGGCAAAAGCGTGACTAACTCGAGGTACGGGTCCTTACATCCTCTCCCCCTTAAGACTTTTCGTCCTCGAAAAGAAATGATATACGAGGAAAACTAACACAAGCTACCCATTTGCCACCCGGCAAGCCACAACACCCAAATGGGTCATACACCGCGCACAGCACATAACAGCACATAACAAGGTACCACCATAATCCACAACCACATGCATCACAATAATGCATATAACACATCCGCGACTGAAGATATCACACCATAACACACATGAAGGCACGTACCCACCGACCCAATACAACACAGCATGATAGGGAAACACATATTCTAATCTCACAAACAACCCTTGTTCTCCTCACCTAACACATGTCACAAGTATTCACATGTCACGACAGTATAAGACATATACACCCATTACCAACACGTTTAACAAATCACATAGGTCACAGAGCAACTCACATCATAAACACCACCACAAGGAACAACGCACAAACAAAACACTACTACACGTTTAACGTTCCACTTGCTCATCCGTAGGGAGTGTCCTCACAACCTTCCCACCTTTGGACTTTTCGTCCCCGAAAAGAGAAATCAAGTAGTAAACATCACGAGAAGATCAAAGCAACACATAACACCCAGGAGCACAACCAGAACTAGAGCTTGGCCAATTAGCGTGCCGACAACAACTCATGTGAGCAAGTCGACAACGGTGAGGTCGAGAAACCTCCCACGTAGTCGCTAAGACCCCGACAACCGAACAAGGCCAACACCATAAGCCTATGCATGAAGTATCCGGTCGCTAGAAGTCATATGATTGAACGAGAAGTCACGACATCGACATAGCAGGGAACTCGGCGTTAGATGCCTACTCGTGTCACAATAGGACCAACACCCCACAATGTAAAATACCTAACAATGACACCACTGAGATTTGATGTCAACGGACACCAACAATTTACAACGCAGCCACTCCATATGTAGACCTTACCTTGGCAGCAAACACCAAGAGGTCACAAGGAAACACAAACAAACAAGAGAAAAGCATTATGCAAACCACAATCACAGTCCCACACAGGGATATCACCACAGCAGCACCTGCATCACAGCTGAAACCGCCTCACTCTATAGCGATACACGCAACAACAGAACCCAACCAATGCCAAAGGGAACTCAAGATGACTTACAATCCAGGACACAACTACAGCAGGATGAAGTTTGCGCTCCACCAATTCGGTCACAGTCAACAAGACGCCCAACGGAGTCCAAGGAGTAACTCAAAACAACAAATGCGGTACCATACACAACCACAAGCAAGACCAAAATCCACCATCCGGCTATCACCTGTCACCGACCGCGAGGATCGACTAAAAGAAGTCCGTGGAACCAGAACACTACACTATAACGCCTCTCGGACACTTCGTGCTAGCATCCTTGATCACGGTTAAATGGGTATCCACTAAGGTCCCACAGCCCGCATACTAACCGAGGCGTACACTACGGCCCAAGTGTTAACGCCTTTCCGGGTCGGCAGACACCAAACGCAATGAAGTGGAACTTATCCTCGACATCGGTGAAGTATAACTAACACGGCTCTCTCTGTTTGACCGGGAAAAATCCTCCCACCCGCAACAAGATAATTGTTCCCTCCGTGTTGCCATTCACAGGTCACAAGGGAGTTCTTTGCCTCTATGACATACTCCACCTCACGGCCCACTAACCCTGCTTTATACCAACCGTCACGTCCTATCTCACGTCCTATCTCAACACACCAACAAAACACTCAAACCGACCAAGAAATGCTCAGGCTCTAGCCTCGGCTTAATGTGATCATTGCCATTCCTCCGGGTGGCGCAGGAAACAAGACATGCAAACGCCCGATTCGGGACTTTCACGTAGTTCCTAAACACACCAACACCTTGATAGCATGAACCACCTCCCTTACCGCGTGATACTGTACATGAAAGGTTTTCAAGAGCACAAATGTAGGTCATCCGCCTACCAGCCTTGCTCTAAAACATGCACCTTTGTGATATCCGCCCGACATAAATCTCTCCCCAGGGAGTAGCACTAATACCCTTTTTAAGCAAAAGCTGCGACCGACTCATAAATAACACTAATACCCTTTTCCTAGCTTATCAACACTTTAATATTAAACATCACACCAGATAAGGAATAATATGAATAATATCACATCTAACACTTTTCTTCATCCCCACACCACAGTTAATATGCCACTACACCACGCCTCATCCTCCTCTACACATATGTGTCGTAACACCCACACGTAGCAACTCCGCTATATGCCTTTACCGCAGATACAACACATACAACAACACAATGCCGCATTTTTCAGCACACAAGCAATGAAACACAAAACACCCGACGAGTAGAACGTACCAGCCATACACCTTCTCTCCTCCTCTAACCCTACTTCCCACAAGATACAAATCAAAGGAATGGCCTTACCATGCCAAAGTACACCTTCGCCCCTAGAGAAAGATAGCCCGAACAAGGCTTGCCAAATCTCACTTGCTTACCTCTTTTTACCAAATTGATGCACCGGGCATAACCCTCAAAACCCACTCATAGCCCCTAGTTCAATTCTAGAACACCGCACATTTCATACATGCACAAACTGGTTTCACAACATATCTGTTTTACATTACTCGGTGTTTTCGACACACCATAAGCACGACACATGGCTCCTGCTTGGCCATCTGAGAACCCATAACACCTATATAATCACTAATCAAGAACTAGCAACGACCACCCTAGCCAACAAGTCAACACCTCATGGACCCAAGGAGCGGCTATACTAGCCGTGTTTTCCTCCTTAACCACAACACTTGGAAAGGTAACCATAGGAATATCCCTTTCATGTAGTATTCCAACACATACCTCTATCCGCATAAAAACATATTTCTATTACTCAAGGTTGCCAACAACCCACAAGAAAAAAGGTCGCCTACAAGATTTGGTTACTTTGATTATCCACATGTGCCAAAATTGAATATCACTCACTTATAACATCAACACCCATATTTTTTTTTATTAGTTACTCATTATTCTTCCAGCGTTATGAATCTATATTTACTCTTTTTACTTATTTATTTCCTAACAGGTCACCAACCACATCCATTCGAAATGCTAACTCAAACGTGACATGATAAAGTCCACCCTGCCTCACATAACTAGTACGAGACTCAACCGACAACCCACCAAAGGGGCACGATACCACCAATGAAGTTCTGTCTTGCTCTTCTACGGGCCTCACTAGCTAGTCCTCCAACATCACTCCCGGTCCTACCAAGACAGATTGTACGAAGACGTCCTACTTTTCCACGGAGGCGACACCGGTACTGCTTCTTGGCATACTCTCTTTTCCAATGTCCCGGTTGTCCACAGCAAGCGCAACCCTTTGGGAAACGGGGCTCAAACGGGAGTGTTGAGGGCTGACAGCCCTCTGCATACCTCGCTCCTGATCAGTTGTCGAATTGCATCCCTCACCTCTGGAATAATCGAGCTCAAGACGCCAACCTCTGCCGTGATTAGTCTATCACCTTCAGCCTGCAGCTCTCCCACTTGCCCAACCTGGGTCGCGGCCTCCTCTGTTACCTCAATAGTCGCACGGCTTATAGTTTCCAGAAACATTGGTTAAGCGAAAAGGTAGCGCTCCAGATTAACACTAAATGATCTCAACAATCGCGAGACCACTACCGACTAAGCAGCTTAAGCTATAACACGCATTATTACCACACAAATTTACAAATTTACCAAACAAATTTCACAGACTATACAAATTTACACTCCATCGCACTGCTCATAACCTCGTTTATTGCACACCATGCCAAACAAATCACATGCTCAATCATTCACAGAACACCAACATTATTACATATTTAATTTAATGTATTTATTTATTTATTTATTTCTTGATTATTATTATTTTATTTTATTAACAGTTCACATTTCACAAGCTTCACGTTCACAAGCACTCAGTTTCAATACCACAAATTCTTTTCCATGTTTCCATGCTCAAATCATCACAAAATTTCAGAGTTGCACAATTGAAACTTTATCATGTTCAAACCTTTTATCCATGCAATTACACACACCGCACACATTTCGAGTTCTCATTAAACCACATTGCACAAGCAGCCATTCCACAAGCACACAGTTCGATTAAACAAGGACTTTTCCTTGTAGTCATGCTCAAGGTACTTCAAATAAAATCGAGTTGCACGATTCACACCTTATCACATTATTCATATTTTTCTTTTATCACAATTAAAATTTTCACAGGTATCCACACCTTCACATACAACAACCAATGCAACTAGTGCCCTAATGCCAATGCATGCAAATCCGACCACAAGACCGGACTACCCCAAGTACACCTTGGAGGCTCCAAGAGGACCATGTTGATCGAGGCACGTCCCTCCAGGCTCCTCCAAAGGACTCAAGATAACCAAGTCCGCCCACTACCCTAGGCCAACTAGACCATGCTCGATACCATATTGTCACGCCCGGATTTCCAACCCGAGGAAACCGGTTCGTGACTCCCTTTACCCACACGGAGGGCAACGGGGTTGGATTACTTGGATGCCACACAAACAAGACTAACAATTACCATAAATCAAACATCAAACAAGCCACATCTTTATTTAATTTCAAACATCAAAGGTTCACAAACCAACCAGGTTCTTTACAACAATTCAATCCCTTATTACATTTCCCCCCTTGGGGTTACATAGATTATAAAATTATATTACTGAACCGAACAATAAAATGAAGATGGTCTTCCACCTTGGTGTATCCACCTAACGCCCGTAAGTCCCCTGGAAAACAAGCAGACACAATAGGAGGGGTGAGCAACCACGGCTCAGTAGGGATCAAGTCTCCCCAACCCTTCCCATGTTCCTAGCGGCTACATGCCAGGTGTACAAGTGCGGTGTCGTGATACAATAATTTCAACAGACATAATAACAACCACATCAACAATTTACAATCTTCCACCGCCACACAAAGCTAACACTTTAACCACAAGTGATTTAACCGCCTCTTCAGGCCAAGTTATTTAACCGCCTCTTCAGGCCAAGTGATTTAACCGCCTCTTCAAGCCACTTGGTTTAACCGCCTCTCAGGCAAAGTAATTTAACCGCCTCTTCAGGCCGGATACCACAGTCATACACACAACATACACCACAATCACTCAAGTATAAAACCAAACACTTGGTGTGCACCCGTTCACAAGTGCACAAACCCACCATTCAGGCAATAGAACAAACACCTAGCATGCATACATACATCAAATCACAAGTCCAGCCACACAGGCATATTATCAAACATGTCCTGGGCATATATACACAGCAATATTCACACAGGCATTTCATCGAACATGTAACATGCATCGACCACCCAACAACAAAATCATACCAAAATGCCACTGAAGGCCAACATCCATATAGGAGATCACACCTATATGGATTACATATATATATATATATATAAACAGATGTAGCCCAGAATCTGCCCTAGGACCCTAGGACAGAGGAGGATTTAGGAAGAACATAACCCCTACCTTGAAAATGTCCTCCTGCTCTTGCTCCCGCGCTAGACGCCGTCCTCCCCACGCAAGACGCTCCGGCAGAACTCCAGCAGCTCTCCTTCCCTCTCTCCCTCTCTCTGCGACGGCTGGTGGAGCAACAAACCCTAAACCTAAAACAGAGGGGCTTCTCCTCCTTATATAGACAACACAACATCAAAACGACGTAGTTTTGATTAAGTGAATCCCAGGATCAAAACGACGTAGTTTTGATCACACAAGTTAGCACCTTTTCGCACTCATATAGGCCAAAATACTCAGAATTTCAACATGGTCCTTTGGAGAAAGATCATTAGAATGTCAAAACCAAGGGAACCATGCAAAAATATGCCTGCACGCCAATTTGCACGTGAATTTCCCAATTCACATGCAACTCCATATGCACTCCAAATGCTCTCAAAATTCACCCCTAGCCTCCTTGCATCATTTGAAGACAACCACACTTGCACGTGAATTGGACCCATTTCACGTGCACCTCACATACACATCCGTTTGGCCAGAAACTTCGTGGTAGATAGAGGACATCATTCTAAGCATCTTTCCTTTTGCACGTGAATTCATTTGAGCCCATTCACTAGGTCAAAATCTAGAAAAACTACTCGAAGGCAAAGCGTGACTAACTCGAGGTACGGGTCCTTACACTTCCCCTGCTAAGGCTGGCCCCTCTTCTCCTGCTGCCGCCATTCCCGTGGTTGACCTCTCTGGTCAAAGCGGGTCGGTTGCTCCGGATGCCTCCGATGCTCCGGATGCCCCTTTTCTTCTGCGATACTCCTGCGGACTCCTGCCGCCAGCGCACTCGCTCTCCTGTTCATGCGGGGGAGTCCTCCAAAGCTCCGGAGTTGGTCCTTGGGCATGCTTCCTTTGGCACGGTTCACTTCGACACCGTGCTCTCCGCCCAGCTGGACCGCCACGCCCAGGCTCACAACGCCCAAATTTCCGCCATCGCCGCCAAGGTTGATGCACTTGGCGCCCAACTCCTCTCCGCTCTCACTGACTCCTCCACCTCCATGGAGCAGAAAATGGATCTCGTCGCCTCGTCCGTCCATTCATTGTCTACCTCCTTCGCGGACCTGGCGCACACGATGGCTCGTCCTCCCGTTGCTTCCCGGCGATCTGCCAAACCGGGGGAGAGAGTGTCATCTGATCCGTCTGCCCCTTCTGCTCCTTTTGCACCACAACCATCTACTCGGGCTGAGAAGCGACCTGCCTCTTCAGTGCTTCAGGGAGTTCAAATTCCCAAACGAAGCCGCTTCTCTCAGCCAAGCTCCTCTACTGCAGCTCCAGCTCCTCCTCCATCCTCCTCATCCGCGACCGTCACCTTCCTTCGATCATATGCGGCGTTTGACCCTTTCGATGCGGACGGAAGCGTTCGCAAAGCAATAAAGTCCTATGCGGCGTCTTCTGTCGAGAGAAGATGTCTTTTCGAAATGTACCCTTTCTCCTGGCCGACATTCGGACTCTTTGTTTGGAGAAAGGACTCTTTACTACGAAGACATTGACAACTTCTCGAGGGTTGCTAAAAAAGGAGATGAGGCCGTTTCCATCTCTATACAAGGACGGGCACTTGTTTGAAGTTCTACCGTCTTGGAATGAAGGCTATCTTCCTAGTATGGATCTAATTCATCCTTCATCGATGGAATTGCCGAGGATAGCAAGCCATGGAAAACTCTCTCAACTATCCTCATTCCATACCGGATCATGTCGCCACACTTCATGATGGCTGTCTTCATGATTCAGTCCAAGCAAATGATTCTCATTGATTCTCATCAGATAGTGGAGCACTTTGTAAGAAACAATCAATGGGAACCATCGTGTCTCAGGGCCGATGAAGCTGTGAAGAAAGCTGGTTTATATGAAGAGTTGGGCATCACACCCTTGGGTCCAACTAAGAAGCTGAAGGCGACATTCCGGGGCAAGAAGCAAGTGCCACAACAGCCGGATGGAGGTAGCTGCGGGGCCTTTGTCTGTTACTTCATCAAGTCCTTTTTGACTGTGGACAAATCGTGGAGCCAACACACAACTTATACGATGAAGCAGACAATGGAGCTTAGAGAAAAGGCAGCAACTATGATCTTCAAGTATAGTAAGCCTTATGTACCTTAGTGAAAATCTTGTATTAAGGCTGAATTGTACTTAGTTGCTGATAAATGAAATTGGTTATGATGCGTATTCTCGTATCTTATCTTTTTGCCTCGCTTACCAGATCAGATTACAAAGGGTTTGGGCATATCCATAATTGGGAGAGATTGTTGGATCAAACCCAGAATTTGGATAATGTTGATAAAGCCTTATGTAATTTGATCTCGAGATCTTTTGTGTTTATTTGATCATTGCAGAAGATATGTTATTAATCCGGAGATGCACTCGTGAGAGCAAAGCTAAGGACAGGATACATAATCCTGATCCGGACAAGAGTGAGTGTCGTCAAACACTTGGTAAATAACCAAGTCATCAATATATACGGAATAAGGAACATTCGTGTGGACTAAGAACTTAAAAGCTACGAATTGCGGAATATGTTCCTAGTACCTCAAACAGACTAAGTCAAACGATACGGAGTAAGGAAGTATTAATGCGGAATAAGGACCCGCGTCTTTATTCGCATGGAGTAAGGAAACTAGATGCGGAGTAAGGAATCCGGACAACTTTACTCATACGGAGTAAGGAAGCGCTAGTACGGAGTAAGCATTCCGATCCTTTAGACTCGCCCGGAGTAAGGAACTTACATATGGAGTAAGGAATTTACATACGGAGTAAGGAACTTACATACGGAGTAAGGAACTTACATACGGAGTAAGCAATTTACATACGGAGTACGGAACTTACATGCGGAGTAAGGAAGCACGACATGGACTAAGGATTCCAAGACTTAAACAGATACGGAGTAAGCAACCACTAATACGGAGTAAGGTTCCGAGCTTCATTAGCAACGGAGTAAGGAAAATTACACCGGACCAAGAATATACTACTTCAACTCACCGCATTTAAAGTTATTGAAACTCTTTCTAATCTCTTAAGACACAAACACTTATCCAGTTAAGTGATAGAATCACACTGGAAGATAACTAGATAGTGGAAGTATTTTGTTTTATTATCAAAAGATAAATACAACAAAATAGAAGCAAGACTCTTTTACACTCTGTTTACAAAGGAATTCACACACTAGCCTAATTCTATCTTTTGAACTCTTATTCATACACAGGGTTGATCTTAGCTTCCTTACCCTCAATTACACAAATGTACAAGTATGAATATTTATACAAACATTCTTAAGAGACAACCTTGGAACTTGTAGTTCCAGAATGCGTTCGCACTAACTATTCCTTGGTAATCTCTCTGCCTTGACTGCTGCGGTTTGTGGAGCTCAAGATCTTGGGTTTGAAGAGTATAAGTGCCTTTGTGAGTTCCCAAATATAATTGAGGTTATGTCCACATATCCGGGTGATCCACGTGTAAGATTCTTCAGGTTCTCAACGAGTTTGTCTTACATCGGGACACCACGAGCTGATAACTTTAAATGCGGTAGTTTGAAGTAGTATCTTCTTTGTCCGGTGTAATTTTCCTTACTCCGTTGCTAATGAAGCTCGGAACCTTACTCCGTGTCAGTGGTTGCTTACTCTGTATCTATTAGGTCTTGGAATCCTTAGTCCGTGTCGTGCTTCCTTATTCCGCATGTAAGTTCCTTACTCCGTATGTAAGTTCCTTACTCCGTATGAGTGAGTGGCCCAGATTCCATACCCCGCATCTAATTTCCTTACTCCGTGCGAATAAAGATTCGGGTTCTTATTCCGCATCAATACTTCCTTACTCCGTATGTATGAAAAACTTGGGTCCTTATTTCCGCATCAATTTGACTTAGTCCGTTTGAGGCATTAAGAACAGATTCAAGAATCCGTAGCTTTTAAGTTCTTAGTCCGCACGAATGTTCCTTATTCCGTATGAATTGGTGACTTGGTTATTTACCAAGTGTTTGACGACACTCACTCTTCTCCTGGATCAGGATTATGTATCCTGTCCTTAGCTTTGCTCTCACGAGTGTATCTCCGGATTAATAACATATCTTTTGTAACAATCATAGAAACACAAAAGATCTCGGATCAAATTACATAAGGCTTTATCAGTATTATCCAAATTGGGCTTGATCCAACAGGAATGATAGAGGAAACAATCCAATATCATATATGCAAGTGATATGTCATCACCCGGTGTCGTCTAGGCTCGTGGATCGGCTCGAGATTACTCCTTTGGATGGAGATTTGGTCATTGAGCCATCATTGCCATAGCTCATACAAAACCAAAAAGAGAGATAGAAGAAACAGAGTCGCCACCAAACAAAGATGAAGGTGTATTTGGCCACCTAGGAGGGTCTACGGTTCCAGAGAATAGGTTCGGGAGTCGGTTACGTGTGGGGAAGGAAGAAAAGCTCTTGCACCCCCACAGCGCCCAAAATTGGTACCTAGTCTTTGTCTATGGGTGTCTGCTTATTTTAATTTCCCTTTCGTTTCTTTTTATTTCATTATAGAAACTATGGCTGGTTGGCTTAGAAAATGAATGTCATTCTTTTGTTTTATCGAGAAAAACATAAAGAAAGCCGGTAGCATGAAGAGCACAACATGGAGGTCGGATTCATTACCACAGTTGATGTTGGCTAGGTGGTGAAGATATAAGCAATAGGACTTAATCTCACGACCCACGAAGCCTGGGTTTATTTAAAGAGAATTTGGGGTTTTTAAAAAATGAGAAAGTACGGGGCCTGGTATTGTGAAGAGCACACTGTGAAGCTCGGATTCACTCCCGGACTCAATATTGTTGGCCAAGTGGCGAGGACATGAGCATAAAAAGCTCAATCCCATGGCCACCGGGCCTTTGAAAACGTTTTGTTGTATTTTTGAATAAAAAGGTGAGATTTTGGTGTAGTAATGATGATGAATGTAAGATAAGAGGGGAATAAAACGTAGAAATCAAGCTTGATGTTCCTGCTAGCTTCACTCCTCTTTGACTGCATGAGGGACATGGAGACAAAATCCAACAAGGATGATGGAGGATGTCTTATTTAGCTCCATCCAGCAAAGTCTGCTGAATCTTTGGGCCTTCTCCCTCAAAGCTCTCTGTGTTGTTAGTCTCAAAAAAATATCAGTCCCCCCCTCTTAGAAATGGGTAATGCCTCCTTTTTATAGAGTTTGAAGAGGGAATAGTCGCCCAACTTGGAACTTGGCGAATTAAATGATGCGTTCTTTGGAGTTCCCATGCGTTGACAGCAAGTTTCAAGAACGACATATGCATTTATGAGGTTGAAACGAGCTCCCAGGTATTAAACACATGTTTCGACCGTTTAAAAAATCAATTCCGTAGCATTTGCTTTACTGTGCACTTAAAAGAAAGGCAAAAATAGCGTCAATTGGAGTTTTTCAGCCGAAGCCTGTAAGGTCGAAGGTCGCGTGGCTGCCTCGCGGGGTCGAAGGTCGCCGCCAGGGGCTACTTCGAAGGTTGTAGGGTCGAAGGCCGAGAGCTACTTCGAAGGATCGGAGGTTGCAGGTGAGGGTTGCTTCGAAGGGTCGAAGGCTGTAGGTGCCTTGCAGGGTCAAAGACTATAGCTTGTCTCGAAGGGTCGAAGGTCGTAGGCTGTCTCGAAGGGTCGAAGGTTGAGACTACGAGACTACGGGGCTTGGTGTGAGTACTGCGAGTCTTCGAGGCTGACTGCTGCGAGTCCGTGATTACGAGGCTTTGACTACGAGGCCGACTGCGAGGATTCGAGGCTGGGTGCTGCGGGTGCAGGCTGGGACTGCGAGCTTCGGGGCTGAGCTGGACTACGGGGTTTCGAGGCAAGGCTGCGGGTCTGTGCTACAGGGCTTCAAGGCAAGGTTGAGCGACAAGGTTGAGACTGCGAGCTTCGAGGCTGAGCTGGATTACGGGGCTTTGAGGCAAGGCCGTGGGTCCGTCTTCTAAGGGCTTCGAGGCAAGGTTGCGTTACAAGGCTGAGACTGCGAGCTTCGAGGCTGGGAGCTTCGAGTCTCAGTTGCGAGGCGTCGAGGCTAACTGCGAGTCTGTGCTACAGGGCTTCGAGGCTGACTGCGAGTCTGTGCCTATGAGTCTTCGAGGCTGAGCTAGACTACGAATCTACGAGGCTGGGAGCTTCGAGTGAGTGCTGCGAGTGCAGGCTTGAATGTGAGTGTTGCGAGCGCAGGCTTGGACTACGAGGCTTCGAGGCAGCGGTCATAAATTCGCCTGAATTGTTTCTGGGGGATTTTCGCAATCACATTTTCAGTCGGTTTGACCGAGGGGATTGACCATCTTTCCGCACGTTTGACCTTTCATGCCCAAAACTATTTTTGTCATAACTTCTTCGTTTCAAGTCAGATTTGGGCACGGTCAAGTGCGTTGGTTTCCAAATTTCATCCTCTATCCTTTGGTGTTGACCTTGGGACATTTTGAGATCCCTTAGAAATGACTTTCTTTTTTGGATTTCTCGGCTGTGATCTGGCCCGGTCAAAATGGTGTCCAACATGATAAAGGAACACACCAGTATCACGGAGGAATGATAGAGAAAACAATCCAATAGCATAAATGCAAGTGATAAAGGAACACACCAGTATCACGGAGGAATGATAGAGGAAAGAATCCAATATCATAAATGCAAGTGATAAAGGAACACACTAGTATCACGGAGGAATGATAGAGGAAACAATCCAATATCATAAATGCAAGTGATAAAGGAACACACCAGTATCATGAAGGAATGATAGAGGAAACAATCCAATATCATTGTTGGATCAAACCGAGAATTTGGATAATGCGGAACAAACCCTATGTAATTTGACTCGAGATGTTTCATGTTTACCATTAAGTCTGTGCAGATGAGTTAACTCTAAATGCGGACCTACTCATGTGAGGACAAAGCTAAGGACAGGATACATAATCCTGATCTGGATCATCATGAGTGTCGTCATTCACTTGGTATATAACCAAGTCTTCATCCGGAGTAAGGACCCTTCGTGCTTGATTAAACACTTGACAAAACGACTAGGAACCCGCGTCTAACACTCAACAAGATTATGTCAATTAATGCGGAGTAAGTTCCCGAGTCTACATCTTGCACGGAGTAAAAGAGACTTGTGAGAGAGAAAGAATCGAAGTTGTCACTCCAACCGGACTAAGAAAAAGAAGACACGGATGAAGGAATCGAGTCTGTCATTCGAGCGGAGTAAGGACAATTGATGCGGAGTAAGGACATCAAATGTGGAATAAGGAATCCGAACCATTACCCATGCGGAGTAAGAAAGCGTTGATGCGGAGTAAGCTCTCCGGACCACAACTCATACGGAGTAAGGAAGAGCCGATGCGGAGTAAGCTCTCCGAACCACTACTCATGCGGAGTAAGAAAGCGCTGACACAGAACGAGGATTCCAGGACTTCATTCACACGGAGTAAGCAACCACTGACACGGAGTAAGGATCCGAGCTTCGCTGATATGGAGTAAGGAACCTTATGACGGACTAAGAAGATGCCACTTCATCATTTCCGAGCCGTATTAATTACAATCGGCTCGCCGTCCCAATGTAAAACAAACCCGTTGAAAACCTAAATTCTTACACGTGGATCACACGGAGATGTGGACGCAGTCTCAAATGCAATTCGAATCAAGCAAGAATTCACTACAACTTATGCTTCCAATATTTCGAGCTCCACATCCGCGCGAGTTAAAGCTTCAGCATTTTCCGATGAAGAACTTCAATGCTTCACATTGCTCGGAAAATGCAGTTCCAAGATAGATTCCTAGGATGTCTATATATACCTGAAGCACTGTAAAGTAAAGAGATATACGCGCACACTTACTTATACTGATATACTTACAAGCGTGTATCGTTTGAAATAGCTCATACAGAGATTTACAGCCAAGTGTGTGTAACCATAAAAGTGTTGTGTTGTATTCAGCTAAAACGCTATTTTGCCTTGTTGTAATTATCTTCAGATAATAAAGCAACATACTTCCACTACCTGGTTAATCTTCCGCACTGATTTTATCTGTTTAACCAGAGTGAGTGTCTAAGCCATTAAGAGAGAGAAAGCATTTTCAAAGAGCCTATTCACCCCCCCCCCCTTAGGCTCTCCGGGACCAACAAGTGGTATCAGAGCCCGTTCTACCTGCTCGTAGAGATCCCTAACTCCCTCTCAACTTAACAATGGCCGAAGAAAGCAGCATGCTATTCAATACCCCCCTTAACTCCGGGGGAGCTCAAGAGCCCCTTCCCAACCGAAGCAGCAGTGAAAATGTTGATCCACCTCAACCTGCTGCTGCCGCTGCTCCTCAACCACGGAGTTCAGGCTACACTTTAAGCAAACCGCCCAAGTTCACACCAGAGCTTTTCTCCCAGTGGAAAGCTCGCATGAAGATGTTCATGACCTGTCCTGATCATCTAATGTAGCCGTGTCTTCATCAGGAGCTTCCCATTCTGATGACCATCGGAGAAAATGGGGTCAGGAGACCAAAGACTGATGCTGAACTCACTCACGATGAAAGAGCCTGGCAATACGCCAGTTAAAAGGCTTTAGCTTACGTGACATCGTCCTTGGATTCAAAGGCTTTCACGGACGTCCAGGGCTGCACGATAGCAAAAGCTGTGTGGGACAAATTGACTATTCTATATGAAGGAAGTCAGTCCTAGATGCAGAACGTCATTTGCGCTCTCAGACAGAATTTTGAGAGCTTCAACCATAAACCTGGCGAATCCCTAGAGAGCATCTATCGGTGATTCGTCAAGCTTATCCTGGAAGTGAAAACTGTCAACGAGCACTACACTCAGTTCCAAATAAATGACAAGTTCTTTCGTTCCTTGCTAGATCACTATTACTCCAAGCGGCTCCAGATGCAATCCAAAGACAACCGGAGTATGCTCCCCTTGAAGAGCTATATGGAGAGCTACGGACTCATGAGGTCAGATTCAAATACACCGACCGAGACGAGAAGATAGCTCGGAAAGAAAGGGGGTAGCTCTTAAGGCTACGGCTGGACCAAGCATGCTGACGGAGGATGATACGGAAGAGTCAGAAAACTCTGACTCGGACATGGAAGAAGAAATAGCACTTCTGGTGAAATCCTTCACACGATTCCTGCGGAAAAGCAGAAAAGGATTCAGAAGAGGCTCTTCCTCATCCTCGAGAAGGAAGGAGCGGTCGGAGTCGACATCCCAAGACTGGTCATTGGGCCAAGGACTGTAGATCCAAACCCAAGATGGTCGACAAGGATGACAAGGTTACACCCCGACGCTCCACCTCAGACAACAGCAAAATGAAGAGGAAGGCGTTCGTCTCAAAATATAACAGTGGCTCGGAAGAAGAAGAAGAATCTTCGGACGACGAACCAACGGAAAAGGCGAACGTCTGCCTCATGGCAAACACTGAGGTACCTTCTATCTCTAAGCTCTTGAGTAAACTAGAATCTCTTACTAAGGAACGTGATGATGAAAAGAATGAGAGATTAATAATTACTCAAATGTATCAAAATATGAGTGGTCAGACTAAGCGCCTAGAACTTACTGTTTCTAAACTTGAAAACGACATAGCCGACTACCGAAGCGGGGAGGTTTGGTATCACGACCCAAGAGCCGAGAATCACCCGTTGAATACCAACCTCACAGGCATGAATGTAAATCTTAAAAGACTCGAGATTGAACTTGAGAAGGAAAAGGAAATAAATCATAAATGGCTAAAATCCGGAGAAATAGCCTCTACATTTAGAACTGATTCTGACAATATCCGAGTCAAACCTGGCCTAGGATCCAAATCCACTTCCACTGCTCTAGCTATTGAGTGCCCTCCGGACTACACTCCAAAACTAACCAACCTATATCCTGTTAGTACATCTAAACCGTTGGATGGTTTTGTTTCAGGTGGCACCATAGTTTATGATTGTGGAACAGAGGCTGTTACTGCTAATCCCGAAGTAGTAGCACCCATACCAAACGATGAGGGGAAGGCTGCTGCAGTTAAAGCCGAAACTGCAGCACCCAGAAACAAAGGAAAGGCTAACGCTGACACATCCAGGACCAAGAGCGCGTCACCCGTTCGCAAAGGATTAGGCCATAGGGAACAGAGTAGAAAACCTGCAAAACCTAAGAAACCTGTATCCCCTGTTGTAACTCCTCATCACAGTGTCTGTTCGATATGTCATGAAATAGGTCATTATCACTATGAGTGTTGGAGTCTATCTGATGACTGGTTGTGTAATCATTCTTTGATCAATAAAAATCCGGTTGTCAAAAAGGGTTCTTCTCGGAAAGCTAAATCTAAAACTCCTTGGAGTATTTCACCTAAGAAAACCCAAGTTGAAGAAGCAACTAAGACGGAAAAAGCTAAGTCAACTTGGAAAGTTAAAGTTCCTAGAAACATAAAATCTGGAATAGTTGACACTGTTGTTGCTTCTCCTAACCGCCCAAAACAAGTTTAGGCACCAAAAAATGTAATCTGTTGTCTTGCAGGAGCATCTATGGAATTCACTGTCATCTCACTTGAAGTCAAAGATCAATTTAAGCAAGTGGATACTGGATAGCGGATGCTCCGGACATATGACGGGCGATAAGTCTCTGCTCGTGGATGTTACTGACAAACGAGGCCCATCCGTGACATATGGTGACAACAGTAAAGGTAAGACTGTAGGGTATGGCACTTTAACCAACAGCTGTGTATCAATTACTAAGGTTGCATTAGTCGAAGGTTTGAAGCATAATCGCTGAGTGTCAGTAATTTATGTGACAAAGGATTCACAGTTTCCTTTTTGTCAAACACCTGCACAGTTAGAGATAACTTATCCGGGGATATTAAGTTATCCGGATCAAGAGATGGGGATATATATTCCGTGGTCTTGAGAAACAATTCTTCTGACCCTGTATGCTTCCTCACTACAGCATCATATGAAGATAGTTGGCTATGGCACAAGCGTTGTGCACATTTAAATTTTAAGACCTTGTCTAAATTAGTGTCGCTTGATTTGGTCACTGGCTTGCCTAGACACAAATACTCCAGAGACACTCTCTGTCGAGAATGCCAACTTGGCAAACAAACCAAACATAGTTTTAAGAGCAAAACAGTTAATTCAATAACTGCTCCTTTATAACTTCTTCACATGGACCTTTGTGGTCCCATTTCTGTCTCTTCACTTGCTGGTGCGAGATACACTCTAGTGGTTATCGATGACTTCACCAGATACACATGGGTGATGTTCCTGAAATCTAAGGATCAAACCTTTGAACACCCTGTCGATCTCTTCAACTGGATAAGCAATTCACAAGGACTGAGCATTAAATGCATCAGGAGTGATCATGGTACGGAATTTGATTTCTCAGATATGAGGTCATATTGTTCTGAACAGGGCATTTAGCACGACTTCTCTGCGCCCAGAACTCCACAACAAAATGGGGTAGCTGAGCGCAAGAATCGCACTTTAGTCGAGGCTGGCAGATCAATGTTAGCAGGGGTAAAGCTTCCTCTCAGTCTATGGGCTCAAGCGGTGTCTCATCGCCTACTATGTTCGTAACAGAACTCTTATAAATAAACTTACCATGAAAACACCTTATGAGATGTGGAAGGGCAGAAAGCCTTCTATTTCACACTTCAAAACTTTTGGGTGTACTTGCTACGTACTGAACAATGGAAAAGAATCCCGGAATAAATTTGAACCTAAATCGATGATGGGATATTTGTTGGATACTCATTACATAGCAAGGCTTATCGAATTTTCAATAGAAAACTTTTCAAAGTTGAAGAATCTATCCATGTGACTTTTGATGAAGCTAATACGGATTGGTCGAAAGTTGGTTCTTCAAGTTCTAATGTGCAGGATCAAGATGACAACATTGACTACTCAAAGTTTATGAATGTTCCTGTCACTTCTACTGACCAACCATGTGGCACCAATGAAGAATGAAGAAATGATGCAGATGATGCTACGGATGAATTGGACTCGGGACTTCCACATAACTCCGGATATATTCCTTCGGATATTCAAAATATCGAAGTGCCTTCCAGTCCATCCGGACCAGTTAATACGGAAATGAACAGTAATGGAGAACCTCAAAATACTCTAGAACCTGTAAATTTGAATAACGCTGGCCCAGAAGAAGCTCAATCAGTGGACGACCAAGGACCACCTAATCTGACAAAGCTTCAAATCATTGAGTATTCACCACCACTTGCGCAAAACTATAGGTGGACTCAAAGCCACCCTCAAGAACAAGTAATTGGTGATCCTACACGTTGGTGTTAGAACAAGAGCAGCCACCTCCAACATGTGCCTCTACTCTTGCTTTTTTGTCGCAGATAGAGCCAAAAGTAGTGGAAGAAGCTCTTCAAGATTCAAATTAGATAAACGCCATGCAGGAAGAGTTAAATCAGTTCAAAAGGAACGATGTGTGGACTCTTGTACCTAGGCCAAAGTCTCAATAAGTCATTGGAGTTAAATGGGTGTTCCGGAACAAACTTGATACGGACGGAATCGTAATCCGGAACAAAGCCGGACTGGTAGCCAAGGGTTATCGTTAAGAAGAAGGAATAGACAATGACGAAACTTTTGCTCCAGTAGCCCGACTTGAGGCAATCAGAATGTTCTTGGCATACGCTTCCTACGAAAACTTCAAAGTTTATCAAATGGATGTCAAGAGTGCATTTCTAAATGGAGATCTTCAAGAGGAGGTATATGTTGAACAACCTCCAGGCTTCGTTGAACCAAAGGCTGGACATCTGGTCTACAAACTAAGGAAAGCCTTGTATGGATTAAAGAAAGCTCCAAGAGCCTGGTACGACACACTTTCGGAATTCTTACTCGCTCACAACTTCCAAAAAGGGAAGATCGACACCATGCTATTCTTACGGAAAGAGAAGACACATACTCTGATCGTACAGATCTATGTGGATGATATCATTTTCGGATCAACTAATCCGAAACTTTGTGATGAGTTCGCCAAGTTGATGACTGGCAAGCTTGAGATGAGTATGATGGGAGAACTGTCCTACTTCCTTGGGATCGAGGTCAAACAACTGAAGGAAGGGATCTTCATCAACCAAGCTAAGTACACTCGTGACTTAATCAAGAAGTTTGGTATGGAAGGTTCATCACCCGTCAACACTCCAATGCCAGTAAGTGCCAAGTTAGACCCAGATGTTGATGGCAAATCAGTGAATGTGACTGAGTACAGAGGGATGATTGGATCATTGCTGTACCTTACAGCAAGTTGCCCGAACATAATGTTTGCAACTTGCATCTGCGCAAGATATCAGGCGAATCCCAAAGAGTCACATATGCTTCACGTAAAACGGATATTAAGGTATCTCAAAGGGTCAATTAATTTGGGACTTTGGTACCCAAAAGAGTCCAACTTCGCCTTATCCGGATATTCTGATGCTGATTTTGCCAGGTGTCGCATAGACAGGAAAAGCACCAGTGGTACATGCCAATTCCTTGGAAATAGATTGATCTCTTGGTTCAGTAAGAAGCAAAATTTCGTATCAACATCTACTGCTGAAGCGGAATATATTGCTGCTGGGAGTTGCTGTGCACAGCTTCTTTGGATGCAAAGTCAACTTATTGATTATGATTTCAACATGACATCTATTCCACTCTACTGTGACAATACCAGTGCTATTGCTATCAGCAATAATCCCGTCATGCATCCAAAGACAAAACATATTGAGGTCAAGCATCATTTCATTCGCGATCATGTTCTTAAAAAGCACATATCCCTGGAACATGTTGCTACTGAAGATCAACTGGCGGATATACTTACAAAGCCCCTACCTGATGTAAGATTTTCTGAACTTCTTCTCAAATTAGGTATGCTTGACTTTTCTGCATAGCTTCTCACCTGTTATCCATCAGTAGTTATTTTCAGAACATGCATTGTTGTACTTCATGGTTAGTGATAGACACTGAACTTCATGTTTAACTATCTTACTTTAATCATGTAAATGCTATGATATTTGTCACTAAGTTCATTTTGGGAGGATGCTTGCCTATCCGGACTAACAGTGAATCAAGTAAACATAATTAAATTTATATGACACAAATCCTATTCTGATGTCATGAATTCAATTCAACTCCATCTTCCATCATATGTCTTATGATTTAATGACTGACTGAAATATCTAAGATGCATGGTTGAGGAATGATTTGGGATAGCTCAGATTGAAAGTGGAAATTCACTGTGTCTGCCGATCAGCTACTTGAGTGAAGTAAATCAAGGATAGGCAGCAGTTTCTCACGATTCATGTTAAACAGGAAACATCTTGACAGGCTCTAAAAAGTCATCGGGGGAGAAATTGCTTTCTCTATTATTAAAGTAAAACCCTTGGATTCGTACTTCATGACCTCTTTCCTGGCTGTCTATATGAGGGGGAGTCATCCTCGAGAAGATCGCATCAAAATGATTCGCTGATCTCAGGGGGAGAGAATACTTCATTAAATCTTAAGTAAGGCCCCCTGTTTCGGCTAAAGGCATGACTACAGGGCGAGAGAATGCTTATTATTAAGTAATGCCTCTATGATATGTCTCGGATGTTCCGCCCTATAACTCTCACTCATAAAGCTGATTGGATTTGCACTGTTAAATCGGAATTACGGATTGCTTGGCTGTTATCTTCCTCTTCCTAGCATTTTAGGCATGATAGTCGGTTGTAACATCATACATCATGTGCTCTTCCTTCCATTTTCACTCATACATTCTCTGATGGATAAAGTCATATAAATCTAATTAATCTTTGCTCTCATTGTTAGTATAAAGGATTGGCTATGTTAACCTATTGGATTTATGTGTTAATTATCTCACACATACATTGATTTTAGTATGATGGCTTTCACTTCGTTGTATGTGTCTAGCACTTAACTTTTTATGCATAAGTTCTGTCTCTTTTTAGTACAGATTGTGTGTTATACTCTTATATTGTTTATCCGGACTAACCCGAACCTGACGAGACCTGCTCTTCAAAGCAACTATTTGTTAAGTCACAGGTTCAGATTCTCTTTGCATTTCATTGCTATATCCTGTCAGATGTCTCGGATTTCTGAGGTGTTGTGGTACTTCATACTCCATCGACATGAAGACCACAAAGGAATCATCTCTTTTCAACACTCTGTTATACGGACAGTTAGTCAGTCTCATCCGGATGTTCTTTATATGGATTATCCTTCTCCGGATGAAAGTCGGTTTATTTCCTCCTGACTCTTGCAATTCTCAATTTGCGGTAAACCAAGTATTTACATCGCTTATTTTTGAGGAGGGATAATGATGGTTCATTTAATGCATGCATCGAACCCGATACTTATCTTTTCAAAAATCCGGAAGTATGCCTACAGCTGTCATCTTTGAATGGTTAGCACAGCTGCCACGTCATAGATCTATTCGACGGCGCTAATCCATCACTTCTAATGACATAAGGAAGTCGGGTAGCTCACTGTTCATTTCGCTTAAACTCAAGACCCACTTGCTTCCACGGAAAAGATCCTACTTAAACCGCACCATCGGCGTCAACCAAGGTTATCGCTACCAACTCTCAAAACCCTAAATCCTTGGCGCACTTGTTCTGGCAAAGCTCTTCTCTCCTTCTCCCTCACCCTTTTACTCTCAATGGCATCCCAAGCTCTCTATGGTGTTGTTCCTGGCCATCTTGTCGATTGGTCCCGAATCTCCGATCCTCCAAGCATGGCTCCACGAGGTTCGCCAGCTACTCGAGCACAAAGAACCTTTTCACGCTTGTCTCTGGCCCGGCCGATCTTCTGGTCTCGGACGTCCTGGCCTTCCATCACCACTCCACCTCCACCGAGGAGTTTATCCTTTCGTGGTTCGAGGGGAAACTATCGGGATCACGCCTCAGGTGATCCGGGATGTTTCCAATCTTCCCGCTGGCGATGACATTCGACCAAACGCTGCTACCATGGCTGCTTCCATGGGGTGTCCTAATAAGGTGAAGGAGTACAAAATGAAGTCTTTCCATGGTCCTCACTGCTGTATGGCCACCATACTCAGCCGGTGTCTTCTGGCTCGCTCCACGGCTCTCGACTCGGTTTCGTACGATCTCCTGCTGGCGATGTATGCGGTTTTTGAGCCACTGCCACTTGACTGGGGAAACTTTCTCTTCCGGGTGTTGCGGAATGGGAAACGGAACTCATCTTTTGGACGGATTCTGTCCCAAATCTTCCGGCATCTTCACCCCGTGCACTTCCAGGGTGAACTGGTGATTCCCTTCCCGGCGTCCTACTACTTCCGCCATCTTACTGCCGACGGGACCCTCACCGTTCGCCGCCCTCCAATCTCCCATGCCCTTGCTGTTGCTTTCGAACAACAAGCGAGTTCTGTTGGTGAGCCTGTTGCCAGCTCGGGCCACGAAGCTAGTTCTGCTCTCCGGTCAGTTCACTCCTGCATCCGGTCTGTTGCCGCTCCGGCACGCTCCCGTAGTTCGCTGCACAGCGTTCGGGCTGACCCGTTCTTGCTGACAGGGCCCTCTCAGCCGCCCTTCCATGAGGTTTCCACCTCCGTCTCTCTTGCTGATGTCCCTACCTCTCTTCCTGCTGATGCTGCTGCTGCTGCTCCTGATGCTGCTGCTGAGGCTCCCGCACCCATCTCTCCGGTCACAACGGCTGTTGCTGCTGTTCTTCCGGATCTTCCATCTTCTCCTGCGGAAGCCTCTCCCGCTCACTCTCCAGCTATCCAGGACTATCTCGACCATCTCTCCACCGACATACTGAATGACTGCTAGCTGCGCTTAAGCCTTGCCATTACTGCTGACATCCCAGAACCTACCCTCCGGGTGTTTTATGCTGAACACACCCAGACCCCAGAGGAAATGATTACTTGGAACTGCTACCACGGCTTTGTAACGCCGTTGCTCCTAAAGGCTGCATCTCCTGCTGCTGCCTCTTCTGGGCCTGCCCATGACGCATGGACACTTGTCTCTGCTGAGGCTGGTCCCTCTTATCCTACGGATATCCCTACCATTAACCTCTCCAGTCAAAGTGCATCTGCCGCCCTCCTGCTGCTGCTGCTGTACAACCACCGACCTCTCCTGCTACTGCCGACTCTGCCCTGCCCACACTTGCCCCTCTTCATGCGGGCGAGTCCTCAAAAGCTCCCGCCTTTGGCCTGGGGCAAGCCTCTTTTGCCACGATTTTCTCTTAGGCTGCTTTCTCCGCCCAACTCAATCGCCTTGCTGAGGACAGTCGTCTTCAGACCCAGGCTCTTTCCGATCATGTCCGGGCCATGGGTGCCGAGCTTCTTTCTGTCTTCTCCTCTACCTCTCTCTCCATGGATCAAAAGCTTGAGTGGCTTGCCACGTCTTTCTCTGACTTGTCTACCTCTATTGCGGACTTAACGCAAGTCGTGGCCAGTCCCTCCCACTCTCGTCGATCTACCAAACCGGGGGAGAAATCATCTGATCCTTCTCCTCCTTCCACTGCTGGCGTTGTTTCTCACAAACGGTCTGCACCGCTCTTCCTCCTGGGCCTTCCCGTGCCTAAACGCAACCGTTTCTCCACCTGGCCGGACCAGCTCTCCCACTCCTGCTGATCCATCTGGTGCCATCACCTTCCTCCCATCATACCCGGAATTGCATCCGGATGATGCTGATGGGAGCATTCTTGCTGCTGCCAAGGCCAATGCCTCCTCCACTGCCGAGCGCCGATGTGTGTCTGCCTTGTCCCCCTTCGAACCTCAAGATATCCGGACCATACTATCTGAGGAGGGACAATTTTCCACTGACGACATCGACAACTATGCTTTGGCAGTCAAAATGGAGTTGAGGCTATTTCCCTCTTTACTTGAGGAAGGCCTTGATTTTGATATTCTTCCTTGCTGGGTTTAAAACCAGTTTCCTGCTGTGGACGTTATTCTATCCTACATCAATGGTACAGCAAAGAACAGCCGACCATGGACCTCTCTGTCCATAGTTTTCATCCCCTTTCGGGTCGACCCCCCACATTTCATGCTGACTGTATTCCTGATCAAAGAGAAGAAAATCTTGCTTCTGGATTCTCATCAGGTGGTTGACCGCCCGATTAGAAAGAATCAGATGAGGAGTCTCGTTCGAACCTTGTCGAATGCAATCAGATAGAGTTCTCTTTACGAAGACTTGAAACTACCGCCTCTTGGTCAGGATGAAGTACTCATGGGGACGATCCGGAACAAG
The DNA here is from genome assembly GCA_023512835.1 of Taxillus chinensis. NCBI lineage: Eukaryota > Viridiplantae > Streptophyta > Magnoliopsida > Santalales > Loranthaceae > Taxillus > Taxillus chinensis. Next base: position 48,201,867 of record CM042092.1, on the reverse strand, counting down.
AAGAATGTGCCCCAGCAACCCGATGGAAACAGTTGTGGAGCCTTTGTCTGCTACTTTTTGAAATCTGTTATCTCTTTCGATGATGACTGGAAAAATATCATCCAGTTCTCTAAGAAGCAGACAATGGCACTACGAGAGCATGCAGCAAGGATGATCTTCAAATATAGTAAGCCGTATGTACCATAATGCATATCTGTACTGAGGCTTAATGTATTCCTGCTGTAACTAAGTGGAACTGTTCTCTTTAATCCTTACCTCTGTGTTATTTCTTGCTGCCTTATCGGATCAGATTACAAAGGGTTTGGCATATCCATATTGGGGGAGATTGTTGGATCAAACTGAGAATTTGGATAATGCGGAACAAACCCTATGTAATTTGACTCGAGATGTTTCATGTTTACCATTAAGTCTGTGCAGATGAGTTAACTCTAAATCCGGACCTACTCATGTGAGGACAAAGCTAAGGACAGGATACATAATCCTGATCTGGATCATCATGAGTGTCGTCATTCACTTGGTATATAACCAAGTCTTCATCCGGAGTAAGGACCCTTCGTGCTGATTAAACACTTGACAAATCAACGAGGAACCCGCGTCTAACACTCAACAAGATTATGTCAATTAATACGGAGTAAGTTCCTGAGTCTACATCTTGCATGGAGTAAAAGAGACTTATGAGAGAGAAAGAATCGAAGTTGTCACTCCAACCGGACTAAGAAAAAGAAGACACGGACGAAGGAATCCGAGTCTGTCATTCGAGCGGAGTAAGGACAATTGATGCGGAGTAAGGACATCAAATGCGGAATAAGGAATCTGAACCATTACTCATGCGGAGTAAGAAAGCGCTGATGCGGAGTAAGCTCTCCGGACCACAACTCATACGGAGTAAAGAAGAGCTGATGCGGAGAAAGCTCTCCGAACCACTACTCATGCAGAGTAAGAAAGCACTGACACGGAACAAGGATTCCAGGACTTCATTCACACGGAGTAAGCAACCACTGACACGGAGTAAGGATCCGAGCTTCACTGATACGGAGTAAGGAACCTTATGACGGACTAAGAAGACGCTGCTTCATCATTTCCAAGCCGTATTAATTACAATCAGCTCGCTCGTCCCGATGTAAAACAAACCCGTTGAAAACCTAAATTCTTACACATGGATCACGCGGAGATGTGGACGCGGTCTCAAATGCAATTGGAATCAAGCAAGAATTCACTACAACTTATGCTTCCAATATTTCGAGCTCGACATCCGCAGCAGTTAAAGCTTTAGCATTTTCTGATGAAGAACTTCAATGCTTCACACTGCACGGAAAATGCAGTTCCAAGATAGATTCCTAGGATGTCTATATATACCTGAAGTAATGTAAAATAAAGAGATATACGCGCGCTTACTTATCCCGATATACTTACAAGCGTGTATCGTGTGAAATAGCTCATAAAGAGATTTCTGACTAAGTGTGTGTAACCATAAAAGTGTTGTGTTGTATCCACCTAAACGCTGTTTTGCCTTGATGTAATTATCTTCGGATAATAAAGCAACATACTTCCCTTACCTGGATAATCTTTTCGCACTGATTTTATCCGTTTAACCGAGTGAGTGTCTAAGCCATTAAGAGAGAGAAAGGATTTTCAAAGAACCTATTCCCCCCCCCCCCCCCTTTAGGCTCTCCCGGGACCAACAATCATGTATGCAAGTGATAAAGAGGAACACACCAGTATCACGGAGGAATGATAGAGGAAACAATCCAATATCATAAATGCAAGTGATAAAGGAACACACCAAGATTCGGGGAGGAATGATAGAGGAGATAATCCAATATCATAAAAAATGAGTTTTAGGGCTTGACTTCTTGAAAAGTGATTTGGGCTTATGAGACTTTGGAGAGAAGCTTGGGAAAACTTAATTAAAGGCTCGCAGGGGGCTATGCAAGTGCTTGAAATATATGGAACTCCGGAGAGTTACTCACGAAACCTATACAAGAGAAATGCACATGATACATGTATGGATGTAGGATGTTTGATGACACGATGAAGTTTTTTTTTTTGTTTTTTTGTTTTTTTGTTTTTTGTTTTTGTTTTTGTTTTTGTTTTTTTGTGGGGGAGCTTAACTCAATGGAGACCTAATCTTGTTGGTGGTCGACCGCATTCGTTGGGGAAAATATCCCGATCTTGTTGAGGGGTTGTTGAATGATGTCAATCATCTTTGGGAACTCTTTGTTCTTTGGTTTGGGAGTTTGCTAGACTTAGCTTCCCTGAGTTGAAGAGCTTCGCTTGAGCACTTGTCTTCCTGGATGACAATGCACCTCTACTAAGTAATATCAGTGAGAGATCTCCTTGGGGATAAACATTTTATGTACAAAAGATGTTCTCTTTTTTCTCTTTTCTTTTTTTTTTCCTTTTTTTTTTCAAAACAAGTTTTCAAAGATGATTTTTTTTAACATAATTTCCAAAAACATGGTTATGCAATGCATTCATAACTCGTCGTCCTCTCATGGCAGTGGTATGAGCTTCTAAGGGCATAATCCACGAAGTTGACTGAACTTGACTAGCTTGGATTGGGCAATGATTCTTGATGACTTGAGGGTTTGATTCATAGATTTTGTGGGTACTCGCTCAATGGTTTTGCGGCTAGAGGTATTGGTACTCTGTGGTTTTGAAGGTTTCCAGGACTAGATTGGATGGTCTTGGAGCTCGGGGTTTTATCCTCGGAGATTGGAAAGGTTGGTACTCAATGGCTTTGAGAGTTTTCCTATTTATGGGTTGGAGATCTTGGTATTTGCTGGTTTCGAGAGTCATGCCGAGGTAGGAGTATTGGAGCTCAATGATTTTGAAGGTCCTCGAGGTTGAGATTGGATAATAGCCTTGGGGCTTTAGGGTTTTTATCCTCATGATTTCGAAAGGTTGGTACTTCATGGTTTTGAGGTTTTTGAGATTGAAGTTGAAGGGTCTCGAGGTTTCAGGATCTTATCCTTGGATCGGACGTGTTAAGACGCAATGGTTTTGGGCTTTACCTTAAGAGTTTACTACTCGAAGCTTTGCCTTGATCTTGTGGTGAAAGGAATCTATCTCCAAAAGTTCTTTGTTTGGAGCTTTGCATTGATCTAGACTCTTCTTGCTTTCATGGCTTCGGGTTCCACCGTCAAAGGTTGTTGTTTAGGGTTCGACTTTATCTAGTGCATTTGACCACTTGCCGCTTTCTTGGCTTTGAATCTTACTCGCGTGCCATGTCGGGTTTTCACTATGCCTGCCTTATGTGGATTCCGTTGTCCCTTTTGCCTTGTAGATGGCTTTGTATTTTACCCTTGATGCCCTTTCAGGTTTTCACCAAGTCCGCCTTTTGCATCGAAAGTGTTTACTCTCATTTGAGTACTTGAAAAATAACCTTGATCATTCAATCGAGAGGACTTTTTTTAGGACGTAATGAAGGCTTGAGGTTTAAGGGCTTATCAAGAAGGGATATAATAGGCTCAAACCTATTCTAGATTGGATATGATCCATAGCTCAGACTGACCTCTTTAGAAGCTGATTCTTTTGCCACTCTTTTTGATTTTTGTTTTTTTGTTTTTTTTATGGAGAGGGACTAGATTGCCCCAGTGTAGGGTTCTATCCCTATCAGGAGACTCACGAGACTGATTTTTCTTGACAATTTCTCCGATGGTCGATTTATTCCTTCCTGAACTGCCCCAGTATGGGTTCATATCCAAAATGCCCCAATTTCCTTTTCTTTGTTGTTTCCTCTCCTTTTTCCTTGTTATTGAGTTCTGCTTTTTTTTCCATGCCCCAAAATGCCCCCATTGAATTTTCCTCTCTGTTTGTTTTGTTTTTTTCTTTTTTTTTCTTCCTATTTGTTCCTTCTCAACAATGGTTGCCTCAGTTTGTCATGAGTTGTCCCGATGAGGGACTCTATAAGGCACTAACTACCCCAACATATGTACTGAACCACCTCTCTTAAGGGATGGCTTTGAAGAACTGCCCCAGTGTGGGGTGAACTATGGATCGGGTAATTTGAAAGGAAATTTCACTATAGGCTCAAAGGGGGTGGCAAGGGTATTATGACGAGGTAGCACAAAAGATGGCCTCTCCTCACTTTAAATGATCAAATGTTTTCTCAAGTAGTACAAAGAAGAGCTATATTTATTTTTTGACGCGAAGGAACTTTACCTAACAATCAATTGAGCTCCTCGACTGGCATCCCTCCCTATGAGAATGGAGTTCCCCAAAAGTATTTTTATTGAACTTGTCGATCACCTGCGCCGAGCTCTTAGAACGATAAGCTGCTTGGACCCTTCTCAGGCTTAGGTTATCGGTTTAATCTCCCTTGCTTTATATGCCCCTGTTAGGCCTTACACGTACCATGAGAGTGGACAAGTTATCGACAACTACTGCATATACATGTTATGAAATGATAAAAATATTTTAAAAACATTTATTATCCAAGAGGAGGTGCCTAACATCTTTTCAAAGCATAGGATAAGAAGTTTCCATGATTTACAAAACAAAGTTTTCACCAAAAACAGGGAAATTATTAAAAACTATGAGTCTCCATGATATTACTCAATCATTGGCGATCCATCATTTGAAAAGGTCAAGTGGTTTGTTCTTCTCAAAGCCTGAATCGCTCTCTTGAAAGTCATACATCTCTCGTTATTATGACCAATTCCTCTAGAATGATACTCACATTGAGCTCCTGGGTCGTACCATCTTGGGTATGGAAGTCTTATCTCTTTCGGAAGTATGGGAGCTAACAAACCTACTCCCGGTAATTTGGGGTATAACTCAAGATACGTCATTGGGATTGGCTCAATTTCTCTTCTTCCTGGTTTTCTCTAATTCGTAACATGAGCCACCAATTATGGTACGTTATAGCTAGCCTCTCGATCGCCTGAACATGCATTTTCCTCTTGACCACATGTGATAGCTTTTTGGATTTTTCGCCTCATCCCCACAGATCTTCCCTTGCTTAATACCACTTTCTATTCTTTCTCCCAAGGCTACTAGGTCAGCAAAACTGATGGTCACATTCCCTACTAGCTTTTCATAATAAGTCCCTTTCAAGGTATTAATGAATAACGTGGTAAGCTCCCTTTCTATCAACGGTGGTTGGACCTCCATTGCTACCCCCCTCCAGCGCCTTGCATAGTCTTTAAAGTTTTCACTTGGCTTCTTTTCCATTTCTTGTAATGCTAGCCTATCACGGACTAGCTCGGAAACATACTTGTATTGGTTAAGAAAAGCAGTTGCAAGAGTCTGCCACGTCGTGATGCGACTTTTATCAAGTTGAAAGTACCATCGAAGGGATCCTCCAATTAGACTCTCTTGGAAACAGTGTACCAAAAGTTTGTCGTTCCCTACATGAGCGGCCATCTTCGTACAATACATGGTCAAATGAAACTTTGGACTTTGGGTACCATTAAACTTCTCAAACTCGGGCATTTTAAATTTTGGCGGGAAGACTATACCAGGAACCAAACATAGCTCATTGGGGCTAATCGGGTCATAAGCTTCAGTCTTTTCAACTGCTTTCAATCTCTCTTCAAGCCGCACTATTGCAAGGGATTCAATATCTTCCTTAGGTGTTGGGAATTTTGGTACCTCTGCCTCATGCCCCACAATTGGTGGGATACCTTGATGTGCGGGAGTAGGGTCATGAACTTGTGCCTCCATTTGTGTGAGATTTGGTGGTTGCAATACTTCTTGACCTTGTTCTTGATTTGTGATCCTTTCTCCCGGGTTCCTGACTAATCTTGTCATTGTTTCTGCCAGATGATTCATTTGCTCTTGCAAATCTCAGAGATTTCTGTATGCTTCTTGTTGGGTCTGTTCCAAGCTGATCAGTCTTGCTGTTGTATGCTCTGCTATGGTTCAAAATTGCTGCCCACTTCCAATTGGTTCTGATGAATCAGCAAAAGGGTAAGCTCCCCACTTCATTATCTCGTTTTTTTTACATGGAGGCTTGCATGAATCTACATGACATGATTTGTTGATGATTTTTTTGGGTTTTCTAGTTTTCCTTGGTTTTTTTGATTTTTTGTTTTGGGCCTGCATGTGTGCATGGATCTACATGATATGATTGATGATGATGATTTTTTGACTTTCCTATTTCTTTGGATTTTTGATTTTTTTTATTTATGCATGCATGGATGATATGGTTTATTGATGTTTTTTCATTTGGTTTGGCATGCATGCATGCATGAGTCTACATGATGTGATGAAAACATGACACGAGCCCTAAATGTTGGTAGCATGAGGATGTAAATATGTGCTAGTAAATATGAACAGCATGAATGAAGATGTGCCCGACGTGGGCATCTATGGACTAAATGAGGACTAATGTCACCTAAACCTAAACTAATTGGTGGATTCCTGAATGAATACTTAACCCTACAGTGTTGAGGTGATCTATGTAACCAAAAGAATACATGAGTGGAGTGGAATAGAACACAAATCTTAAGTGGACTTATGATGAATGTCAAGGTTCCGTGTCCTAGAGTGGATGAAAGAATAAGGCATGGTAACAAAAACAAAAACAAAAACTGAGCAAAACAAAATTAGCGGAAACAATGTATAAGACAACAATCAATAAAAGAACAACACAACTATTTACATGATAGAAGACTATAACAAAACAATATGATTTGATGTGGATGAACTTATCATTTAAAAGAAAGGCTAAAAATGGGCAAACAACATGTGGGTCAGTGTCCCCTTAATGGGCCATGATTTTTCACCCTATCTTATTCGTTGGTCCTCAAACTTCCTCTCTAGAGGGCTCCGTACACCATGGGATTTGCCGGAGGGGGGCCTTAAAAGGATGTGCCTTAAAAGGACCTCAAGCTTGAGTGAGGAGTCCGGGGTCCCTTTACGGATAATGATCAACACGTAGGGCACCCTAATAAACCTCGCTAACCTAAACCGTGATAAAACCCGGGTAGAAGGTTTATGCATGAATGCAACGATTTAGGGAAAGCGGTAAAACACAACTGTCATGGCATCAAAGCGCGTAAATCAAAACTATCATACAACGGCGATTAAGCGCAGTAAATAAATCAATTAAATACATAATAAAGAATAAAAGACTAAAAATAATTTAAAACAAATAATAAACCCCCTAATCTTAATCCTAGGCCTAACTCTCTAACTATCCCTAGCAGAGTCGCCAGCTGTCATCACTAGATTTCATCCGAGGGGAAACCGCTTTTGGGGTGTGGGTCCCCCCCTAACCATTATCCGAATGGTGAAAAATATGGAGTCGCCACCAACCATTTTTTGGGGTGCGGTTGGTCACCTAAAGGTAAATTGATCTAATGCTGCTAGGGAATGGGCTCGGGAGTTGGTTATGCGTAGGGAAGGACTAGCACCCCCACAACGCCCTTTCGGGATCTATCTTAGGATTTTGGAGGTTTCTAATTTGTTTTAACTGTTTACCCAAACTTGACTGGTTTAAAGGTGAGATGAAATTTACATTTATCCCTAAAGTCTACGCTTTTATTTTCCTAAGTCATTTGTTAACGTTAAGATTAAATCCAATTTATCCTAAGCCTCTAAGGGAGTCCTAGCAATTTGATTTTTTTCATTCATTTTTTTTATTTCTACATTCTTTATTAACATTAAAAATTAAACTCAATTTAGTCCTACACTTCTAAATAGGAACCTATGATTTGTTTATAAGTTAAAACTTAAATCTAAAGAAAGGCCGAAGTTACATTTGTTTCTAAATCGCACGTTATTATTAGCACTAAAGGTAAAAAGCTCATAAAAATCTAAGTGTGAGAAGAGTTTAAACGTATTCAAAATTAAACCTAAAGTATCAAAAAGTTTAAAAAAAGATAAAGGAAAACGAAAAGGGATAAGTCTAAAAACTCCAAGTATTAAAAAAGAAGTTTCAAAATGTTTTGTTTTGTTTTGTTTTGTTTTTTTTTTTGTTGTGGGTTTAGAAAACCTTCTTCTCTTTTTCTTTTTTTTTTCTTTTTTTTTTTAAGAAAAGTTTTGTTTTTTTTTTGGGAAATGTGTTCAATTAAGAAAAGAAGTTTGTTTGGAAGACTTTCTTTTTTTTATTTTTTAGAAAACATTTTTTCCTTTTTTTAAATCTAGAAAATGGAAAAAGAGAGAAAATATACGAAAATAAACAAAAGTGCATTGTGTGTGTGATTGTGACATACATCAAAGCAAAAACATCCTCACTTTTTTTTGCTTTCTCTTTTCTCTTCTTTTTTTCTTTGTTTTTTTTCTCTCTCTCTTTTCTTCCCCCCCCCCCCCCCCTTTTTTTTTAAGATCCATTTACAATATTACAACACCGTTGGGCTACATAACCCACGGTTACAAATTACAAGTGGACCAAACTAACATCACCATATGGCCTATCGAAGTAAAAATAACAATAAAAAATAAATAAACCAACAAAAGAAAAACAAACAGGGGACTTGCACTGATACGCCCAAACCCGTCAACACTGCTGGAAACAGACAGAAACAAACCCATATGGTATTTTGACACCCTAAAAAAAAAAAGACTTGCTTTGAACAAATAGAAACAAATCCAGATCTTATTTCTTTATTGGAAAAGGGACCTACGATCTATAGGCTAAAGCCTTCAACAAAGAGATTGATAAACCAGACAAGAAATAGATTAGAACTGCATCATGCAATCCCCATAACTAGCGGGTGGGCAAATCAGGCCATCAAACCCAATCACAAACTCAGATGACAAAACAAACAAAAAAGAAACAAAACCGAAGGCGGGAAGCAAAACCGAAACCGAAACTCGGAATGCCGGTAGAACATAGACCCCAACCTTCTAATAACCTAGGCTTCTTTCAACACAAAACCCAACTACACAAGATGCACTTAGACAATCCATAAGAAAAAAAATGACCACGCAAACATGCACACAAACAACCTCTTACTTTTAAAACCATAAGGAACACCAGAGTGACCACGCAAACCCAAGATGACATAACGTATATGAAAAATGATAAAAAACATACCCAATGGCTATTGTCCATGAGAATCAACACATCCTAAACAGGAATAAAGGGAAACACAGGAGAACTGATTTGGATACCAGTTCTATTATAAAAAAGGGTACTCAAAAGGGAAGAGAAGTAATAAAACGAAACTACAGACACGGAGACAAGAAGCTATAACATAAAATGGCATAACTAAGACAATGCATAGCAAATATAACACACAGGGGGACAGATGTTAATCATCACAAAACAGAACGAGGCACACAATGAAAAAACAAAGATCCGAAGATAAAACCGCATAAGCAACCAAAAACCCACCACGCTCAAAGGAACTCTATCAATGAACCGGGTGTCCTCTACGCCGGCTTCCAACCAAGCGATGGTGATATCGAACAGGGGTGCCCTCGGGCTGCCACCTTGGTGCCTCTGTCTAGCTATCGTGGCGCCTTGGAACGGTCCCGAGAGTTCTCCGCCCTTTCCGTAATGACCATGAAACGAGTGGCAGTGGCGGTTGCATTGAGCTCCACGATGACCGGCAAGTGTTATGCCAGTCAAGGGGAGTGGGGGAGGCGTCTGATTTCGTTGTTGGGAAAGGAAAGAACTTCCTTTTCGATAACCGAAAGAAAGGGAAGAGGTAAGGGTGATGATTTTGGTTTCGGTAATTTGGATTTTGATTTTGTGGATGGATGGAGAGCCGTGAGAAGAGGGATGAGCGGCCGGGGCTTAGACCAATTTGGGCGATGAGGTTCTCGGAGAAAGGTTGGGGAAGAGCCGAGAGGGAAGGGTGATTGGGTTTCTTTTTTTTTTTCGGCCAGCCAGAGAGGAGATGGGAAGACGAGGGAGATGAAGAAACCATGGTTGTTGTAATCGATTTTTTTTTGCCGGCCAGCCCCCCGCGCCTATGGATGAACGGCTGGTTTTATATAGGCGAGAGAGGTTAGGGTTATGGCTGTCCGGTTGGCTAGCGGCTTGGAAGCGGTCATGGGTTAGAGGTGAGGTTTGGTTTGAGAGAGAGGGGAGAACCATGGTTGAAGCTTGGTTGGGTTTAGCTAGCTGGAGGTGAGAGAGATAAAGCTGGTGCAGTGGCCCGGTGGTCCTCCGGGATCTCGGCGGTCTGGGGGCAGCCTTGGTGAAGACGACGTGGCTGGGGGAGGAGAGAGGGGGAAGAAGACGATGCGTTAGGTGAGAAAAGATAAGAACCGAGTTTTCGTGGCTGTAAATATTTTTTTGGTTTTTATTTTTTTGTATTTTGGTTTTTGGTTTTTGGTTTTTGGTTTTTTTTTTTTGTTTTAAATTTTTTTGTTTTGTTTTCTTTAATTTCAACCAATCAGGGGCTGACACATGCTCTGGAGTGGGCAGGAAAAAGAGAGAAAAACATAAATTTATTTTATTTTTGGGTTTTTAACTGATGTCTCCAAGTTTTTGGGATCGGTAAGACAAATCGGATTTCAAAACGTCTCGAAAAATTTTTGGACTCAGGGCGTCGTGATGAGCGACCCCATGTCAATTTTATTTGAAAACAATTCCGTTTTTGAGGCAAGCCTGTACTGCGGTTGTTTATTACCGAAAAACTTATTTATTTATTTTTTTTATTTTTTTTATCTAAAATGCTCCAGGAAACAAAATATATATATAATATATATGTCAAACTTCTCAGAACGACGAGTAGAATAGGAAAATGAGGTTCGTGACTTGATCCGGAGTGCCGTTTAAAAAGTCAATTACTGGTTTGACCACCGTTGGCAGCCCGAACATTGTTTTGACCATATCTTCTTCGTTTGACCTCGGAATTGAGCGCAGACGATGGCGTTGATCCTCGAATTTGATTTTTTATCGCCTAGGACCGGCTCTTTGGCATTTGGAGGCTTCTCTTGAATAATGTCTTGAAATCGGGCATTTGCGATCACGACTTCGTCATTCTTGCAAAATTTCAACAAACCGAAGCGGCATAGAAGGAAAATTGAATTTGATAAAATGTGTCCGACCCGAACAAAATAGGGTCCAACACAAGGTTTGATGCCCAGCAGAAGAAGCTCAATCTTCCAATCCTACCAACCACTACCACTGGGCCTTTTCCTGACACTATGGAACTCAGAACAGTACACTGCAAGTACAAAGCTAAGGAATAGGTGGTTGTAACTATTATTATTGTTATTATTATTATTATTATTATTATTATTATTATCTATGTGGTTTTGTAATGATTCTTCTGTCATAGGATTTCTGAGGATGTCTATGTTGAATCCATTAAAGAGGAAATTAACAAAGGTGAAATTCTTCTTGGTGTCCTTATATGTGTGTGAGTTAATCGTTTTTGCAACTCTTGTTTACAATTCTTTAATTTAGAAGAGCACTATAGTTTTATTTCACAGTTTATAATTAATAACATATTCAACTTAGAACATCATAAAATATGTGGACTTGATAGAAAACAACTTTGGACTTTGGATCTTGTATTTTTATAGCTATCTTGTTGACAAGTATATAGTTGTAATTTTTTTTGCTCCTACTTGACAAGTTATATGATTTGCTCATGTTATTTATTTTTCGTTTTAATGTATTTTTGGTAACCGATAATTATTGGTTTTTTCTTGCGGGAATGGTGGAGTGCTTGCAATTTATTTTGGCATGGAATGAAGATGGCATTAGGGGTTTTGTTTTAAGACATTTTAAATTTTATATTATAGTTTGTAAAATATTTTGAACATAGTTGGTTATTTTGGCATGTAATACTTGGACTACTATTTTTCAATGTGAAAATATATTAATAAAATTTTTGATGGTTTGTTTCTTTAAGTATTGGTAATTTTTGAACTTTAATGGTATTTATGAAATTGTAATTAATAATTGTAAGCGTTTGAGAAAGCTTGTCATATTTTTGTTATATATCGTAAGCCTTTTTGGTGTGTTAGGTCCTTGGCTTATGGTATGTCGGTTACTTTTCGTAACACAAAAAAGATCATATTGTATAATTTTCGACAACACATAATTATAACACAATAAAAAGTGTTATGTAGAGAGTTTTATGGTAAGCTTAAAAAAAGCTTACGGAAATGTTTTATAAGACAATAATAAGTGTTACTATATGATCTACCATAACAAAATATTGTAACACACCAAAAAGTGTTACCGAAAGATGGGGAACTTTCCATAAGCCAAGCGGACCTAACACCCCGAAAAGTGTTACGGTATCCTACGGTAACACATTTTATGTCTTACTAAAGGCCTGATTTCTTGTAGTGGTAGTCATTTTTGTAACAAATTGTTTGACAAGTTGTTGACAAAGTATGGAGTCAACCGTAGGAAGTCCTTAGCTTACCACCCACAAGCTAATGGACAAGCCGAGGTGTCCAACAAGGAAATCAAAGCTATCCTTGAGAAAACTATTGGAGGAAATAGAAAGGATTGGTCTCAAAGGCTTGATGAAGCCTTATGGGCTTATAGGACAACCTACAAGACTTCCATTGGAATGTCCCCTTACGGAATCCTATATGGGAAGTCTTGTCATTTACCTGGTGGAATTAGAACACAAGGCTCAATGGGCCTTAAGGAAATTAAACTTTGATCCACAAGAAACCAAGGAATCGAGGATAACTCAATTAATTGAGTTAGATGAGTTTAGAATGGATGCTTATGACAGTCTTAAAACTTATAAGGAAAGAACCAAAAAAATGGCATGATAAGCAACTTAATAAAGAATCTTTAGCCCTGGGACAAAAAGTTTTGTTATTCAACACTAGGCTAAGGTTGTTTCCAGGAAAGCTACGATCAAAATGGATGGGGCCATTTATGCTAACTCGATAAGAAGCCATATGGGAGCTTTGAGCTCCAAGTCAAGATGGCAAGAAATTTTGGGTTAATGGCAATAGGTTGAAACCTTATTATGACCCAACACAGAGGGAGATAGTTGATTCCCTCTCTTTTGGGACTTCATGAGCATATTTTGAAGTCTAGCTACAGACTTTAAATGAAGCGCTTGTTGGGAGGCAACCCAACGGCTTTGTTTTAGTTTTAGTTTTTATATTTGTTGTGTGAACTCACCATGGTGCAGGAAACTTTGTTTCCTTTTACTAACCATTTTGTAGGCTTCCAAGAGCACATCCATGGGCACTAGACTTTGAGTTTAGTTTCAAGCCCACGTCAAGAGCAAAGACAAAGTGAAGCCCACAAGTGCTTGAAATTGAGCCCAAACATATGCCGTGCAGAAGAGAAAGATGATCTTCATTACATGGGCTAGCTACAGAAGAAAAATGGGCCAATTTGGGTCTGCACGTCATAATGCACGTGCTATGATGATATGGCGTGCACCTTGGATTGCTCTGACATTTTAATGGAAGACAGATCCCATCATGGAAAATAATAATGTCTTCTACATGCCATATCCTAGCTATCTATTTGGTGGTCAAAAGGCAAAAATATCACTTTTCAGCCTTCTAGAGCCTTCCGCCATATGCCGTGCAGAAGAGACATGTGATATACAGCTCATGAGGGACCCACCATCCAAATCTGAGAGTATTTTACAGTGCACGCCATAATGATGATATGACGTGCATAGGGGCATTTTTGTCCGATCAGCCTAAAAATTGGAGGACACGTGTACGATGGCATTTGAAGCACATCTCCTTTTGCACGCTATATATACTGAGGCCGGGAGCTAGGTCAAATACACCAGAAACGATTTCTAGATCTGAAATTTGAAAAGCTCTGGTTGTTGTTGTTGTAGCTAAATTTCATCCTTCCTCTCCTTCAATTCCTATAGCAAGATGGTGCGCACAAGGCGATCAGGCAAGGAAGAAGTCCATTTCTCAAGCTCTTCAAGCAGTGAGGATGGGGAGATCTTCCTGGGGCATGCTTTGGATCTAAATGCCTTAAAGGAATCCAACATGGGATGGTTAAGTGAGGTGGCCTTAAAGCTTCAAAATCTTGGGTTAGTAAGATTAGTTTCAGCCAGATGTGCCATTTATTATCCTGCCTTGCATGAGTTTTACCATTCCCCTTAGTCTGGAATCCCAATTTACTAAGTTGATGGCACTTATTTCACAAGATCAACAATCCAATTCTAGACTGTCAGCAAGGGCATGGGAAGCTCTAGCAACTCTTGCTGCTGCCTCTCATGATGCATTGAGGCAAGAAACTCAAGAGCTGAGAAGGGATCAAGCTGGAATAACGCGTGCAGTAGAAGAGCTGAAGAGAGACAACAAGGAAATAAAAGGAGTTCTGGGAAAAATTTAGAGGGCCTTGAACAACAAGCAAAAGTAAAAAAAATCTCCAGTGGTGGAGATATCTAATGAGGATATACCTCCAGCACATGAGGACTCTGCTCCAGTACCTACAACATACAACAGTTCCTACCCTGCCCAAGAAGAGTACCCTCCACCAGGGCCATCTGCGGAGTACACTGATTATCATCCATTTCAGCAAGACGCTGCGTTGGAACCATACTACTCATTTGATCCCTTTGTGGATCCTTCTTATTCTCAGGCCATCGTGCCTATTGTGCAACCTATTTCATGGGGACCTTATATGCTAGTAGAACCTCAAGATCTCCTTGGTGAGTCGGTGCATCTACGGATTAATCCGACTATCTCTTCTGCGGCAGCTCAAGAGGCGTTTGCAAGTTTCATTGACCCTACGATGCTGCTAGCTCGTTTTGCAAGGGACATGGATGTCTTCACATCCGACTTCCTCCGACGCATGTCAGGGAATGAATTTTTATTCACAGATGATGTGGATTTGTTTTGCAGGACCATGCGATTCGTAGTGGAGGCTGAGCCTCATGGTTATCCGTTGGCCCAGTACACGTCTATTATGCTGTGCGAGTTATACGAGCACCCCTTGTCTGAAACTGTTATGCATCAGCGCATGAATGTTGCGAATGAAGGCCACCAACCCTGGCGCACCATGCATGAGGTACTAATACCTGTACACATTGACCACCACTTTGTATTAGTGCATTTGGACTTGAGTGCAGGGCACGCAGTGCTTTATGATCTAAGTCAAGGACATGGATTCAGCAAAAGGAAGCGGCAGCTAGTCCATGGCCTCATGAAACGAATCAAGGATGCAATGAAGAAAGAGAGGTTGCTGCAGGACAAATTGCCTCTTATTCATCTCACGGAAATGGAATTCCCTCAGCAACCTGATCAGTTCAGTTGTGAGATTTTTGTTTGTTATTATATGTTGGCTATTTTGCGAAAGACAAGATACATGGACCATACGCGGCGAAACTTCAACCGATTTTGTGGCTCGGGTGCGGAGATTGGTGGCTCAAGTGATCTACTATTATAGCTTACCAGCAGATAGGTCGGGTTCTTCTTAACCTCTCTACCATGCTATGAGGACATAGCATATTTTCAGTGTAGTGTGAGGAATGGCTTGAGCCACTTGTTTGTTCTTTTTTTTGCTTGATTGTATGTGTTAGTTTGTTTTGGTTTGTTTATTAGTTATAATGTTATTTTTATGACGTGTGCTTGTTTAATTTGCTTGAATGTGTGATTTGCATGTGGAGAGCATGGATACTAAATAAGCAATTTTGGCTTAAATTTTAATTTTTTTTTGCCACATTAGAATCATGTTGTGATAAGGGTGTAAAAGTAGCTAAGGTGTATTATGATTTGGTTTAAGCATGTCTCTCTCTTTTGAATGATATCACCATATTTTTGGAGCTGAAGTTTGAATATTAGCTAAGCATGACATGTTAGGATAACACTTAGTGACCCTCATAGTTGAGTGAAAGAAAATCCAAAAGGAAAATGAGAGAAGCCTCTTTCTTGCCCTTGAGTGACATTTATTTTTGGCTATGGGTAATAGTTTGCTTCACTCCTCTCTATTTTCAATGTTGGTTATTTAATGGTAGGAGTTAAGTAAGTATGATGATTACTTATTAGTGCTCAGTGTTTGGTGTGTTTCTAGTGATACAAGGCCATTTAAGTCACTTTGACTTCCTATGTATCCTAGTTTTTGTTTTGTTGTGTTGTAAATGTAGAAGGTTGTGATGTATAATGTGAAAAAACCATAACTTAATTTGATAATGGGATGTGAGACATCAATGAATTTCTGTTTCTCCTTATGTAGCAAAATGGCAAGGGGTATGCATTAGAAAAATCGGTCTTATTTATGTGTTATGTGAGTAAAAAAACAAAAAAAAAACAAAGTTTTTCATAATAAAAGCCATAATGGTTGAGTTGTGTTTATTTAGAGTGTTGAGCTCAATTCTTTGGCTTAAGGTGAGTTTTATCAGTCATAGAATAGTGTGTGAGTTTTCAAACAAAGTAAAATAGAGAGTGTATTTCCTTTGATGAGCACAATAGGGAACTCTCATGTTTGCTTGGCAAGTACTTAATTAATAATTAGTGGAGAATGTAGGAGGAACTTTCCACCCATTGATTTTCGTTAGGTATGGTACTTGGGCTTGTGTGGAGAGAAATGAGAGTTTATATTTGAGTGAGGCAGCTTTATCCTAGGTGAGAACTTTAAGGGAAATTAGGTACTATTTTATCATGGCATGCTTGCTAAATGTCCGAAGTTTCAGTGATGAGACCGCATAGTTGTTGGACTTAGGGGTATGGACATGATTGAGCTTAATTATAATTCATTTTGGTTACTTGATTGCCCACTTCATCATGATAGAGTTGCATGCCTAGGAAACCATGACCCTTCTCGATTTTTTACTTTTATTTTTATTTCAACGTGATTGTTTGTTTATTTTATTTTTGTATGTTTCTGTGTTTTTGCTTGAGGACAAGCAATGGTTCAAGTGTGGTGTATTTGATAACGTGCATTTATGCCATTATTCTAGTGCATATTTAGGGTATTAAAGAGCATGATTAGAGCTTAATTCATTCATATTTCTTAGATATTTGCTCTAACACCCTAGGAAGATTGCTTGGCCTATATATATATATATGTGTGTGTTTTTGAGCTGTTTTGGCAGGTTTTTAGGCAATTTCATCTCATGGACACTAGCCAAATCACTTCATCTATCATATTTCTTTGTACGTTGTTTGTATACAAACAGTGCACAAAGAGGGGCAGCTGTAGGACCCTATTTTGTCCGGGTTGGACATACTAACCCCATTTGATGTACCTTTCTGCCCATGCCATATACCTTATTGAACAGGTCCACAATGATCCCATATTTCCAAGGAATGGTCTACCCCAATCGGCACGAGATGGATACAATTGACACGGATGGGGGAGTTCAAAATTAATGACTTTTGCTACAAGTCCTTGAAGCGCCCCAAGACCAACACCAGGTGATGGAGGATGAAAATTCGAGACCAACGCACTTGACCAAGCTCAAATCGGACTTAAAATGAAGAAGTTATGGCCAAAATAACTTTCGTTGGAAAAAGTCAAACTTGCCAAAAGACGGTCAATACCCCTGGTCAAACTGCCCGCAAAAGTGATCATGCGAAACTCTTCAAAATGCCTATGTAAGCGAATACGGATCTCCCCAAACAATTCCTGGAAGGTTATCCATTTTTGCATTTTTGGTGGGGGTAAAAAGGTAATTAAAAAAAAGGGGGGGTTGACCGTTGACCGTTGACCTGCCGACACTTTGACCCATTGACCCCGAAGCTCGAAGCCTCGAAGCCCCGAAGTCCCGAACCTCGAAGCCTCGAAGCCCGAAGCTCGAAGCCCCGAAGTCCCGAAGATCGAAGCCTCGAAGCCCCGAAGCTCGAAGCCCCGAAGTCCCGAAGCTCGAAGCCCCGAAGCCTCGAAGCCCCGTTGACCTGCTGATTTCTGACCTTCGACCCTTCGACCCTCGAAGCCTCGCTGCCGACACTTCGACGCCCGCAACCCTCGAAGCCTCGCTACGACGCCTTCGACCCGTGGCACCCGTACGCTTTCCACCCCCGACCCTTCGACCCTCAAAGCCTCGCTGCCGACACTTCGACCTGCCGACGCTTCGACCTGCCGACACTTCGAACCTCTGACCCTTTTTTTGCCTTCGCTGATTTTTTCTTGCTGGCTTTTCGCGTCGGCTTTTTCTCACGGGTTTCCTTTTTTCCTCTCGCTGGTCGTTCACGGGGCTTGTTTTATGCGCTGGCCATCTGACAAAACATTATTTTGAATACCTGTCGGTCACATGTGCTGCTAAACTACAAATTCAAAAAGGCAAATCACGAGTTCCCCTTTTCCCGCACACACTGACCACCCGACCAGACACTGATCTGCAAATTAATGGAGCTGGAAATAATAATGCACCCGACAGATTGCACAAGACCTGGATGAAAATGAAGAAATCAATAATGCAGCATTAAATGCTACAATTAATGACAGTCCAGCCAAAAACTTTCGGCAGCCCTTTAAGATGCAGTCTGCAGTTCCATCGAAAAAGAGGGGGAAAAAAAAGGAATTCGTTGCAAAAAAGGAAAAAAAACCTGTACCCTTTTTCATCCCTTCCTCATCCCAGTGCAGACAGGGCAAAAAAAACAAAAAAAACACAGAGAGAGAAAGGAAAAGAAAGAAAGGAGAGAAATTCAAAAAAAAAGGGAAAAACCAGTCTCATCATCAAAACTAGCCTCATCATCATCAGAAAACGCCCCAGCCTCATCAACAAAAAAAAACGCCCCAGCTTCCTCCTGGAAAACCCAAAAAAATACAGAATCCCAGAATCATCATCATAAGAGATCACTCATCCACTCCTTGCAAACTCCAACTTCAGCCCTCCTATCTCCAAACACCAGGGAAGTCTCTTCATAAGTCCCACTGTCAGATCTGTCAATTCCGAGTCGAGCAAGTGACTATCAGCGCCGGCGGGAGCTCAAGCAGAAGATTGGCGTTGCAAAGCTTCAAAGTCGGTTCAGCCCTTATCTTTTCACTACTTTTTCAGTTTATTTGTATCTATATTTGGTGTAATTGTTTTTTTAGCATTTTGTCTAATTTTCGTTTTTGAGCTTATCTATATTTGGTGTAATCCCTTTTCAGCCTTTTTCATTGTGTTTTCCTGTATTCCTTCCTATGTGTATGTTGTAATATGTAAAGTATAGTAAAAAAAAAAAGAAGAAAAAAAAAAGAAAGGAGAGAGCAAAAGGAGAAGATGAAAAGCAACAAAAAGAAAAGAAAAAAAGAGTGATTTTATTTTTGTGGATGTCACACTCACACACTCCACATCTATTTTGATATATGCCTTTTCAATTTCAAAAAAAAAACAACAAACATGTTCTTCAAAACATTTTCAATAAATAATTTTCAAAATGTTTTCAAAAAAAAAAAGAAAACAAAACAAACAAACAAACAAACAAAAACAAAACAAAACAAAACAGAAAAACAAGCAAAAAAAAAACAAAACAAAACAAAACGTTTTTTAAATAACATGTTTTTTTAAATCTCTTCAACAACATGTTTTGAAACTGTTTTCATAAAATGTTTTCCAAATGTCTTCCAACAAAAACAAAAAAAAACAACAAAAAAATATAGAAAAACAAACACAAAATGCATGTTCTAACTCAAACCCAAAAAAAAGGAGGAAAAATAAACAAATATTTTTTAGGATTTCAATTTCCAAGAGCAAAACCAAAAAACAAACCAATCCCTAGGATCTCATTATCCACTTCAAAAATCCAAAACCTTTAGGATTCCCTTTAGAAATTTAGGATAAATCCATTTTAACCATGACTTTAATAAATAACTTAGCCAAATAAAAATCATAAACTTTTTAACTTAGCTCAGTCATGGCAGTATGAATAAAATAAAACCTCCTCCTCCTAAATTAGATACCGAAAGGGCGCTGTAGGGGTGCTAATCCTTCCCTACATGTAACCAACTCCCGAACCCATCTCTGATAACGCAGACCATACACTTAAAACTACTCAAAGTAGAGTGTATCCAACTGTACCCCAAAAACAGTTGGTGGCGACTCTAAAATTTCTCACCATTGGTTTAGTTTGAGCTCACCCCAAAAGGGCCCGGACGAAAACCAGTGATGACAGCTGGCGACTCTGCTGGGGATTATGAACACTTTAGAGAGTTAGGTCTAGAACTAAGGATTAGGAGGTTATTTGAATTATATTGTTGTATATATTTAACTGTTGTGCTAAATTGTTTGATTGTTGCTCATATTTACTGTAATTTATTTATACGCTTTAACTACCACGATAGTGGTGATTTACTGTTTTCCATACTTGTTGCATACATGCATAACCCTATACCCGGGTTTAGCACAATTTAGGTTAGCGAGGTTCAGTACGGTCCCCAACGCGTTGATCATTATCCGCAATAGGGCCTAGGACTCCTCACTCAAGCTTGAGGTTCTTTTAAGGCACGTCCTTTTAAGATCCCCCTCCGATAAATCCCATGGTGTACGGAGCCCTCTATTGAGGAAGTTTGGGAGCCAACGAATAAGATAGGGGTAGCAATAAAAGCCTATCAGGGGTATTGGCCCACATTTTGTTTGCTCATTCCATGCCATGCTAACCTTTGTTTTGTAGGGTAGTCCTTAAGTCATCCCCTGCACATTTAACTGTTTTTTTTTACAATTGGTTTATTCTTTATCCTGTCTACCTACCTTGATATATATTAACTTGTCATCCTAACCTGTCATCATGCATAACATGACATTCATCATTCATATAGGCATGACAACTTTCAGTTATCTCCTAAAAGGCCTTTAGGACAAGGAGACTGTCACAGTGGTGGCCCAAGCATCGGGAGACATTCAACTTCGCCTTGGAGATTTCCCGCCAGGAGAGGCCTACAAGGCAGAACATGTTGTCATAGAAGATCAGCTGGACTACACTAAGGAGGTACAAACAATATGGAAGCAGTGGTCAGACGAAAGGAAAAGCATATACATACAACAGTTTGGGGATTTGCTCCATGTAACTGAGCTACTAGCCGATACGGATATGCTGGGGGCAGCCATTTATTTCTGGGAACCTCGACAGCGGTGCTTCAACTTCAACAGCCTAGATCTTGTTCCCACAGTAGAAGAATACATAAGATTACTGGATATCCCCGTGGAAAACAAAATGAAAATCTATCGCGCGAGCCAGAAGGTCATGCCGAAGGGCCTTTGCTGAGATTGTGGGAAAGCCAGTATAGGACTCACCGGCGGTCACAACTTACGGTGGGCGCGAATATCTTCCATGGGCAACAATCAAAGAAATAATACAAACTGCAACGGAAGCGGAGGCACACAAATTGCTTACACTAGCTATATATGGGCTAGTCATTTTCCCGAGGATACCGGCCCACATTGATGGGGCAATTGTAGATTTGGTCCAGCAGGTGCTCAAAGGATGTGACCCTACTCCTGCTATCTTGGCTAAAACCATCCGATCTCTTACTTACCTAAGGAGTAAAGGCTCGGGACAGTTCATGGGGTGCTTACCTCTCCTATGTACTTGGTTGCAAGGTCATTTCCCCTGTAGTGTTCATCGTTTCCCTGCTGTTTATCAAGTACCGGCCACAACACTACTAGATATTCGCTCAGGCAAGTGGAGCCTACCAAAAGACTTTGAAAGCTGGAAAAAGAAGTTGGGGAACCTCACAGAAGCTGACATTACCTGGACTGCTCCCTAGATGCCAGTGGTCTCCATGACATATAGCTGCGGGGACTACAATTGGGTTCCACTTTTAGGTCCCTGGGGAGGAACTGCATATGCACCACTGCAGGTGGGAAGACAAGTGGGGCGTCATCAGATTATTCTCGTGCTCTTTGGCATGGAAGAGTGTGACTTCAGTTACAGCAGAACCATGCTCACAGAAGGCAAGAAGATGTATCAAGCATGGTCCACACCACACAAGATTCAACCCAATAGTTCAAAACCTGGTGTTTTCCCAAAGATACATATCTTGGAGGGCACAACACAAGCCACAGCTAACCGGACATGAAGGCTATCCTCCAAGAGAATCAAACTTTAAGGCAAAGAGGTCCAGAGGCTAGAAGCATCTCTAGAAGGAGCTCTTCAAAGGTGCAGTGAGGGAAAAACAGATCGAGACGATAATGAAGCAGAGGGAGGAAGCGGGTAAACGACCACCCCAGAGAAAAAGGCATCGTGCTCCTTAGGAGATGACTGGAAGAATGCCTTAAGATCACGTAGTGATAGCTTCCATTTTACATGGCATTTCAGCATTGTACGTTTGCATTGAGTGTTTATATTGTGTGTTTTGTTTGCAATAAAGTTGTTTGTTTCTTTAACCCCCTGCATAGACATTCATGCATACATGCATATCAAATGAAAAATCAAATAAAAGTTCCCTTGTACCCAGGTGGGTAGCAGCCTCCCTCCAGGATTGCGCACTCTTACAATCTCAGATCCCGGCGCAATCAAATACCTCAACCGCGACCAATGGCAGAAGAAACAGAGAACAGACTCATGGGGTTGGAACAGTCACAACAAACCCTACAGGGGCAAATGTCTGCAATAATGGAAATGCTCACAAAATTGACTGAAGAAAGAGGAAGAATTCCGACTGGGGGAACTACCAATCACCATCACGAGCAAGGACAGGAGGCTGTTCAGTCACCCAACCTGGCTCCAAGCCAGGCACCCACATACCATCCTGCTATGGCACAACCTCCTACCCCAAATCAAACTCATTTCACTATGCCCGCACCAGGAAATGTAATGGAAGCGGTGGGTTCCCCAGCTCCTCAGGAAAATATTGAGTCGCTCGCTCTACGCCGACTCGAGGAAAGATTGAAGGCCGTAGAAGGCATTGACAGCTATGGTATGACCAACCCACAAGACTTATGCTTAGTCCCTGGAGTGGTGCTACCGCCAAAATTCAAAATGCCAGATTTTGAAAAATTCAACGGGACACGATGTCCGAAGACACATCTGGCCATGTATTGTCAAAAGATGGCCACTTATGCTAGTGAAGACAAGCTCCTCATGCATTGTTTCCAGGAAAGCCTAACTGGGGCATCCCTTCGCTGGTATTTTCAACTGAATGGAAACCACATTAAGACATGGAAGGAATTAGCTACTTCCTTCTTGGCACAGTACAAACATGTCACCGAGCTGGCACTAGATCGACTAACCCTGCAGTCTATGGAGAAGGGATCCGAAGAGAATTTCAAAGATTATGCACGAAGATGGAGAGAGGCGGTGTGGAGGTCCAACCTCCCCTTACCGAAAGAGAACTCACTACTCTTTTTATCAACACACTAAAAGGTGTCTACTATGAGAAGTTGATCGGTAACGTCTCCAACAGCTTTGCAGACTTGGTCGCATCCGGTGAACGTGTAAAAAGTGGAATTAAAAGAGGAAAGCTGAAGGGAGATGCAGCTGAGGCATCAAAACGGTTTCAACCACCAGCAAAAAGGAAAGAAAATGAAACCAACCTGGTATACCCATCGCACCCGCCGATACAACCAACATTCTACCAAGCACCAGGGTGCTATAGAGGGTCACCTGTGGCCGCCTACGCTGCACCTGCACCACCTCCCCCATTCATGCCATACTTGCCACAGGGAGGGGTTCCATTTCCATATCCCATGACACCTAATCCATTTCAACCAAGAGCACCTTACATAGAGCAACCAAGGCCAGCAAGTCAAGAGGGACCAGGACCCTCATTCCAAGGACAGGGGCAACCGAGGGCCCCGACCCAGCAAGCAGGAGCGAATCAGGCTTCTCGTCGACCACGACAAGAGTATGATCCAATTCCAATGACTTATGCAGAATTATACCCCAAGCTCTTAGAGGCAAGGTTGGTAACCCCTATACCCTTGGGAGAAATAAAGACTCCTCCCCCGGCTTGGTATAAGCCAGATGCCAGGTGTGAATATCATGCAGGTGGAGCTGGACATGATATCGAAAACTGTATCACCTTCAAAAGGAAGGTTCAGGCATTAAAGGATGCAAAGTGGCTGGATTTTTCCGCACTGGCGGGGACACCAAATGTGAATAGTAATCCGCTTCCGAACATTCCCATGACGTGGCCAGGTATCACAAATGGAAGGACGGCTAGAGAAAGTTTCACAAATACAAATGGAGAAAAGCTATTTGTTTACCCTGCTGCAGGAATATGGATATATACTTGCTCCCGACACATTAAAGACAGAGAAGGGGACAAAGTTGGAGAAAAAATGCCTTTATCATAAAATGTCACGGGGACATGACATCGCAGAATGTACTGAGTTTTCCAAGGTGGTGCAAAAGCTCATAGACCAAAGGATGATTGAATTCTCTAGAGGGGGAATGGACAACCAAAGCCACATGATCCAAGGAGATGATTCCCTCAAATCGCCATGGGTGCCTACACCCCTTGTCTTAAACGTTAAGGCTGCAGAGATCCCGTTATCGCCACATGGAATCAAGCCTCTCACTATCCATGCCTCAAGTCTCGTGCCAGGACAAGAGGGGGAGAACCGGAAGCCCACAACTACCGCAGGGAATTGCACCTCTCACCATAGGTGTTCCTGCTCCTTTCCCTTATAAGACCGATAAGGCAGTCCCATGGAACTACGGTTGTGAAGTAGTACAGGGAGCCACCGCGGACCGAAAAGAAAACCAGGAGCGGTCGGGCATATGCCCCGATATGGCCGACAAAGCAAGAAAGGAAAAAGCTGTAGAACAAGACACTGAGTCAACACCGGAGGCAACAAAGAGAGGAACACCAATCACTGAAGAAGAGACCACAGAATTTCTGAAATTCATGAAATAGAGCGAGTATAATATTGTGGATCAGCTAAGCCGACAACCGGCCCGCATCTCCTTGCTCTCATTAATGATGGATTCCCAACCTCACCGGGAAGCACTGCTAAAAGTTCTGAGCCAAGCCTATGTTCCACCGACCGTCTCAGTGGCAAATGTTGACGGAATCGCCAGTAACCTCATCATGAACAACGTCATTAGCTTTGGAGATGACGAGCTACCCCAAGAAGGGAAAGGACATATAAAAGCTTTGCACATCACGGTCAAATGCAAGGAGCACACCATAGCCCGCGTACTCATTGACAACGGCTCGGCCTTGAACATTATGCCCTTGCATATACTGCAGCAACTTCCAATTGACGCATCCTATATGTGTCCCTGTACGATGAAGGTACGGGCATTCGATGGAGGAAAGCGTGACGTGGTGGGAACTCTGGATATTCCACTCATGATTAGGCAAACTACTTTTACGGTGGAATTTCAGGTAATGGACATCACTCCATATTACAGCTGTTTGCTGGGAAGACCCTGGATCCACATGGCAGGGGCAGTGCCGTCCATTCTCCACCAAAAGATGAAGTTTGTAATGGGGGACCAGCTCATCTGCATCTCTGGAGAGACAAGTTTCCTCGTCACCAAACCGGCATCAGTCCCTTATGTTGAAAGCAACGAAGATGTGCCAGAATGCTCCTATCGGGCTTTTAAGATGGTGAATGTCGCTTGCCCCTGGACCATCGTCTCTCGAAGGCGGCAAAAATGGTTGCAGCCACTATGATCAAACAGGGGTACAAACCGGGGCAAGGATTAGGCCCGACGGCTCAAGGGATTCGAAACCCCGACCATCCGAGAAAATACCGAAAAATTTGGGCTAGGCTACGTCCCTACAAAAGCTGACAGACAGAGGGAAGCTATCAAGAAGAGAGAAGTCAGAATGGCAAGATTGCAGAAAAGGCCAGTACAAGAAGAAAGGAGAAGCTTTCCCCCTTTGAATGTTACATTCTGGAGTGGAGGGTTTATCCATAAGAGCCAACCTAAGCCCAAGACGGGGACTGTAGCCGAATTAGACACAAATGAGCATGCACCAAGCAAGATGGTTCAGTTAGTGCGAGAAGAACCCAACCAGCCATTGAACAATTGGACCAGCCTGGACCTCCCCATAATGTAATGCTTACGGGTCGCTGGGATCTAATGTATTCTATTTTAATGTACTTTGAAGCTGTGAACATTTGTTTTTCCTTAAACCTTCTAATAAAATGTGTTTTTCAAATCTTTCATGGTGCATTCCATTCATCACATATGCATATCATATTTGGTTACCAACTTGTCATTCTCTTATAAACAGGTATCACAATGTCAATGAAAACATAGTATGCGAAAGCGAAACGAGATGCCAAAGGTTTGACCAAAGTCCAAACTGGGAGTAGCCCGTGTTTGAAGCTGATGAGAATGAGATAGAAGAGACACCTGAGCTACCACGGGAGATTATACGCCTATTGGAAAGGGAAGACCGTTTATCCATTCCAAGTGAAGACCCAGTAGAAACAGTGAATTTGGGGACGACAGCCGAACCAAAAGAATTGAGGGTGGGGTCTTTGATAGCTACTGACATCAGGAGGAAGTTAATCGAGCTGTTAAGAAGCTACATCGACATTTTTGCATGGTCATACCACGATATGCCCAGATTAGACACAGATATAGTGCAACATCACATACCCGTGAAGCCAGAGTGCAAGCCAGTACAGTAGAAATTACGAAGAATGAGGCCAGAGATGATACTAAAGATTAAAGAAGAAGTCAAAAAGCAATGGGATGCAGGTTTCCTAAGTGTCTCCCACTATCCGAATGGGTCGCTAATGTTGTACCAGTACCAAAGAAAGGAGGCAAAGTACGCATGTGTGTCGACTATAGAGATCCGAATTGGGCCAGTCCGAAAGACAACTTCCCGCTTCCTCATATTGATACCTTAGTGGATAATACAGCAAAACATGCCCTATTCTCCTTCATGGATGGTTTCTCGGGCTATAATCAAATTCGTATGGCCCCCGAACACAAAGAGAGGACCACATTCACGACACTTTGGGGCACCTTTTGCTATAACGTGATGCCTTTTGGCCTGAGGAATGCAGGGGCAACCTATCGCCGAGCCATGGTGACCCTATTCCACGACATGACGCACAAAGAAGTCGAGGTATATGTGGACGACATGATAGCCAAATCTCGAAGCACCGAAGATCATATCGAAGTACTCATGCAAGCTCTTCAACAGGCTACGAAATATCAACTGAAATTGAACCTCGAAAAGTGCACTTTCGGAGCCATGTCGGGAAAACGGTTGGGTTTCATTGTGAGCCAAAAAGGAGTGGAAATCGATCCAGATAAAGTTCGAGCTATCCAAGAGATGCCACCACCACGGACCATCAAGGAGGTTAGAGGATTCCTAGGGCAACTGAATTATATTGCCCGATTTATTTCCCAGTGACACCACATGTGAACCCATTTTCAAGACTTTACGAAAGAACAACCCGGAAATTTGGAATGACAAATGTCAAGAAGCTTTTGACAAGATCAAACAATATCCGTCTAATCCACCCATTTTGATCCCACCAGTAATCGGATAGACCTCGATCTTATACTTGACCGTTCAGGAGTCAGCGATGGGTTGTGTCTTGGGGCAACATGATTCTACAGGCAAGAAGGAGCAGGCCATTTATTACCTCAGCAAGAAGTTCACCATCAACGAAGAAAACTACACGCCCTTGGAGAAGACGTGCTGTGCTCTTGTCTGGATCGCGAGAAGATTGAGGCAATACACTCTTTATCATACTACATGGCTGATTTCAAGGCATGATCCGCTCAAATATCTCTTGGAAAAACCATCCATTTCTTGAAGAATCGCCAAATGGCAGTTGATCCTATCGGAGTACGATATCATCTATGTACCTCAAAAGGCCATAAAAGGAAGTGCGATAGCCGACTATCCGCGGATAGAGCGCTGGAAGACTTTGAGCCCATGACTATTGGCTTCCCAGGATGAGCACATTAACATCATTTCGGCCGAAGTATCGGACATATGGATGATGTGGTTCGATGGAGCCTCTAGTCTCTTAGGTCACGGTGTTGGGGCCATCCTGATATCCCCAAAAGGCGAACATTTCCCCATGGCAGCAAAGCTAACCTTCCCTTGTACAAACAATGTGGCAGAGTATGAGGCTTGTGTGATGGGACTTCAAGAAGCCATTCACAAAGGAATCAAAAAATTACGAGTGTTCGGCGATTCGGCACTCATCATTTTTCAAGTAAGGGGTGAATGGGAGACTCGAAACCGCAAATTAATCCCATATCGGAAATATGTTACGGAGTTAGCTGAGCAGTTCGATGACATCACATTCGAGCATATGCCCAGAGAATGTAATCAGCTTCTGATGCACTGGCAACTCTAGCCTCCCTCCTTCGGCTGGACACAAAGTTGGAAGTGCAGTCTTTTGATATCCGCATACAAGATACTCCTGCACATTGTATGGCCATTGAAGGAAATATAGAGGAAAAGTCTTGGTACAATGACATCAGACAGTATTTGCTTAAGCAAGAGTACCCAGCAGAGGCATCTGAGTCTGATAAAAGAAATATCCGAAGGTCTGCATCCAACTATTATTTCGATGGCTCGCTTCTGTATAAGAGAAACCATGATATGGTATTACTTGCGGTGTGTGGCAAAAGAAGAGTCAATACGAGATAATGAAAGAAGTGCACGAAGGGGAATGCGGTTCACATGCAAACGGACATGCATTGACAAGACAAATCATGCGAATGGGCTACTATTGGGTCACCATGGAAAAAGATTGCATTGAATATGTGCGCAAATGCCTCAAGTGTCAAATTTATGGCGACAAGATTCAAGTACCGCCGTCCAAACTACACGTGATGGTCTCCCCGTGGCCGTTCTCACTTTGGGGCATTGATGTTATCGGACCAATATCTCCAAAAGCGTCTCATGGTCATCGTTTCATTTTGGTAGCCATTGATTACTTTACCAAGTGGGTAGAAGCAGCATCATACGCTAATGTCACACAAGCCGTGGTATTTCAATTTATACGGAACAACATCATATGCCGATATGGTCTTCCCAAGCAGATCATAATGGACAATGCTGCCAATTTGAACAGCCGGATGATAGGGAGGTTGTGCGAAACATACAAAATTCAACACCGCAACTCGACCCCCTATCGCCCAAAGATGAATGGAGCAGTCGAGGCAGCCAACAAGAACATCAAGAACATTATCAGAAAGATGACCGAAACGTACAAAGATTGGCACGAGAAGCTACCTTACGCTTTGCATGCTTATCGTACCTCAGTGTGTACATCGACTGGGGCAACTCCATTTTCTTTGGTCTATGGCATGGAAGCAGTCCTACCGGTCGAAGTGGAGATACCTTCTCTCCGAGTACTTAAGGATACTCGGCTCGAAGAAGCGAGAATGGGCCCGAAGTCGTTATGAGCGGTTGAATTTAATTGAGGGCAAGCGCCTGGCAGCGGTTGCAGAGGACAAGTCTGTATCAACGAGAGAATGATGAACAATTACAATAAAAAGGTGAAGCCCAGAAGCTTTCAAGAGGGTGATCTTGTCCTCAAGAAGATCTTGCCAATCCAGCATGACCATCGAGGAAAGTGGACTCCCAATTATGAAGGCCCATATGTTGTGAAAAAAGCATTCTCGGGAGGCGCATTGATCCTTACCAAAATGGACGGAGATGAGCTTCCTAATCCAGTGAATAGTGACGCCGTCAAAAAGTTTTATGCTTAACTCTCATGTCTCCCAACAAGATTCTCATTCTTGTAATGAGCGGACTTGGGGCACCTTTTGCTATAACGTGATGCCTTTTGGCCTGAGGAATGCAGGGGCAACCTATCAGCGAGCCATGGTGACCCTATTCCATGACATGACGCACAAAGAAGTCGAGGTATATGTGGACGACATGATAGCCAAATCTCGAAGCACTGAAGATCATATCGAAGTACTCCGCAAGCTCTTCAACAAGGCTACGGAATATCAATCGAAATTGAACCCCGAAAAGTGCACTTTCGGAGCCATGTCGGGAAAACGGTTGGGTTTCATTGTGAGCCAAAAAGGAGTGGAAATCGATCCAGATAAAGTTCGAGCTATCCAAGAGATGCCACCACCACGGACCATCAAGGAGGTTAGAGGATTCCTAGGGCAACTGAATTATATTGCCCGATTTATTTCCCAGCTGACAGCCACATGTGAACCCATTTTCAAGACTTTACGAAAGAACAACCCAGAAATTTGGAATGACAAATGTCAAGAAGCTTTTGACAAGATCAAACAATATCTGTCTAATCCACCCATTTTGATCCCACCAAGACGGATAGACCTCCGATCTTATACTTGACCGTTCAGGAGTCGGCGATGGGTTGTGTCTTGGGGCAACATGATTCTACAGGCAAGAAGGAGCAGGCCATTTATTACCTCAGGCAAGAAGTTCACCATCAACGAAGAAAACTACACGCCCTTGGAGAAGACGTCTTGTGCTCTTGTCTGGATCGCGAGAAGATTGAGGCAATACACTCTTTATCATACTACATGGCTGATTTCAAGGCATGATCCGCTCAAATATCTCTTGGAAAAACCATCCATTTCTTGAAGAATCGCCAAATGGCAGTTGATCCTATCGGAGTACGATATCATCTATGTACCTCAAAAGGCCATAAAAGGAAGTGCGATAGCCGACTATCCTGGCAGGTAAAGCGCTGGAAGACTTTGAGCCCATGACTATTGGCTTCCCGAGATGAGCACATTAACATCATTTCGGCCGAAGTATCGGACATATGGATGATGTGGTTCGATGGAGCCTCTAGTCTCTTAGGTCACGGTGTTGGGGCCATCCTGATATCCCCAAAAGGCGAACATTTCCCCATGGCAGCAAAGCTAACCTTCCCTTGTACAAACAATGTGGCGAGTATGAGGCTTGTGTGATGGGACTTCAAGAAGCCATTCACAAAGGAATCAAAAAATTACGAGTGTTCGGCGATTCGGCACTCATCATTTTTCAAGTAAGGGGTGAATGGGAGACTCGAAACCGCAAATTAATCCCATATCGGAAATATGTTACGGAGTTAGCCGAGCGGTTCGATGACATCACATTCGAGCATATGCCCGAGAGAATGTAATCGCCTTCTGATGCACCGGCAACTCTAGCCTCCCTCCTTCGGCTGGACACAAAGTTGGAAGTGCGGTCTTTTGATATCCGCATACAAGATACTCCCGCACATTGTATGGCCATTGAAGGAAATATAGAGGAAAAGTCTTGGTACAATGACATCGACAGGATTTGCTTAAGCAAGAGTACCCAGCAGAGGCATCTGAGTCTGATAAAAGAAATATCCGAAGGTCTGCATCCAACTATTATTTCGATGGCTCGCTTCTGTATAAGAGAAACCATGATATGGTATTACTGCGGTGTGTGGCAAAAGAAGAGTCAATACAGATAATGAAAGAAGTGCACGAAGGGGAATGCGGTTCACATGCAAACGGACATGCATTGACAAGACAAATCATGCGAATGGGCTACTATTGGGTCACCATGGAAAAAGATTGCATTGAATATGTGCGCAAATGCCTCAAGTGTCAAATTTATGGCGACAAGATTCAAGTACCGCCGTCCAAACTACACGTGATGGTCTCCCCGTGGCCGTTCTCACTTTGGGGCATTGATGTTATCGGACCAATATCTCCAAAAGCGTCTCATGGTCATCGTTTCATTTTGGTAGCCATTGATTACTTTACCAAGTGGGTAGAAGCAGCATCATACGCTAATGTCACACAAGCTGTGGTATTTCAATTTATACGGAACAACATCATATGCCGATATGGTCTTCCCGAGCAGATCATAATGGACAATGCTGCCAATTTGAACAGCCGGATGATAGGGAGGTTGTGCGAAACATACAAAATTCAACACCGCAACTCGACCCCCTATCGCCCAAAGATGAATGGAGCAGTCGAGGCAGCCAACAAGAACATCAAGAACATTATCAGAAAGATGACCGAAACGTACAAAGATTGGCACGAGAAGCTACCTTACGCTTTGCATGCTTATCGTACCTCAGTGTGTACATCGACTGGGGCAACTCCATTTTCTTTGGTCTATGGCATGGAAGCAGTCCTACCGGTCGAAGTGGAGATACCTTCTCTCCGAGTACTTAAGGATACTCAGCTCGAAGAAGCAGAATGGGCCCGAAGTCGTTATGAGCAGTTGAATTTAATTGAGGGCAAGCGCCTGGCAGCAGTTTGCAGAGGACAGCTGTATCAACAGAGAATGATGAACAATTACAATAAAAAGGTGAAGCCCAGAAGCTTTCAAGAGGGTGATCTTGTCCTCAAGAAGATCTTGCCAATCCAGCATGACCATCGAGGAAAGTGGACTCCCAATTATGAAGGCCCATATGTTGTGAAAAAAGCATTCTCGGGAGGCGCATTGATCCTTACCAAAATGGACGGAGATGAGCTTCCTAATCCAGTGAATAGTGACGCCGTCAAAAAGTTTTATGCTTAACTCTCATGTCTCCCAACAAGATTCTCATTCTTGTAATGAGCGGACTTGGGGCACCTTTTGCTATAACGTGATGCCTTTTGGCCTGAGGAATGCAGGGGCAACCTATCAGCGAGCCATGGTGACCCTATTCCATGACATGACGCACAAAGAAGTCGAGGTATATGTGGACGACATGATAGCCAAATCTCGAAGCACTGAAGATCATATCGAAGTACTCCGCAAGCTCTTCAACAGGCTACGGAATATCAACTGAAATTGAACCCCGAAAAGTGCACTTTCGGAGCCATGTCGGGAAAACGGTTGGGTTTCATTGTGAGCCAAAAAGGAGTGGAAATCGATCCAGATAAAGTTCGAGCTATCCAAGAGATGCCACCACCACGGACCATCAAGGAGGTTAGAGGATTCCTAGGGCAACTGAATTATATTGCCCGATTTATTTCCCAGTGTGACCACATGTGAACCCATTTTCAAGACTTTACGAAAGAACAACCCAGAAATTTGGAATGACAAATGTCAAAAAGCTTTTGACAAGATCAAACAATATCTGTCTAATCCACCCATTTTGATCCCACCAAGACCTGGGATAGACCTCGATCTTATACTTGACCGTTCAGGAGTCAGCGATGGGTTGTGTCTTGGGGCAACATGATTCTACAGGCAAGAAGGAGCAGGCCATTTATTACCTCAGCAAGAAGTTCACCATCAACGAAGAAAACTACACGCCCTTGGAGAAGACGTGCTGTGCTCTTGTCTGGATCGCGAGAAGATTGAGGCAATACACTCTTTATCATACTACATGGCTGATTTCAAGGCATGATCCGCTCAAATATCTCTTGGAAAAACCATCCATTTCTTGAAGAATCGCCAAATGGCAGTTGATCCTATCGGAGTACGATATCATCTATGTACCTCAAAAGGCCATAAAAGGAAGTGCGATAGCCGACTATCTGGCAGATAGAGCGCTGGAAGACTTTGAGCCCATGACTATTGGCTTCCCAGATGAGCACATTAACATCATTTCGGCCGAAGTATCAGACATATGGATGATGTGGTTCGATGGAGCCTCTAGTCTCTTAGGTCACGGTGTTGGGGCCATCCTGATATCCCCAAAAGGCGAACATTTCCCCATGGCAGCAAAGCTAACCTTCCCTTGTACAAACAATGTGGCAGAGTATGAGGCTTGTGTGATGGGACTTCAAGAAGCCATTCACAAAGGAATCAAAAAATTACGAGTGTTCGGCGATTCGGCACTCATCATTTTTCAAGTAAGGGGTGAATGGGAGACTCGAAACCGCAAATTAATCCCATATCGGAAATATGTTACGGAGTTAGCCAAGCGATTCGATGACATCACATTCGAGCATATGCCCAGGAGAATGTAATCAGCTTCTGATGCACCTGGCAACTCTAGCCTCCCTCCTTCGGCTGGACACAAAGTTGGAAGTGCGGTCTTTTGATATCCGCATACAAGATACTCCTGCACATTGTATGGCCATTGAAGGAAATATAGAGGAAAAGTCTTGGTACAATGACATCGAGACGTATTTGCTTAAGCAAGAGTACCCAAGAGAGGCATCCGAGTCCGATAAAAGAAATATCCGAAGGTCTGCATCCAACTATTATTTCGATGGCTCGTCACGTATAAGAGAAACCATGATATGGTATTCTTGCGGTGTGTGGCAAAAGAAGAGTCAATACGAGATAATGAAAGAAGTGCACGAAGGGGAATGCGGTTCACATGCAAACGGACATGCATTGACAAGACAAATCATGCGAATGGGCTACTATTGGGTCACCATGGAAAAAGATTGCATTGAATATGTGCGCAAATGCCTCAAGTGTCAAATTTATGGTGACAAGATTCAAGTACCGCCGTCCAAACTACACGTGATGGTCTCCCCGTGGCCGTTCTCACTTTGGGGCATTGATGTTATCGGACCAATATCTCCAAAAGCGTCTCATGGTCATCGTTTCTGTTGGATCAAACCCAGAATTTGGATAATGCCGTTAAAGCCTTATGTAATTTGATCTGAGATCTTTTGTGTTTATTTGATCATTGCAGAAGGTATGTCACTAATCCAAAGATGCACTCGTGAGAGCAAAGCTAAGGACAGGATACATAATCCTGATCCGGACAAGAGTTAGTGTCGTCAAACACTTGGTAAATAACCAAGTAACGATAAGTGCGGAGTAAGGAAAATAAGTGCGGAGTAAGGAAAATAAGTGCGGAGTAAGGAAAATAGATGCGGAGTAAGGAATCCGGACTTATTACTCGCCCGGAGTAAGGAACTTACATACGGAGTAAGGAACTTACATACGGAGTAAGGAACTTACATACGGAGTAAGGAACTTACACACGGAGTAAGGAACTTACACACGGAGTAAGGAACTTACATACGGAGTAAGGAACTTACACACGGAGTAAGGAACTTACACACGGAGTAAGGAACTTACACACGGAGTAAGGAACTTACACACGGAGTAAGGAACTTACATACGGAGTAAGGAACTTACATACGGAGTAAGGAACTTACATGCGGAGTAAGGAAGCGCTGACACGGACTAAGGATTCTAGTACTGAATAGATACGGAGTAAGCAACCACTGACACGGAGTAAGGTTCCGAGCTTCATTAACTACGGAGTAAGGAAAATTACACCGGACCAAGAAGACACTGCTCCAATGAAACCGCATTTAAAGTTATCAGCTCGTGCTGTCCCGATGTAAGAAGAATGCATTTAGAACAAGAAGAATCTTACACGTGGATCATCCGGATATGTGGACACAACCTTAATTGTATCTCGGAACTCACAAAGACACTTATACTCTTCAAATCCAAGATCTTGAGCTCCACAATCCGCAGCAGTCAAGGCGGATAGATTACCGAGGGATAGTTAGTGCGGAACGCATTCCGGAACTTCAAGTTCCAAGGTTGTCTCTTAGGAATGTTTTGTATAAATATTCATACTTATACTTCTTGTAAAGTGAGTGAGCTAGAGCGAAGAAGTGCAAAAATAGAAAAGGCACTTGGCTAGCGTGTGAATTCAAAGTTGTAAACGAGTGTAAGAGAGTGTTTGCTTCTATTTTGTTGTAATCACTTTGTGATAATAAAACAAAATACTTCCACTTATCTGGTTATCTTCCGAGTGATATTATCACTTAAACTAGATAAGTCTTTGTGTCTTGAGAGAAAAGAAAGAGTTCGAATAAGAGCCTATTCACCCCCCCCCCTTTAGGCTCCAAGGGACCATCAAGTGGTATCGAGCAAGTTCTACTTCGTTCTAAGTAGAGATCCCACTCTTTCAATCTCAGAAATGGCCGAAGAAAGCGGTATGCTTTTCAACACTCGCCTTAACTCCGGAGGTGCACAGGAGCCCATCCCGAATCGAAGCGGCGGTGAAAATGTCGATCCACCACAACCGCTGCTGCCACCGCTTCTCAACCACGGAGTTCGGGGTTTACTCTAACGAAACCGCCCAAATTCACACCTGAGCTTTTCTCCCAGGTGGAAAGCTCGCATGAAGATGTTTATGGTTTGCCATGATCATCTTATGTGGCCATGTCTTCATCAGGAGATTCCAATTCCGATGACTATCGGAGAACATGGCGTAAGGAGGCCAAAGACCGATGCCGAACTTACCAACGATGAAAGAGCCTGGCAGTGCGCTAGTGAAAAGGCTCGGCTTATGTTACATCGTCCTTGGATTCCGAAGCTTTCACGGACGTCCAGGGCTCCGCACGACAAAGAAAAGCTGTTTGGGACAAACCGACAATCCTCTATGAGGGGAATCAGTCCCGGATGCGAATGTGATCCGTACTCTCGAGACGTAACTTTGAGAGTTTTAATCATAAACCGGGCGAATCACTTGAAAGCATCTATCGGAGATTCGGCAAGCTCATACTTGAACCGAAGACTGTCAATGAGCATTACTCTCAATCCCAGATCAATGACAAGTTCTTTCGCTCCTTGCCGGATCGCTACTACTCCAAACAACTCCAGATGCAATCGACAAAAAAGCGCGGTATGTTCCCCTTGAAGAACTATATGGAGAGCTGCGGACTCACGAAGTCAGGTTTAAGTACTCGACGAGAGATGAAAAAATAGCTCGGAAAGAAAAGGGGGTAGCTCTCAAAGCTACCGAATGTCTAAACATACCGAGGAATGATGATACGGACGTATCCGACAATTCGATTCTCGACGAGGAGGAGGAGATAGCCCTTCTTGTCAAATCCTTTGAGCGATTCCTACGGAAAAGCGAAAAGGGGTCGAAGACGCTCATCATCATCGTTCCAACGGAAGGAGCGACCCGAGTCCGGTTCCCAGGAATGTTTCAACCGTGGGAAAACCGGTCACTGGGCCAAGGAATGCAGGTCCAAAGCAAAGGTGGCCGAGAAAAGTGACAAGGTAAATTCTCGCCGCTCCACCTCGGATAACAGGCAAGAGCAAGAGAAAGGCGCTCGTGACAAAATACATGAGTGGCTCGGAAGAAGAGGAGGAATCCTCGGATGATGAGCCGACCATTACCCGAACGTCCGCCTCATGGCAAATACCGAGGTACCTTCTATCTTGAGCTCCTGAGTAAATTAGAATCTCTTACTATTGCATGTGATCATGAAAAGAATGAGAGACTAATAATAACTCAAATGTACAAAGATATGGAAAGTCGAATAAACGTCTCGAATTTACCATTAATAGACTCGAAAAGGACGTCGGCGACTTCAGGGGAAAGGAAGCTTGGTATCATGATCTAAGAGCTGAAAATCATCTCTTAAATACCAATCTCTCAGGCCTAAAAGTTATAGTTAAAAGACTCGAAAATGAATTGGAACAGGAAAAAGAAATAAATCGTAAGTGGCTAAAATCCGGGGAAATAGCCTCTACCTTTGGGACCGATCCTGACGACATTCGAGTCAAACCTGGTCTAGGTTTCGAACCATCAACCTCCATAGCTAAAGCCACCGAGTGTCCTCCGGATTTCACTCCTAAACTAACCAACTTATATCCCGTTAGTACATCTAAACCGTTGGATGGTTTCATTTCAGGTGGCACCATAGTTTATGATCGTGGAACCGAGGTCATTCTCGCACTTCCCGAAGCAGAAGACCCGTAACTAAAGATGAAGGGAAGGCCGCTGCAGTTAAAGCCAAAAATGTAGCACCCAAAAAGAAAGACAAGGCTAAGGCCGACGCATTTAGGGCCAAGAGCGCGTCACCCAAACGTAATGGATTAGGCCACGTGGAACAGTAGAAAATCAGTAAAATCTAAGAGACCCGTATCCCCTGTTTGTACTTCACATTATAGTGTCTGTTCCATCCGTAGGGAACCGGGTCATTATCACTATGAATGTTGGAGTCTATCCGATAGCTGGCTTTGTAATCAATTTCAATCAAATAAAGATCAGTTTTATAAAAGGGGTTCTTCGAGCAAAACAAAATCTAAATCTAAAAGGAGTGTCTCTCCCAAGAAATCCCAAATAAAAGAAGCAATTGAAACTAACAAGTTAATGTCAACTTGGAAAGCTAAGAGTCCTAACAAAATCAAATCCGTAAATGTTGACAAATCGCTGCTCACTCTAACCGCCCGAAACAAGTTTGGGCACCAAAAGTGTAAATTGTTGTCTTTCAGGAGCATCTCTGGAATGAATTGCCAGGATCACTTGAAGTTAAAGATAAATCAAAGCAAGTGGATCCTTGATAGTGGATGCTCCAGGACATATGACGGGTGACCAGACTCTACTTGTAGAAGTTAATGATAAACAAGGTCCATCCGTCTCATATGGCGACAACAACAAAGGTAAGAGCGTCGGGTATGGCACTTTAACTAACGGCTGTGTATCAATCACTAAAGTTGCACTAGTCGAAGGTTTAAAGCATAATTTGCTAAGTGTCGGTAAACTATGTGACAAAGGATTTCTTGTTTCCTTTTTGTCCAACACCTGACAAGAAGAGAAAACTTATCCTGGAGATGTTAAGTTATCCGGATCAAGAGATGGGGACATATACTCGGTGGTCTTAAGAAATAATTCTTCGACCTTGTATGTTTCCTCACGAAAGCAAACAGATGAAGATAGTTGGTTATGGCACAAGCGATGCGCACATTTGAACTTTAAGACTTTGTCTAAATTAGCATCACTTGATCTTGTCACCTGGTCTACCCAAACTCAAGTTCTCCAGAGACACTCTCGTCGAGAATGCCAACTTGGTAAACGGACCAAACACGGCTTTAAGAGCAAATCGGTTAACTCAATAATTGCTCCTCTCGCAACTTCTTCATATGGACCTATGTGGTCCATATATCTGTTTCATCACTAGTCTGGTGCGAGATATACCCTTGTGGTTATCGATGATTTCACCAGATACACATGGGTGATGTTCCTGAAATCAAAGGATCAAACTTTTGAACATCTTGTAGATCTCTTCAACTGGATAAGCAACTCACAAGGACCGAGCATTAAATGCATCAGGAGTGATCATGGTCCGAATTTGATTTTTCCGAAATGAGATCATATTGTTCCGAACAGGGCATACAACATGACTTTTTCGCGCCCAGAACCCCACAACAAAATGGGGTAGCCGAGCGCAAGAATCGAACTTTAGTTGAAGCTGGTAGATCCATGTTAGCAGGGGCAATGCTTCCTCTCGGTCTATGGGTCAAGCTGTGTCCACCGCCTGCTATGTTCGTAACGGAACTCTAATAAATAAATCTACCATGAAAACACCCTATGAGATGTGGAGAGGTCGAAAACCTTCAATTTCACATTTCAGAGCCTTCGGATGTACTTGCTACATACTGATCAATGGCAAAGAGACCCGGAATAAATTTGAACCAAAATCGATGATGGGATTTTTGTCGGGTACTCACTTCATAGCAAGGCTTATCGGGTCTTCAATAGAAAACTTTCTAAAGTTGAAGAATCTATCCATGTAACCTTTGATGAAGCTAATCTCGATTGGTCAAAAGTCGGTCCTTCAAATTCTAATCTGCAGTCATAAACGAAACGTCGATTACTCAAAGTTTATGAATATTCCGCTACACATCCCGACCTGGTATCCTGACCAACCACGTGGCATCCGCGAAACACAACGGAATTTTGTGGATGATGCTACGGATGACTCGGACTCCGGACTACCACTTAGCTCCGGACTACCACTTAGCTCCGGACTACCACTTAACTCCGGACTACCACTTAGCTCCGGACAAACTCCTGCAGATACACAAAATTCCGGAGCACCTTCAAGTCCGTCCGGACTAGTTAACACCGAAAGAAACAGTGTTGAAGAACCAATCAGTTCATCCGTACCTCTAAATACGGAAACATCTACTCCGGACGAAGCCCAACCAGTTGATACAACTGAACCACCCAATCTGGAAGAGCTTCAAATTGTTCAAGGACAACCAACACACGCACGGAATTATAGATGGACTCGAAACCATCCCTCGGATCAAGTGATTGGTGATCCTACTGTTGGTGTAAGAACAAGAGCAGCCACCTCAAACATGAGTCTTCACTCATGCTTTCTATCTCAAATAGAACCAAAGGTGGTAGATGAAGCTCTTCAGGATTCAAACCTGGATAGAAGCCATGCAAGAAGAACTGAATCAATTTAAGAGAAATAATGTGTGGACCTTAGTACCAAGGCCTAAGTCTCAGCAAATCATTGGCGTTAAATGGGTGTTCCGGAACAAACTTGATACGGATGGAATAGTAATCCGGAACAAAGCCAGACTGGTAGCCAAAGGATATCGTCAAGAAGAGGGAATAGATTATGATGAAACCTTTGCTCCGGTCGCAAGACTTGAGGCAATCCGAATGTTTCCGGCGTATGCTTCATATGAAAACTTCATAGTTTATCAAATGGACGTCAAGAGCGCATTCCTGAATGGAGACCTTCAAGAGGAGGTGTATGTTGAACAACCTCCCGGCTTCATTGAACCTAAGGCAGGACATCTTGTCTACAAACTTGAAAGCTCTATATGGTTTGAAGCAAGCTCCCAGAGCCTGGTACGACACACTTGTCGAATTCCTACTTGCTCATAACTTCCAAAAAGGGAAGATAGATACCACCCTATTTCTACGACAAGAGAAAGGACACACTCGATCGTACAAATATACGTGGACGATATCATTTTCGGATCAACAAATCCGAAGCTTTGTGAAGAGTTTGCTAAGTTGATGACAGGCAAGTTTGAAATGAGCATGATGGGAGAACTGTCCTACTTCCTTGGAATTGAAGTCAAACAATTAAAGGAAGGAATCTTTATCAATCAGGCTAAGTACACTCGCGATCTTATTAAGAAGTTTGGTATGGAAGGTTCATCTCCCGTCAAAACTCCAATGCCTGTCGGTGCCAAGTTAGATCCGGATATGGACGGCATATCGGTAAATGTGACCGACTACGAGAGGATGATCGGATCCTTGCTCTATCTTACAACAAGTCGCCCGGACATTATGTTTGCAACTTGCATTTGTGCACGATATCAGGCGAATCCCAAGGAGTCACATATGCTTCATGTAAAACGGATCTTAAGGTATCTCAAAGGGACGATGAATTTGGGACTCGGTACTCAAAGGAGTCCAACTTCACCTTATCAGGGTACTCGATGCCGACTTATCTGGATGTCGCATCGACAGGAAAAGCACAAGCGGTACGTGTCGGTTTCTTGGAAATAGATTGATCTCATGGTTCAGGAAGAAGCGAATTCCGTATCAACCTCTACCCTTGCTGAGGCGGAATATATCATGCTCTGGAAGTTCGTTGCGACATGACTACTTTGGATGCAAAGTCAACTTACCGACTACGGATTCCACATGTCCTCTATTCCACTTTATCGTGACAACACTAGTGCAATTGCCATCAGCAACAATCCTGTCATGCATCCTAAGACGAAGCACATTGAGGTCAGGTATCACTTCATACGCGATCATGTTCTTAAAAAGCATATTTCACTGGAACATGTTGCCACCGAAGATCAATTACGAGACATATTTACAAAGCCCCTCCCTGATGCGAGGTTTTCGAACTACTCTTCCAACTAGGTATGCTCGACTTCTCTGCATAGTTTCTCATTTAAATTTCACAACAGTATATTCTCTCACAAACCATGCATTGTATGTTTCCTGAAAGTAGTAGAAAGACCGCATTGCTGATCATACTTACCGACTCCACGGTTCCATGTTTCGATGTTAATCTCAACCTCATTGTGGGAGGATGCTTGCGTTTCCGACTGAAGTCGTTTAAAGCTAACTTAATTACAGTTTATATGATTTACCTCGATCGGATTCATGATCTTCATATCCATTAATCACCACATGATCAAAGCATGTTCATTTAGATTACTCCATTAACGTGCATAGTTGAAGGAGTGAAATGGGCTAGCTTGGAATGCCTGGTGGATGAATACACAAACGCATTTCGATCGGCTTCAAGTATAGTCTTCTAATAAGATAGACAGTCTTTGAACTACAAATTGGAACGGTCAACCGAGAGGATTGCACAATCTACGGGGGAGAAAATGCTTTATATTTTATTCAAGAATACCCCCCGTATATGTCTCATGACCTTTTTCCTTGATTGTCTATCTGAGGGGGAGCTTTTCATTGAGAGGATTAAATGATCTACGGGGGAGCAGCAATGAACCCCTAATATGTCTCGGATTCTCCCTTCTCTACGCTATTACTTCCGGATCTGATTGGACATGCTTGTTTTAAATCGGAAAAGTGGCATGTGTGGATGTATGTTCTTCCTTCAACCATGCATTTTAATCGATTAATCATCTGCATTCTTTTGACATGTGTTCACCTTTTCATCTCACACTCATGAATCCTAATGAAGCCAAATCATTTGACCTTTAATTAATCTTAGCTACGGTTGTTCAGCAAGACGGTTTCGTTATGTTGACCTATATGAACCTGTGTATTGCTATCTCGACATATGCCCTGACTCGGTAATATTGATCAAGTTCACATTGCGTACGTCTACTACATTCTTAGCCATGCATGAGTTCTGTTTCTTATTAGTTCGGATTATGTTGTTTTTCATTGATTATCTTCTCTAATCTGTACTAATCTTTGCCTGTTAAGCTTTTGTATTTTCAGGATATTTTTATTTAGCTACAGGTTCAGATTTTCTTTGCAACTGTATTGATAAATCCAGTCCATAGTCTCGGATTTGAAGTGTTGTGGTACTTCTCTTCTCTTTGACTTATTGATTGCAAAGGAATCTACTCTACATTCTCACCAAACTCGTTTTTACGACGGATAAGGTCTATTATTCATCCGGATACTCTTTCACGAATATTATTAACTCCAGGATGAGTGTCGGCTCTTTCCTCCTGGACTCGACTTTGTTCAATTGTGACAATCCACGTATACTCATATGTCGCATGCTTTTGAGGAGGAATAATGATGATTCATTAAATGCCTATCTCGGGTTGCACACACACTTCTCCTGGATGGCAACCAGTTGTCATCGCTACTTGGTCATGCGGTCTCCACGACATCGTTTTATTCGGAGACGCCTCGATATCCGGACAAATGACATCGGCATGTCGCGCGGGTCCCCACCTCACTCCCACATTCCTAGACCCGCTGACATTTGCGGACTTGGTCTTATATGTTCGGATCATTCCTGCGAAGCACGAGTATTGCTTATTTCAAATCCCTAACCCTCTCGTTGCTCCTTCTACTGTCAAGACCTCACCTTTCCTCTTTTCCTTCCCATCGAATCCGCAATGGCACCCAGAATCTTTCTTTCCGGCGTTAATCCTGGCCATCTAGTTGATTGGAATGCTGTTTCTAATCCTCCGGATTGGTTTCACCATCTTCGCCCTCTTCTTGAAGCCTCGCACATACTCAACCTGGTCTCCAATCCCATCGATCTTTTTATCGATGACATTCTTGAGTATTACCAACGGATTCGCCGCACTACCGATTCCATAACCTCTCATGTCCGCGGCGAATCCATCATCATCACTCCGGCTGTTCTCCGCGCCGCTCTTCACCTTCCTCTTGGTGAACCACAGCGTCCGGATGCCGAACCGATGGCGGCTTCTATGGGGTGCACATCCAAAGGGAAGGAATACAAGGTGAAATCCTTCCAGGGTCGCTATCGATGTATGGCGACTATTCTAAGTCGATGCCTTCCGGCTCGCACATCAGCCCCTGGACTCGGTCCGTACGATCTTCTACTGGCCATGTACGGCGTTTTTGAAGGTCTTCCGATGGATTGGGGGATGTTCTTATTTCGTTTGCTACGGAATGGTCCCAAAAACCATTCCTATGGGCGCATCCTCGGCATTGTCTTCCGGCATCTTCGTCCGGACCATTTCGCCCAAGTTGATGCTGTCTCGTTTCCCTCGGCTCTTTATCTTCGTCACCTTACGCCGGACGGAAACATGACCGCTCGCCGACCCACGGTAGCTCTCCGCGCTCGCCTGCCTCGGAACAACAAGGCGGCTCCGGTGGTGACCCCTCCGACGCCCAAGCCCCCGAGGTCGGCTTCGTACACCGATCCTCCCGGATTCGGTCCGTAGCTGCGCCCTCCCACTCACGGGCCTCCCGGCCAAGCGTCCGTGCTGAACCGTCCGAGGTTGCGGGGCCCTCTCGGCGCGGTGCGTCGAGAGCCGTTTCCTCGGGCCCCCCTCTGCTGCGATGTCCCCACTCCCTCCAC
Organism: Taxillus chinensis; assembly: GCA_023512835.1. NCBI lineage: Eukaryota > Viridiplantae > Streptophyta > Magnoliopsida > Santalales > Loranthaceae > Taxillus > Taxillus chinensis. The sequence goes on along the minus strand of CM042092.1, from coordinate 48,158,046 downwards.
ATCCGCTATAGCCGCTGCGGTTGATACCGCCGTTGCCGCCGCCACCGCTGATGTCCCGGCCGCTTCTCCCGAAGCCCCCCTTGCCTCCTCTACCTCAACCCCGAGATTACCTTGACCATCTCTCCGCCGTCACCTTAACGGACCTCCGGCTCCGTTTCGGCCTAGCCCACACCTCCTCCATTCCGACAACGATCTCCGGGTGTTTTACACACGCAATACCCAATCCCCGGAGACTATGATCATCTGGAATCGGACCACGGCTTTCTTACGCCGGCCGCCATTCCCGATGTGTCGTTCCCTACACCCTCGGGCCCGCCCCCGCTACCCGAAGTCCTTCTCCTGCTAAGGCTGGGCCCTCTTCTCCTGCCGCCGCGATTCCCGTAGTTGACTTGTCTGGTCAAAGCGGGTCTCTTGCTCCGGATGCCTCCAATGCTCCGGATGCCTCCGAAGCTCCGGATGCCTCGATGCTCCGGATGCTCTCTTCGGCTTCGCTACTCCTGCGGACTCCTCCGCCCACCGCACTCCTGCTCCTGTTCATGCGGGGGAGTCCTCCAAAGCTCCAGGAGTTAGCCCTTGGGCGTGCCTCTTTGGCACGGTCCACTCCGATCTTGTGCTTTCCGCTCAGTGGACCGCCATGCTCACGCTCAAAGCGCCCAAATTTCCGCCATCGCCGCCAAAGTTGATGCCCTCGGCGCCCAACTACTCTCCGCCCTCACCGACTCCTCCACTTCCATTGAGCGAGAAAATGGATCTTGTCGCCACCTCCGTTCATTCACTATCTACTTCCTTCGCGGATCCGGCGCATACGATGGCTCGTCCTCCCGTTGCTTCCCGGCGATCTGCCAAACCGGGGGAGAAAGTGTCATCCGATCCATCTACTCCTTCGCCCCACAACCATCTTCCCGGACCGAGAAGCGACCCGCCACTTCGGTGCTTCGGGGAGTTCAAATTCCCAAACGAAGCCGCTTCTCTCAACCTAGCTCCTCTCCCGCACCTCCAGCTCCTCCTCCATCCTCTTCATCCCAAGCTGGTACCTTCCTCCCATCCTATGCGGAGTTTGACCCGTCCGATGCGGATGGAAGCTTGCGCAAGGCAATGAAGGCCTATCTTTGCGTCGTCTGCCGAGAGACGATGTCTTTCGAAATGTATCCTTTCTCTCCGTCCGACATTCGGACTCTTTGTTCGGAGAAAGGACTCTTTACTACGAAGACATTGATAACTTCTCGAGAGTCGCTAAAATGGAGATGAGGCCGTTTCCATCTCTTTACGAAGATGGGCACTTGTTTGAAGTTCTGCCATGTTGGAATGAGGGCTATCTTCCCAGGTGTGGAGTTAATTCGGACTTACATCGACGGAAGCGCTGAAGATAGCAAGCCATGGAAAACTCTCTCAACCATCCTCATTCCGTACCGGATCATGTCGCCACACTTCATGATGGGCTGTCTTCATGATTCAATCCAAGCGAGATGATTCTCATTGATTCTCATCAGATTGTGGAGCACTTCGTTAGGAAGAATCAATGGGAACCTCCGTGTCTCGGACTAACCGAAGCCGTGAAGAAAGCCGGACTATATGAAGAGTTGGGTATCACACCCCTCGCGCTCTACCGAGAAACTCAAGGCGACATTCCGGGGCAAGAAGCAAGTGCCACAACAGCCGGATGGAGATAGGCTGCGGAGCCTTTGTTTGTCATTTCATCAAATCGTTCTTAATCGTGGACAAACATTGGAGCCAACACTCCACCTTTACGATGCGCAGACAATGGAGCTAAGAGAGAAGGCAGCAACTATGATCTTCAAGTATAGTAAGCCTTATGTACCTTAGTGAAAAATCAGTATTAAGGCTGATTTGTATTTAGTTGCTGATCAATGAAATTGGTTGTGGTGTATATTCGTATGATATTCGTTTGCATCGCTTACCAGGATCAGATTACAAAGGGTTTAGGCATATCCATAATTGGGGGAGATTGTTGGATCAAACCCGAATTTGGATAATGCCGTTAAAGCCTTATGTAATTTGATCTGAGATCTTTTGTGTTTATTTGATCATTGCAGAAGGTATGTCACTAATCCAAAGATGCACTCGTGAGAGCAAAGCTAAGGACAGGATACATAATCCTGATCCGGACAAGAGTTAGTGTCGTCAAACACTTGGTAAATAACCAAGTAACGATAAGTGCGGAGTAAGGAAAATAAGTGCGGAGTAAGGAAAATAAGTGCGGAGTAAGGAAAATAGATGCGGAGTAAGGAATCCGGACTTATTACTCGCCCGGAGTAAGGAACTTACATACGGAGTAAGGAACTTACATACGGAGTAAGGAACTTACATACGGAGTAAGGAACTTACACACGGAGTAAGGAACTTACACACGGAGTAAGGAACTTACATACGGAGTAAGGAACTTACATACGGAGTAAGGAACTTACACACGGAGTAAGGAACTTACACACGGAGTAAGGAACTTACACACGGAGTAAGGAACTTACATACGGAGTAAGGAACTTACATACGGAGTAAGGAACTTACATGCGGAGTAAGGAAGCGCGACACGGACTAAGGATTCTAGTCCTGAATAGATACGGAGTAAGCAACCACGACACGGAGTAAGGTTCCGAGCTTCATTAACTACGGAGTAAGGAAAATTACACCGGACCAAGAAGACATTGCTCCAATGAAACCGCATTTAAAGTTATCGGCTCGTGCTTGTCCCGATGTAAGAAGAATGCATTTAGAACAAGAAGAATCTTACACGTGGATCATCCGGATATGTGGACACAACCTTAATTGTATCTCGGAACTCACAAAGACACTTATACTCTTCAAATCCAAGATCTTGAGCTCCACAATCCGCAGCAGTCAAGGCAGATAGATTACCGAGGGATAGTTAGTGCGGAACGCATTCCGGAACTTCAAGTTCCAAGGTTGTCTCTTAGGAATGTTTTGTATAAATATTCATACTTATACTTCTTGTAAAGTGAGTGAGCTAGAGCGAAGAAGTGCAAAAATAGAAAAGGCACTTGGCTAGCGTGTGAATTCAAAGTTGTAAACAGAGTGTAAGAGAGTGTTTGCTTCTATTTTGTTGTAATCACTTTGTGATAATAAAACAAAATACTTCCACTATCTGGTTATCTTCCGCAGTGATATTATCACTTAAACTAGATAAGTCTTTGTGTCTTGAGAGAAAAGAAAGAGTTCGAATAAGAGCCTATTCACCCCCCCCTTTAGGCTCCAAGGGACCATCAGTTTCATTTTGGTATCCATTGATTACTTCACCAAGTGGGTAGAAGCAGCATCATACGCTAATGTCACACAAGCTGTGGTATTTCAATTTATACGGAACAACATCATATGCCGATATGGTCTTCCCGAGCAGATCATAACGGACAATGCTGCCAATTTGAACAGCCGGATGATAGGGAGGTTGTGCGAAACATACAAAATTCAACACCGCAACTCGACCCCCTATCGCCCAAAGATGAATGGAGCAGTCGAGGCAGCCAACAAGAACATCAAGAACATTATCAGAAAGATGACCGAAACGTACAAAGATTGGCACGAGAAGCTACCTTACGCTTTGCATGCTTATCGTACCTCAGTGTGTACATTGACTGGGGCAACTCCATTTTCTTTGGTCTATGGCATGGAAGCAGTCCTACCGGTCGAAGTGGAGATACCTTCTCTCCGAGTACTTAAGGATACTCAGCTCGAAGAAGCAGAATGGGCCCGAAGTCGTTATGAGCAGTTGAATTTAATTGAGGGCAAGCGCCTGGCGGCGATTAGCAAGAGGACACCGTATCAACAGAGAATGATGAACAATTACAATAAAAAGGTGAAGCCCGAAGCTTTCAAGAGGGTGATCTTGTCCTCAAGAAGATCTTGCCAATCCAGCATGACCATCGAGGAAAGTGGACTCCCAATTATGAAGGCCCATATGTTGTGAAAAAAGCATTCTCGGGAGGCGCATTGATCCTTGCCAAAATGGACGGAGATGAGCTTCCTAATCCAGTGAATAGTGACGCCGTCAAAAAGTTTTATGCTTAACTCTCATGTCTCCCAACAAGATTCTCATTCCTGTAATGAGCGGACTTGGTGAAAACCCAAAAGGGCACCAAGGGTAAAATACAAAGCTCCAACCAAAGCCAAAAAGAAAAAAAAGGCGGACTTGGTGAAAACCCGAAAGGGCACCAAGGGTAAAATACAAAGCCAACAATAAATCTTGAAGGGTGAAATCGGTTCGACCTGAAACCGAAAGGATTAGGACCACAACAAATAGGGTGCATTTGCAAGCGGTAGAGACAACATCATCCAAAAACAACGATCGCAAACAGTGGAAGACTTGGTCAAACCTGCGGCACACTCGAATCAAATTTGTACATTATGCTTTTAAAGGCTTGCGATTCTATTTATCAGATTATGACAATAGGACACTTTTTATGATATAAATATGTTTTGTGGAATTAAACCAGCAAAAATCTTTTTATCTCTTTAATCATGTTACATCGTTTTCATTTCACGTTTGAGTAGAACATCTTAAATCCCCAGTAAGCTCTTCTAGCATTGCCTTATGAGTAGGGCCAAGCTCAAAATCCCCAAACAACTTAAAGCCCCCAATTCGGAGTACTCATATCTCCACTGGGATATCACTATCCCCGAGAGAAGCCGTCAAATCAATCTCCTCAATATGGCAAAGCGAATTTTAATAGACCCTTCGTGCACAATAGGGAGTTCCCCAGCAAAGACAGGACGGACTTTCCATCCAAAGAGAACGTTATTCCCCAACAAGTTGAATGTTAGCCAACCTCTCCAACAACGGCCAAACCCTCAGTGATACATCACGTGGCATTCAATGCATACATCGCACGGCATCACATTGCATCGTATTTCACCACAAGTTGAGGTTTATGCATCCCCGCATACGACACATTGCATTCCATGCATCATTGGCATACATTCAACATACTCTGTAATTGCGGGAATGTTCTTGCCTCTGGAGATCCTAGGAGCTCATATTCAGCAAACTTCTCTTCAAGCTATCCTAGCTTTCTTCGTTCAACTGTACAACTCTTTCCTTGCAATTGCCCCAAAGTCTAAACGCATCCTTTTGGCACTCGACAACCTTTTCCCATTTTGGGTCACCTCGTAGAGCGATCTCCTTGAGTGAACTCGTAGAGGGAGCTTAAATTAGGTTACTTCCCAAACTCACCAATTCCTTAAAGCATTTCCCCAAATACCATTTGATGTCTCCAACAAGTCTTCCCAATTCAAGCCTATCGTTGCTGTGGGCTATTCATTTTCAATTCAAGCCTATCGTTCTTGTGGGCTACCATTTTTCAATTCAAGCCTATCGTTCTTTGTGGGCTATCCGTTTTCAATTCAAGCCTATCGTTGCTGTGGGCTTTCCATTTTCAATTCAAGCCTATCGTTGCAGTGGGCCTTTCATTTTTCCGTTTAAGCCTATCGTTGTTGTGGGCTTTTCCATTTTCACTTTAAGCCTATCGTTGCTGTGAGCTTTCCCGTTTTCACTTTAAGCCTATCGTTGCTGTGGGCTATCCATTTTCAGTTCAAGCCCATCGTTGCTGTGGGCTATCCGTTTTCAATTCAAGACCATCGTTGTTGTGGGCCTTTTTCCATTTTTAATTCGAGCCTATCGTTGCTGTGGGCCTTTCAGTTTTCAATTCAAGACCATCATTGTTGTGGGCCTTTTTCCATTTTTCAATTCGAGCCTATCGTTGCTGTGGGCCTTTCAGTTTTCAATTCAAGACCATCATTGTTGTAGGCCTTTTCTCTTTTTCAGTTCAAGCCTGTCATTGTTGTAGGCTTTCAATCTCCGGTATCAAGCGGCCTTAGATGCCTCATCAAGGTATTATCCAAGCACACCGGCCTGTGAAGCTCCTTTTCCCTCTCGGGGACAAACCCAACCGTCGCACTTCTTCCTCTAGGTAAGTCAGGTAAGTGCTCCAACCCGTCCAAAATGACTCCCTTTTATCTTTGTACGTTGTTTGTATACAAACAGTGCACAAAGAGGGGCAGCTGTAGGACCCTATTTTGTCCGGGTTAGACATACTAACCCCATTTGATATACCTTTCTGCCCATGCCATATACCTTATTGAACAGGTCCACAATGATCCCATACTTCCAAGGAATGGTCTACCCCAATCGGCACGAGATGGATACAATTGACACGGATGGGGGAGTTCAAAATTAATGACTTTTGCTACAAGTCCTTGAAGCGCCCCAAGACCAACACCAGGTGATGGAGGATGAAAATTCGAGACCAACGCACTTGACCGAGCTCAAATCGGACTTAAAATGAAGAAGTTATGGCCAAAACAACTTTCGTTGGAAAAAGTCAAACTTGCCAAAAGACGGTCAATGCCCCTGGTCAAACTGCCCGCAAAAGTGATCATGCGAAACTCTTCAAAATGCCTATGTAGGCGAATACGGATCTCCCCAAACAATTCCTGGAAGGTTATCCATTTTTGCATTTTTGGTAGGGGTAAAAAGGTAATTAAAAAAAGGGGGGGTTGACCGTTGACCGTTGACCTGCCGACACTTCGACCCATTGACCCCGAAGCTTGAAGCCTCAAAGCCCCGAAGTCCCGAACCTCGAAGCTTCAAAGCCCCGAAGCCTCGAAGCCCCAAAGATCGAAGCCTCGAAGCTCGAAGCCTCGAAGCCCCGAAGTCCCGAAGCTCGAAGCCCCGAAGCCTCGAAGCCTCGACGCCCCGTTGACCTGCTGATTTCTGACCTTCAACCCTTCGACCCTCGAAGCCTCGCTGCCGACACTTCGACGCCCGCGACTCTCGAAGCCTCGCTACGACGCCTTCGACCCGCGGCACCCGTACGCCTTCCACCCCCGACCCTTCGACCCTCAAAGCCTCGCTGCCGACACTTCGACCTGCCGACGCTTCGACCTGCCGACACTTCGAACCTCCGACCTTTTTTTGCCTTCGCTGATTTTTTCTCGCTGGCTTTTCGCGTCGGCTTTTTCTCACGGGTTTCCTTTTTTCCTCTCGTTGGTCATTCACGGGGCTTGTTTTATGCGCTGGCCATCTGACAAAACATTATTTTGAATACCTGTCGGTCACATGTGCTGCTAAACTACAAATTCAAAAAGGCAAATCACGAGTTCCCCTTTTCCCGCACACACTGACCACCCGACCGGACAATCGATCCGCAAATTAATGGAGCTGGAAATAATAATGCACCCGACAGATTGCACAAGACCTGGATGAAAATGAAGAAATCAATAATGCGGCATTAAATGCTGCAATTAATGATAGTCCAGCCAAAAACTTTCGGCAGCCCTTTAAGATGCAGTCTGCAGTTCCATTGAAAAAGAGGGGGAAAAAAAAGGAATTCGTTGCAAAAAAGGAAAAAAAAACCTGTACCCTTTTTCATCCCTTCCTTATCCCAGTGCAGACAGGGCAAAAAAAAACAAAAAAAACACAGAGAGAGAAAGGAAAAGAAAGAAAGGAGAGAAATTCAAAAAAAAGGGAAAAACCAGTCTCATCATCAAAACCAGCCTCATCATCATCAAAAAACGCCCCAGCCTCATCATCAAAAAAAACGCCCCAGCTTCCTCCTGGCAAACCCAAAAAAACACAGAATCCCAGAATCATCATCATAAGAGATCACTCATCCACTCCTTGCAAACTCCAACTTCAGCCCTCCTATCTCCAAACACCAGGGAAGTCTCTTCATAAGTCCCACTGTCAGATCTGTCAATTCCGAGTTGAGCAAGTGACTATCAGCGCCGGCGGGAGCTCAAGCAGAAGATTGGCGTTGCAAAGCTTCAAAGTCGGTTCAGCCCTTATCTTTTCACTACTTTTTCAGTTTATTTGTATCTATATTTGGTGTAATTGTTTTTTTAGCATTTTGTCTAATTTTCGTTTTTGAGCTTATCTATATTTGGTGTAATCCCTTTTCAGCCTTTTTCATTGTGTTTTCCTGTATTCCTTCCTATGTGTATGTTGTAATATGTAAAGTATAGTAAAAAAAAAGAAGAAAAAAAAAAGAAAGGAGAGAGCAAAAGGAGAAGATGAAAAGCAACAAAAAGAAAAGAAAAAAAGAGTGATTTTATTTTTGTGGATGTCACACTCACACACTCCACATCTATTTTGATATATGCCTTTTCAATTTCAAAAAAAAAAACAACAAACATGTTCTTCAAAACGTTTTCAATAAATAATTTTCAAAATGTTTTCAAAAAAAAAAAGAAAACAAAACAAACAAACAAACAAACAAAAACAAAACAAAACAAAACAGAAAAACAAGCAAAAAAAAACGTTTTTTTTTAATAACATGTTTTTTTAAATCTCTTCAACAACATGTTTTGAAACTGTTTTCATAAAATGTTTTCCAAATGTCTTCCAACAAAAACAAAAAAAACAAAAAAAAAACAAAAAAATATAGAAAAACAAACACAAAATGTATGTTCTAACTCAAACCCAAAAAAAAAGGAGGAAAAATAAACAAATATTTTTTAGGATTTCAATTTCCAAGAGCAAAACCAAAAAACAAATCAATCCCTAGGATCTCATTATCCACTTCAAAAATCCAAAACCTTTAGGATTCCCTTTAGAAATTTAGGATAAATCCATTTTAACCATGACTTTAATAAATAACTTAGCCAAATAAAAATCATAAACTTTTTAACTTAGCCCAGTCATGGCAGTATGAATAAAATAAAACCTCCTCCTCCTAAATTAGATACCGAAAGGGCGCTGTAGGGGTGCTAATCCTTCCCCACACGTAACCAACTCCCGAACCCATCTCTGATAACGCAGACCATACACTTAAAACTACTCAAAGTATAGGGTATCCAACTGTACCCCAAAAACAGTTGGTGGCGACTCTAAAATTTCTCACCATTGGTTTAGTTTGAGCTCACCCCAAAAGGGCCCGGACGAAAACCAGTGATGACAGGAGCTGCCGGCCCTAGGAGGTCTGACGGCTAGAGAAGACCTAAAGTTGGAGTTCTGCTGCACCTGCTTGAGGATGATGTTCTTTATTTCTTGTTGTTTCTCCAAGAACATGTGTGAGTAGTTTCCTTTATCTAGGGGAGCAATGTAGCCCCCTAAGTTGTTAAACTGATTATTTGAATATTGGGTTTCTTTAATTGAGATTGCATGATTTATGAATCTGTTCTTCATCTTTTAATATCTAGGCTGCACACCTGGGTTTTCTTAGCCTTAGTCTGAGGCTGATCTTTGATTCGTAACATATTTGTGATTGGTGTGACCATTATCCTATCATGAGTATGATAATTAGGCTTTGCATGTTGATGTCATGATGACCATTCAGGCAGACAGCACTTAGAAGGTCTAGCAATGATCAATTGCAGTACTTTGGTTTAGTTATAGCATGTTATCAATTAAATAATCTCAAGAATCTTAAAATCAGTAGAAACAGCATAGTGAGGTGAAGTTGTGACCCTAAATGCCTTTAATCCTTGAATCTTAATCCTAAAAACAATTTGCTTTCTTTGTTTATTCAGAAAACCAAATAAAAATTAGATCTATAGTTACGAAAAGAATTCGTTTTTGCCAAGACATTTTATAGAGCAAGAGTAATTGAGTGGTTTGGTTTGAAAAACTAGAGAACTAGGCTAATCCCTCTGGGTTCGACCCCTTACTTTCTACTATTCTGTTTAGTGCAAACTAAGGGAATTAATTATCTTAAAGAGAGGTTTAACGACGTTAGCTAACTCTTTTAGGGAGGCTAAAAATCTGTCTATCAATTATGCAATCTAAACCTCGAGAACTTTCAAAATCACGGAGCGCCAATACTCCTAGCCTCAGCATGACCCTTAAAGCCGGCAAGTACCAAAACCCCCAACCCATAAATAGGAAAACCCTCAGAGCCATTGAGTGTTATAAAAGAACACTTCCAATCTCCAAGGATAAAACCCCAAGCTCCAAAACCATCCAGTTTCAGAAACCTTCAAAACCACAGAGTGTTAATGCCTCTAGCCCCAAAACCATTGAGCAAATATCCCAAAATCTGCAGATTGGCCCCTCAAACCATCAAGAACCATTACCTAGTCCAAGCTAGTCAAGTTCAAGTCAACTTTGTGGATTATGCCCCTAGAGGCTTGTACCATTGCCATGAGAGGATGACAAGTTATGAATGCATTGCATAACCATGTTTTGAAAATTATTTTTAAACAAAATCATCTTTGAAAACTTGTTTTGAAAAGAGAAAAAGAACATCTTTTGTATATAAAATGTTTATCCCCAGCAGGATCTCTCATGATATTACTCAGCAAAGGTGCTCTGTCATCCAAAAAGAAAAAAACCATGCTCAAGTTAAGCTATTCAACTCAGTGACGCTAAGTCAAACAAACTCCTCGGCTAAAGAAGAAATAGAGTTCCCCAGCATGATTGGAACGATCCCCATCAAAATAACTTCTTAACAGCATTGTGATATTTCTTTAGCAAGGTGAAGTCCATCACCAACAACAGTGAATAGCTCCCCCCCCCCCCCCCACCACTAAGTCAAGAAAAGAATTACATGCATTCTGCATTCATTCATACATGCATCATGCGCATTTCTCTAGCCTCAAACATTAGAAACCATTAACTAATCAAGGTCTCCCAAGCTCATCAATACCCCTAGGCATCTCCATCAAATACCAATCATTGTTTCCAACAAGATTTGTTAGGTTCTAGTCTTTTACATTCCTGTCGACTCTAGGCTTTTAATTTTCAGTATCTTTGTATCATTGGCGATAATCTTCCGACCTCTACAACACATTGTAGGTAAGTAATCCTCCTGCCCCTGCGAAGTCTCTCAGTGTTGGATCAAGCCCAGAATTTGGATGATACGGATAAAACCCTATGTAGTTTGATTTGAGACATTACATGTTTATTCTTAAGTTGTTGCAGAAGATATGATCTTAATCCGGACCTTCACTCGTGAGAGCAAAGCTGAGGACAGGATAAATAATCCTGATCCAGACAAACATGAGTATTGTCAAACACTTGGTAAATAACCAGGTCTACACTTCATACGGAATAAGGATCATTCGTGCAGACTAAACACTTAAAGCTACGGACTAAGGAATCCGCATCTAACACTTTAATGGACTAAGTTAAATAGATACGGAATAAGAATCCCAGTAAATATCTAGCACAGAGTAAGAGAAAGTTATCATGGAATAAAAAGCTAAGTCTTCCACTCAAGCGGACTATGGGCAAGAAAATACAGAGTAAGGAATCCGAGTCTTTCATACATACGGAGTAAGGAACGACTTGTACGGAATAAGGACCCAAGTCCTTTATTCGCACGGAGTAAGGAAAAGAAATGCGGAGTAAAGATTCTGAACCTTTTACTCATGCAGAGTAAGGATGCGCTAATACGGAGTAAGCCATCCAGCCCTTTCAACTCATGCAAAGTAAGGAACTCATGTGGAGTAAGGAAGCACTGATATGGAGTAAACTCTCTGGACTTCTCATTCATAAGGAGTAAGGAAGCGCTGATACGGAATAAGGATTCTAGTATCAAACTAACACGGAGTAAGCAACTACTGATACGGAGAAAGGATTTGAGCTTCATTAACACGGAGTAAGGAACTTTGCGACAGATTAAGAAGACGTTAATTTAACTTATCATCTTCGCATTCAAAGTCGTCAGCTCGCTGTATCCCAATGTAAGACAAACTCGTTGAAAACCTAAAGCATTTTACACGTGGATCACGCGGATATGTGGACATAACTTTAACTGCACTTGAGAACTCGCAAAAACAATTATGTTTCTAAGACCCAAGATCTTGAGCTCCACAACCACAACAATCAAGGCATAGAGATTTCCAAGGAACAGTCAAAGCTGCACGTTGCTCAGAAGAACAAGTTCCAAAGATGTTTCTTATGGATAGTTATATATATTAACACTTGTATATTTTTATAAGAGCGCAATAGAGAGATTTATGCATATGTGTGTACATGTACAAGAGCTAATAGAGATCTTACTGGCTAGTGTGTGAGGATTTGTAAACAGAGTGTAAAAGAATTGTTCAGTAGATTGAAAAGCTTCATTAGCTTTAATCTGCTATATTTTGTTGTAATTATCTCTTGATAATAAAACAAAATACTTCTACTATCTGGTTATCTTCCGCATTGATTCTATCTCTTAAGCAGATAAGTGTTGTGCCAGAGATGAGTGAAGAGTTTTCGATTAGAGCCTATTCACCCCCCTCTAGGCTCCCAGGGACCAACACTCAGGTTCTAGCCTTTTACATTTCTGTCAGCTCTAGGCTTTTAATTTTCAATATCTTTGCATCGTAGGCGGTAATCCATCGGCCTCTACAATGCATTGTAGGCAAGTAATCCTTCTACCTCTGCAAATCTTAGGTTCTAGCCTTTTACATTCTTGTCAGCTCTAGGCTTTTAATTTTCAGTATCCTTGCATCGTAGGCGGTAATCCCCCGACCTCTACAACGCATTGTAGGCAAGTAATATTCCTGCCTCTACGAAGTCTATCAGGTTTTAGCTTTTTAATTTTATGCTTTTTCAAATCCAAATAAACCCTTTAGGTTTTTCGTTCTGTATTACCTTATGTATCATTTGATTCCCATTCCACTAAGCTTCTTGACTTTTATTCCAGAAAATCCCAAGTTCCAGCAAGTACTCTGATTCCCAACAGAACCATCCCTTGGCAACAAGTAAGCCAGGTAAGTGGTCCAACCCGTCCAAAACAAGTTTGTCTTATCTTTGTACACCATTTGAACACAAACGATACACAAAGAGGGGCAGCTGTTGGACCCTATTTTGTCCGAGTTGGACAGATTTTATCAAATTCAATTTTCCTCAATGTCGTTTCAATTTGTTGAAATTTTACAGTACAACAGAGTCGTGACCACTGAGCCGCAAATGCCCTATTTCAAAATATTATTCAAGAAAGGCCTCCAAATGCTAAAGAATTAGTCCTGGGCAATAAAAAATCAAATTCGAGGATCAACGCCTTCGACCCCGCTCGATTTCGATGTTAAATGAAGAAGATATGGTCAAAGCAGCACTTAGGCTGTCATCGGGGGTCAAAACGATAATTGACTTTTCAAATGGCACTTCGGATCAGGTCATGAACCTCATCTTCCTATTCTACTCACCGTTCTGAGAATTTTGACATATATATTGTATATATTCTCTCCCGAGGCCTTTTTCAATAAAAATCAAAAATAAAATTATTTTTCAATAATAAATAATCTCAATACAGGATCACCATAAAAACGAGATCGTTTTCGAATAAAATTGACACGGGATCGCTCGTCATGATGCCCCGAGTCAAAAAACAATTTTTCGAGATGTTTTAAAATCCGGTTTGTCTTGCCGATCCTAAAACCGAAATGCATTAGTTAAAAAATCCAAAACAAAATAATTTTCTGTTTTGCTTTTCTTTTCCCACTCACTCCTGGACACATGTCAGTCATCGATTGGGTGGAAAATAAGATAAAAACAAAATACAAAAAAAAAACTAAATAAAATAAAACAAAATAAAAATTACAGCCAACGCACCGTTCTTATCTTCTTCACCGGCCACGCTTCATCTTCTTCCCTTCGCTCTCCCTTCCCGCTCGTCTTCTTCCCCAATTCCACGCCACAGACGCCGGGATCTCGAAGGACCACTGGACCACCGCGCCAACTCACCCCTCTAGCTAGCCGAACTCAACAATGGTTGGAGCCCCAGTCATCCTCCCTCTCTCAAACTAAACCTCATTCTTAACCCACCACCGGTTCAATGTTCCAACCCATCTCCCAGCCATAACCCTAGCCCCTCTTGCCTATAAATCCAACCGCTAGTTCCCTGGCCTTGGTCTTTGGTTCTCGGCTCCCCCTCTGGCCGAAATAAACTCGCCATCCACACCTCTCCTTTCCTTCTCCTCCTCCGTCCCAAAAAAACTCGGCTCTCCCTCTCGTTAGCTCACTGGAAAAAGCACCACACCCTTCTATACACTCTCCCGTTCCAAAATCCGACCAAAGAACCGTCCTCTCTGGTTCCATCTATTCGTCTCGGTCTCTCCTCTCTTCCTCTACCATGCCCAAAATCTCTACTCCGCCGGACTGGAATTCGTTCAGTCGGTTACTGTGGTGCATAGCCTCTCTAGTATACCTCCACCATTATCGGTACAAAACCACTCTCTCTTTGGTCTGACTCCCCTTCGCCGACATTGAGGAGCGTCTACCTTCGTCCAAGCCAAAGGACATTGGGTTTCCTTATGAGAGTCCAAGCATCGGGAGGTGGGCAGAGGAACACAGGGCGAAGAAGTCTCAGTGTGCCACCGTGTTTGACCGGAGCCCAAGGAAGCAAGTAACTATCTCGTGAGCGAAGGAAGGCCACTGCGTCAACAGAAAGGAAATCACGTTTTCCCGAGTGGTGGGTTCTTCTTCTTGCCTTTTCTTTTTTTATTTGTGGCGATTTTATTCATAGAGTTACTATGTTTCATCATGTGATACTCAATTGACTTGATTGCGTCTTATCTGAGTTTTGATTGTGTCTTATCCGAATCTCGAGCAAGGCTATATGCGTGTTAAGCTGGTCACTTGGTCTTAGCAGTGTCTAGTTATCATTGGTGCATATTTCTGTCGATTTATTTGTTTCTTTTGGGTCAATCGCTGCGTTTTTGTGACGAGTGGAAATGAAAAGATGATTTGAGGTGTTTTATGTTCATTCTTCTTAATGATTTTTGAATGTGGTTTGGGTGCTATGGTCTGCTCGAGAACTGGTTTTTTTTTTCAAAGAGAAGAAATAAAATACATATGAATGCTCTGGCTTAGTTTTCAAAAACGCATGGATGCAATGATGTTTCCTCTGGCTTAGTTCTCTAAATTCCAATCTGCTTTTCAAGCATGGGTGTACACTGGTTTGGATGTTGTCTTCCACTTGAGATTTGTCTTTTTTGTAAAATATATACGAATGTTCTTCAATCCGGTTTTCAAAATGCGTGAATGCAATGGTGCACTCTTTGGTTTAGTTCTTTATAGTCTGATTCATAAAATGTGGGTGTGCACGGGTTGGGACATTATTTTCTGCTTGGACATGACTTGATTGCTTAAATCTGATTTTCATTATGGTTGCTACACTTTCTCACTGTGTTCCCATTGTTTCGTGCTTTTCTCTAGGGTTGAACGAGGTTTCGATGTGGAAGTCATTTCTCTCCTGCCTACATTATTCTGTTTCCAGTTTGGGCAACCTGTATATTGTAGACGTGATTAATGTTTTTTTATTTATTACTATTTCCTTTCATTCTTAGCTGGCTTTGGGAGCAGACTTGGTTTTGGGCTCATAGGACTCTTGTTAGCTTGGGCCTGGGTTATGTGATTTGTAATTTGTAATTAAGTATAGTGAAAAAAAGAAAAAAGGGAAAAGGGAAAAGGAGAAAAAAAAGAGAGATAAAAAAACGAAAGAATGGAAAAAGAGAAAAAAAGTGTGAGTTTGGTTTTATTTTGATACATGTCACAATCATACGCAATGTACTTTTGTTTATTTGTTTTTAATTTATATTTTTAAAAATAAAAAATAAATAAAAATTATTTTTTGAATTAAAAAAAAGGTTTTCTAAAAAAAATCCAAACAAACAAAAATGATTTCTGAAAAAAAAAACCTGTTTCTTAAAGATGTTTTTCAAGTATAAAAAAACTCTTTTCTTAAATAAAAAATATTTTTAAAAATAATAATAATAATAATAATAATTTTCATTTACTTAGGATTTTCAAAGACTTGGTTCTTTAACACTTGACTTTTGTTTTCTCTTATAACCCTTTTCTTTTCTTCATTCCCCATAGAGTTCCCTTTAGAGATTTAGGATGAAATTGGGTTTAATTTTGAACTTTAACAGAGAATGTAGAAAATGAAAATAAAAAATAGAGAATCAAATTGCTAGAACTCTCTTAGATGCTTAGGACAAATTGAACTTCATTTCAACTTCAACAAACAACTTGGGAAAATAAAAGGAATAGACTTTTAGGCCATATTTAAATTTCACATCACCTTTAGGCAAATTAACTTTAAGTCAAACAGTTAAAACAAGTTAGAAGCCTCCAATTTTAAGATAGGTACCGAAAGGGTATCGTGGGGCTGTTAGTCCTTTCCCATGTGTAATCAACTCCCGAGCCCATCCCTAGGTAGCGTAGATAATTTCCTTTTAGGTAGCCAACCACACCCCAAAAACGGTTGGTGGCGACTCCATAATTTTCATCACCATTCAAATGAAGGTTGGGCGAAATCGCACCCCAAAAGTGGTTTCCCTCCGGGAGGAAATCCAGGTGATGACAGATATCATATTGTCACGCCCCAGATTTCCAACCTAAGGAAACCAGTTCGTGACTCCCCTTTACCCACCCAGTGGATAAGGGGTAAGATTAATAATATCACACAAGGTCATCACAAACCACCACAATAAATGCTCACAAGCCAAACCTCATGTCTTTATTAAATTCAAAATCCATTTTTTTACATCATTTTCCCATTGGGGTTACATCAGTTTCCTAAACATAACATAATATACAAAAAAACAACAAAACAAATAACTCAGTCTTCCACCTTGGTATTTCACCTAATGCCTATAGGTTCCTGAAAAGAAAACAAACAAAACTAGAGGGGTGAGCAACCACAACTTAGTAGGGATCATGTCTCCTCAACTCATCCCATGCTCATAGAATTTATATGATAACGTGCACAAGTGTAGTGTCGTGGCATAATATATATACTGTAATGTCCCACATCGGCTGGGGAAGAGAACGAAGCAGACTACTTAGGTGGCTGTGGAAACTTCTCCTAGCACGAGGCCTTTTAGGGGCCGAGGGCTTACTAAAAACAAAACCGTGCGGGCGAGGCCCAAAGCGGACAATATCGGGCTACGGGTGGGCGGGCCGTTACAAATGGTATCGGAGCCAGGGCCCGAGTCGGTGTGCCGCCGAGGACGCCGGGCTCTCCGAGGGGGGGGGGTGGATGTAATGTCCCACATCGGCTGGGGAGGAGAACGAAGTAGACTACTTAGGTGGCTGTGGAAACTTCTCCTAGCACGAGGCCTTTTAGGGGCCGAGGGCTTACTAAAAACAAAACTGTGTGGGCGAGGCCCAAAGCGGACAATATCGGGCTACGGGTGGGTGGGGTCATTACATATACAGTTCACCAAATGTAACCTAACCTCACAGTGTGTATGAACAAACCACATATAATACACAACCACAGCCTCTCTGCTACTACTACCACTGCCCCTCGGGCTTCCATAATCACAGCATCTCAAGCTATCAAAAGCACAACCTCTCAGGCTAACAATATCACTGCCACCTCGGGCTAACATAATCATATTCTACATAGCACAATTTAAAGCACATCTCAATAAAACATATCTGTCATCACTGGTTTTCCAACCCGAGGAGACCGAAACGTGACCCTCCCTTTACCCGGGTTTGGATAAAGGGGTGGAACACAACATACACTTCAGAAAACAAAATCACACAATTATTTAATTGAAACCATATGCCTTTATTATGTTTCAAACTTCATTATAATATCTCTCCGCGAGGGTTACAATGCCTCAACAAAATTACATAATGCAATTAACACAAAACAAAGCCACAAAACAGAACTCTTCCACCTTGGTGTTCCCACCTAACGCCTGTAGGTTCCTGCAAGAAAACACACCACAGTAAGAGGGGTGAGCATCCACAGCTCAGTAGGTATCAAGTCTCCCCAACCCATCCCATGCTCCTAGCATCTACATGCCATGTGTACAAGTGCAGTGTCGTGTTACAATCATTTCAACAGACAATAACAAACCACACCAGTAGTTACAATTCTCTACCACACAAGCCACAAGTGATTTAACCGCCTCTTCAGGCCAATGATTTAACCACCTCTCAGGCATAATTTCTACAGTCAGTCTCACGGGCTACGGGTGGGCTGGGCTGTTACAAATGGTATCAGAGCCAGGGCCCGGGTCGGTGTGCCAGCGAGGACGCTGGGCTCTCCAAGGGGGGGTGGATGTAATGTCCTATATCGGCTGGGGAGGAGAACGAAGCAGGCTACTTAGGTGGCTGTGGAAACCTCTCCTAGCACGAGGCCTTTTGGGGGCCGAGGGCCTACCAAAAACAAAACCGTGCGGGCGAGGCCCAAAGCGAACAATATCGGGCTACGGGTGGGCTGGGCTGTTACAAATGGTATCAGAGCCAGGGCCCGGGTCGGTGTGCCAGCGAGGACGTTGGGCTCTTTGAGGGGGGGTGGATGTAATGTCCCATATCGGCTGGGGAGGAGAACGAAGCAGGCTACTTAGGTGGCTGTGGAAACCTCTCCTAGCACGAGGCCTTTTGGGGGCCAAGGGCCTACCAAAAACAAAACCGTGCGGGCGAGGCCCAAAGCGGACAATATCGGGCTACGGGTGGGCTGGGCTGTTACAAATGGTATCAGAGCCATGGCCCGGGTCGGTGTGCCAGCGAGGACGCTGGGCTCTTTGAGGGGGGGGGTGGATGTAATGTCCCATATCGGCTAGGGAGGAGAACGAAGCAGGCTACTTAGGTGGCTGTGGAAACCTCTCCTAGCACGAGGCCTTTTGGGGGCCGAGGGCCTACCAAAAATAAAACTGTGCATGCGAGGCCCAAAGCGGACAATATCGGGCTACGGGTGGGGTCAGCATTACAATCCAGGCCTGTTTGGGGTGGGCTCAAACTAAACTAATGGTGAGAAATTTAGAGTCACCACCAACTATTTTTGGGGTACAGTTGGGTACCCTCTTCTTTGAGTAGTGTAAAGTGTAGTTTGCGTTATCAGAGAAAGGTTCAGGAGTTGGTTACGTGTAGGGAAGGATTAGCACTGCTACCGCGCCCTTTTGGTATCTATTTTTGGAAAAGGAGGTTTTTTATTTATTGTCACTGTTGTGCTCGGGTTGGGTTTCCTAGAAAGTCTAGGTTGTTTTTTTGGCCAAGTTATTTGTTAAAGTTATGGTTAAATTGTGTTGGTCCCTGGGAGCCGAGAGGGGGGTGAATAGGCTCTTAATTAAAATTCTTTCTCACTCAGACACGACACTAATTCTGGTTAAAAGAAATATTCAGTGCGGAAGATAACCAGATAGTGGAAGTATTTTGTTTTATTATCTAAAGATAATTACAATAAAAGGCACAGCAATTACAGCTGATTACAACAGTACTCTCTTTTTCAAGTCACACACACATACTGGCTAGTTTATGTCTGTTTTGCACATGTACTCGCGCGTATCAATTCTTACAATGTATGCATGCTTGATAGATATACAACACTACAGATATATATAGACATCCTAGGAATCTATCTTGGAATTGTATTTTCCGAGCACTGTGTAAACATTAAGTTCTTCTCGGAAAATGCTTCTGCTATAACTGCTACGGATGTGGAGCTCGAAATATTGGAAGCATAAGTGTATTGAATTACTTCGCTTGATTCCAATTGCATTTGGGACTGCATCCACATCTCCGAGTGTTCCACGTGTAGGACAGTTTAGGTCTTCAATGAGTTTGTCTTACATCGGGACACAGCGAGCTAATAACATAATGCGGTATGGATAAGTTGAAGTAGCGTCTTCTTAGTCCGGTGTAGATTTCCTTACTCTGTATCAACGAGGCTCGGATCCTTACTCCGTGTCAGTTGTTGCTTACTCAGTGTAAATGAAGTCCTGAAATCCTTATTCCATGTCAGCGCTTCCTTACTCCACATGAAGTAGATATGCGGAATCCTTATTCTGCATCAACGCTTCCTTACTCCGCTTGAGTAATGGTTCGGATTCCTTATTCCGTATTAATTGTCCTTACTCCACATCAGTCATTTCTTACTCCGCTCGAATGAAAGACTCAGATTCCTTAGTCCGTATCTTCTTTTCCTTAGAAAGCTGGAGTGAAAGACTTAATTTCTTTCTCCGCAATAAATCTCTCTTACTCCGTACGTGTTGTAGACTCGGATTCTCATTCTGCATAAATTGACTTAGTCCAATCAAGAATAAAAGCGTGGATTCCTTCGTCGTTTTGTCAAGTGATTAGTCCGTACGAAGGGTCCTTACTCCGAATGAAGACTTGGTTATTTATCAAGTATTTGATGACACTCATGATAATCCGGATCAGGATTATATATCCTGTCCTTTGTTTTGCTCTCTGAGTATAAGTCCAGTTTAGGATTTTATCTTCTGCAAGCTTAGAATAAACATGAAACATCTCAAATCAAATTACATAGGGTTTTTTTAACAACATCATCCAAATTATGGGTTTGATCCAACAAATTGATTTACCCTAAATTTCTAAAGGGAATCCTAAAAGTTTTTGTTCGAAGTGGAAAATGAAATCCTAATTTTGATTCTTCATTTATTATTATTATTTTTTGTTTTTTGTTTTTTTTTGTTTTTTGTTTTTTTGTTTTGTTATTTTTTTTTTGGAAAACATGTTTTTTTTGTTTTGCTTTGTTTTGTTTTTGTGTGTTTTTTTTGTTCCTTTGTTTTTTGGTTTTTAACTTTTGAAAACTTTTTTTTTATTATTTTGTTTTGAAAACCCAAAGTCATAAATGCGTATCAAAGTAATGAACACATATATTAAAATAAACAAATATGGGGTGTGTGATTATGACATTCACAAATAAATAAAAATAAAGCACTTTTTTTTTCATTTTCTCTTTTTTTTTATGCCTCTCCTTGCGCTCTCTGTTTTTTGTTTCCATTATGTTTTACATATTACAACGTACAACACACAAAGAAAAAAAACAATACAAGGAAAATACAATGGCAAATAGTAAAAATTACATCAAATATAGAGATAAGCTAAAAAATAAAAACTAGGAAAATATGAAAATTACATCAAATACAAATACAAATAAGCTAAAAAACATAGAGCAGCAAATGTAAATTACACTGACTTTGGCTCGAATGGGGCTTTAGCACGGGACGTCCGTCTAAAATATTCTGTCTGCACTGAAAGACGCTTAATCACCCAAATCACCAAATCCCAGTAGCGCCAAGTGCAACGATCAGCTAGGACGTACTATGGAGACTTCCAAGGTACGTGTCATCACTGGTTTTCGTTCGTGCCCGTTTGGGGTGAGCTCAAACTAAACCAATGGTGAGAAGTTTTAGAGTCGCCACTATAAGGACCCGTACCTTGAGTTAGTCAGTTTTGCCTCCTGAGTAGAGTTTTTCTAGATTTTGACCCAGTAAATGGACTCCAATGAATTCACGTGCAAAAGGAAAGATGCTTAGAATGTTGTCCTCTATCTACCACAAAAGTTTCAGGCCAAATGGACATGTATGTGAGGTGCACGTGATATGGGTCCAATTCACGTGCAAGTGTGGTTGTCTTCTAAATGATGCAAGGAGGCTAGGGGTGAAGTTTGAGAGCATTTGGAGTGCATATGGAGTTGCACGTGAATTGGGGAATTCACGTGCAAATTGGCGTGCAGGCATATTTTTGCATGGTTCCCTTGGTTTTGACATTCTAAGGAACTTTCTCCAAAGGACCATGTTGAAATTCTGAGTATTTTGGCCTATATGGGTGCGGAAAGGTGCTAACTTGTGTGATCAAAACTACGTCGTTTTGATCCTGGGTTTCACTTAATCAAAACTACGTCGTTTTGATAGTGGGAGGCCTATATAAGGAGGAGAAGCCCTCTGTTTTAGGTTTAGGGTTCTCTTCAGCTGCTGCAGCCGTCGTAGAGAGAGAGAGAAGGAAGGGGAGTTGCTGGTTGCTACCGGAGCATCTCGTGTGGGGAGGACGGCGTTTAGCGCGGGAGCAAGGAAGATCTGTTGTAAGGTAGGGATTCTGTTTTCTTATACCTGATCCGGGGTGTGAGGACCTTCCCTGAGGTATGAGTTATATTTTATGCATTTGTTTTGCATATGTTGTTTGAGATGTGGTTTAACTCGTTATTGTTGGATCTTGTGCCCAATGTGGGTTCTGTTTGGCTTGTTGTGCATTGCCTTGCACATGTGTGATCGGTGATCATGTTTGATGTTTTGTTGTTGGGACATTGAGCTTGTCATTTGGGCATGTGTTTTATTTTCGAGGACGAAAAGTCCTAAGGTGGGGAGGATGTAAAGACTCGTATTTGGGTAGTCTTGAGAGATAGTCATTCTATGGGAATGTAACTATCAGGACGGTAGTGTAGCCATCAATGTGAGCATTTTGACTGTACTTGGGCCCGATTCGAGTCGGGGCCCCGTTTGACCTGATTGTTGACTTTTCGGGGTCTATTGGTTGACTTTGCGTTTGAGTGGTCATTTGGGTGTACTAATATCGTGTAGTATTGTGCTCGTCATTTCGAGCGTTTTGACCGTAGTTTGACTCAATTTGGAGTTCGGGACCTTGGAGGTTAATTATTGGTGGGTCAATGGTTGACTAGGTCGATTGACCGGCAAAAAATATAAATAGGGGAAAGAGAGCTTCCACGTTATGTTTTAGCATTTCGCATCTGCGTTGGAGAGCTTGAGAGAGAGAAAGAGAGAAGGAAGCTTGGAGGCCTTGGCGATTTGGGGCGTTTTGAGCTCGTTCAAGCATCAAAAATCATTCCAGGTAGGTGTTCCCTTGATTCTTCACCCTTTTCTTCTTGCTTTTTTTGGATTAACATGTAAGAATTTGATGAAATCATGCAAATTCGTATTGAACCCTAGAAATTGGGGAAAAACCAATTTTGGGTTGAATCTTGTATTTAAATGCGTTCTGAGGGGTAAGACGTGATTTAAAACCTAATATATAGTATTAGGTATGAGTTTTATGAGATTCCGGGTTGAATCCGGACGAGAAACAGTGAAAAACGATGATGAACGATGGAATCGTGAAGCTGGGTAGAGAACAGCCGATGAGATCGACTGGAAATTGAAAATTTCGAATGTGCAGTTTCGAAGGTTCGAAGGTTCGAAGGTAGGTTCGATGTAGTGTAATTTCGAGTGTCGAATGTGAAATTTTCGAGTGTCATTTCGAAGGTTCGAAGGTACTTCAAAGGGGAGTTTCGAAGGCAGTTCATGGGTACTTCGAAGGTAGTTTTCGAAGGTAGTTCGAGTGTAGGTTCGAGGGTCGAAGGCAGTTCGAAAAGAGATTCGAAAATACATATTCGAAATGCAGATTCGAAAATGTAGTTTCACTGGCAGATTCGAAATACAGATTGACTGGACTGGACCTATTTACATTGCAACCTATACCCATGAACTTAAGTTACAATGTAAATAACGAAATACCCCCCATTTGGATTCAAAGAAAAATACTAGAAAAATTAATTCCCATTATTTCAAAATGTGAAATTTGGGATTTAGTGTAAAATCTCGGAAAAACCCAAAAGTTCGTAGTGGTGAATTTTTGGAAAGTGGGGTTAGACATCTCAGAAAAATCCCCAAAAATCAGATTATCTTATTTATGCTATGGGAACCCAATGCCGGGACTTTTAATTTCAAGAAAATAGGTGCTATGGGTACTTCCTTCATAAATCAAGGATTGAGGATTTACTTGTGGAGACTGGCTACAGTTCCAAAGGAAATGTCGAGAATGACATGCCATACTCATGTTAGTATGTTGATGTGGGGTATTGGGGCATGGACTCCGTGACTTGTTTGGGTTCTCACCGTGATGCATCGATGGTGCTATGTGGTTGACATGGCAGGCATATGCACCGATGGCAGGCCGGTGTGGCGACCGTGTCCGGGCATATAAGCGCCGTGGTAGGGCCGAGTGCCCTGAGCTGGGATCCTAGTGAGGATCGTGGACAAGCCGTCTGTGTGGGCAGGCTACGTCCCGATGTTTGTTTGCGGTCGAGTCCCTGATGATTGTGCACACTACACGGTGCACAAGTACACGAGCATGTAGTATAGACTTGTATGTTTGCATGATGTGGAGTGTCGGGGTCACCTACTGAGCTTGTCGCTCACCCCTACTTGTTGTTTACCTTTTTCAGGTGTGACCCGAGACTAGTGGAGGACTTTCTTCCAAGAGGACGTGCCCACTACTCTGATGTATGATGCGATCGTATTCGTATTCCGTATTGTGTATTGTATTATGTTTGTATCCCGGACATGGGTCCGTGGACAGTTGTATTGGCATACTGTTTGTGATGTGATGTCAGTATGACTGTTTGACTTAATGTGTGCATGATGATATATGGGAAAGTACAGGATTACCCTTGATGTATGACTGTACAGGGTTGCATATTTGAGACAGCACCCGCGGTATAGTCTCTATTGGTGCTAGTCACCAACCCCTTGACTTTTCGGGTGCGGGCAAGGGGAAGTCATGTACCCGGTTCCGGGTTCCCTGGAATTCGGGGGCGTGACACGGGGTTAGGCCCTGTGGTGAAGTACCCGTTGGATATTGTCCTTGTTATCATACTATTTATATGTAAATTCATATAGGTGTGATCTCCTATATGAATGTTGGCCTTCAATGGCGTTGTTTGGATATATGTATATATGCCTGCCAAGTGTTTGACATAATGCCTGTGAGGCTGTGCATGTTATGTGTTTGACATAATGCCTGTGAGGCTGTGCATGTTATGTGTTTGAGGTAATGCCTGGTGAGGTCGTGCATGTTATGTGTTTGAAATTATGCCCGTGAAGTCGTGCATATTATGTGTGAGATTATATCGTGTGCTTGGGTTTATGAAGCTGGTGAATAGATGCATGCTAAGTGTTCGATGTTATTCCTGTGTGACTAAGCATACTAAGTGTTTGATGTTATGCCTGTATGGCCATGTGTCTTGCGTGTTTGCTTGTACACCCGGTGGTCGTGGAAGCCCGGGACTGATTTGTGGAACCCGGTGGCCGTGGAAGCCCGGGACTGATTTGTGGAACCCGGTGGTGTGGAAGCCTGGGACTGTTTTGTGGAACCCGGTGGGTTGTGGAAGCCCGGGACTGTTTTGTGGAACTCGGTGGTCGTGGAAGCCCGGGGCTGTTTTGTGGGACCCGGTGGTCGTGGAAGCCCGGGACCGTTCTTGAAACCCGGTGGCTATGGAAGCCCGGGAGTGCTTATGTACCAGCCCATGTATGATTGTGTTTGTTGTTATAGCCTGTAACTATATCTGGTGGAATGATTGTATCACGACACAGCACTTGTACACAAGGCATGTAGATATTAGGTGCATGGGATGGGTTGGGGAGACATGATCCCTCTGCGAGTGTGGTTGCTCACCCCTCCTACCATGTTGTTTTCTTTACAGGAACCTACAGGCGTTAGGTGGGACCCCAAGGTGGAAGACCTTATTTATTTTATTGTTTATGTTATTTTATTATGGGAACTGATGTAACCCCAATGGGGATGGATTGAAAAGAAGACTTTGTATTAAAGACTGATTTGGTTTGTGGACTACTTGATGGACTTTATTTTTCTTGAATGTGTTGTGAATGTTCAAAATGTTCAGTTCTTGGTTTGTATCCTAACCCCTTTTGCCCTCCGTGTGGGTAAAAAGGGGAGTCACGTACCGGTTTCCTCGGGTTGGAAATCCGGGGCGTGACAGCCACCAACTGTTTTTGGGGTACAGTTGGATACCCTCTATTTTGAGTAGTAAAAAAATGTGGTCTGCGTTATCAGAAAAGGGTTCGGGAGTTTGTTACGTGTAGGGAAGGATTAGCACCCCTACAACGCCCTTTCGGTATCTAATTTAGGAGGAGGAGGTTTTATTTTATTTGTACTGTCATAGCTGGGTTAAGTTTCCTAAAAAGTCTATGATTTTTATTTAGCTAGGTTATTTATTAAAGTAATGGTTAAAATGGATTTATCCTAAATTTTTAAAGGGAATCCTAAAAGTTTTGGGTTTTGTTTGAAATGGAGAATGAGATCCTATGGGATTGGTTTTGGCTTTTGGATTTATTTTAGAAATTGAGGTCCTAGAAAATGATTTTTTTCTTTTCCCCCCTCTTTTGGTTTTTCTTGGCTTAGAAAACATACATTTTTTGTTTTTGTTTTTTTTGTTGTTTTTTGTCCTTTTTTTGTGTTCTTTTTTTTGGTTTTAGAAATTGAAGTACTAATTTTGGTTTTTGGTTTTTGATTTGAAAACATGAAAACGTTTTTTTTTTGTTTGTTTTTGTTTTGTTTTTTTTTTAGAAACCTTTCTTTCTTTCTTTTTTTGAAAACCCAAAATCTTAAATCAAAGTTATGAACATATGCATTAAAATGAAAAAACGTGGAGTGTGTGATTATGACATCCACAAAAGAAAAATAAAAGCACTCTTTTTTTTTTTCTTTTTCCTTTTTTTCATCTTCTCCCATTTGATGACTCTCTTTTGCTTCTCTTTTTACTATACTTTACATATTTACAACGTACACATATACAAAAGAAAGGGAAATTCAACGAAAACACAACGCAACCAATAAAAGAAAAAGAAATACAAGGAAATATTAAGAGTTACATCAAATAGCAATATAAATAAGCTGAAAAGTAATGAAGAAATAAGGGCTGAACCGACTTTGAAGCGTCGAACACCGAACTGCTGTGTGAATCCTGTCCACGCCGATGGTCGCCTGTCCGAATTTCCAAATCACCAAGTTCCAATAGCGTAAATGGCAAGAATCAGTTGGGATTTTGATTTGGAGATTGCAATAGTGTGTGGAGAGGAGAGAAGATGAAAAGCAAGAACCTTTTTCTGGGTTTTGGGTAGAAAACGTGGGAAAGGAGGATGGTGTATATTTTGGATTCAGATTTTTTTTTTGGGACTGGAATCGAGGAGAATGGGTGTAAGGAATAAGGAATGAAAAAAAAATTGTTTTTGTTTTTGTTTTTGTGATGGAAACGTAAGAAGAGAAAAAAAAGCAGAACTGGAATTGTTGTTTTTTTTTCTGGGTAAAAGAGCTGTAACGAGGTGTCAGGGAAAAGGGATTGGAAAGACTTGGATGATTTTGATTTCAGGACAGATGGAGTGTTGGGCGAAAATCTGGAATTAGGCAACTGGGTGTGAAGATGGCAGCAGGGTTCTCTCTTTTTTTCCTTGGGCGTGAATCTTTCCTCTACTGAACCTCTTCCTTTTCTGTCTTTTTTTTTCCTCTGTCGAACTCCCCTCCTTTTTTGGGCGAGATCTCTGTTTTTTTTTTCTCTTTTGCGTGGACGAATCTCAGGCGTGATCTCTCTCTTTTTTTTTGTATCAGGGAGCTGGGTAAAAAAAATGGCAAGGGTTTCGTCGGATCGGGGGTCTCTCGTGTGTTTTTTTCACGATAATGGCTCTCTCTTCTCCTTTCACGAACAGGCTTCTCTGGCGAGGGACAAGACCGCATCTTAAAGTCTTGGGGAAATTTTTTGGCTAGACTCATTAATTGCTGCAATAAATGTTTTGTCGGGTGCATTATTATTTGCAGATCAGTGCTTGGTCGGGTGGACAACTTATGCGGAAAAAGGGGAGCTCGTGATTGCCTTTTGAATTTGTATTTTAGCAGCGCATGTGACTGACAGGTTGTTAAGAAATGATTCCTTGTCAGATGGCTAACGCAGAAGACGGGTCTCGTGAAGCCAGCGAGAAAAAGAAAGAAAAAAAAATAGCGCGCGGAGCCAGCGAGAAACGCCAACCAGCGAAGGTCAAAGGGGTCAGAGGGTCGAAGTGTCGGCAGGTCGGAGTGTCGGCAGGGTCGAAGCTTCGGTGGGTTGAAATTTCGATGGGGCAAAAGTCAACAGTCAACGGGTCGAAGTGTTGGCAGGTCAAAGGTCAACGGTCAACGGGTTAAAGGGTCGAAGGTCGGAGGTTGACAAGCTTCGAGGGTCCGTGGGTCGTAGGTCAAGGTTCGAAGGTTCGCAGGTCAAGGCGTCGTAGGGTCAAGGGTTGAAGGGTCGAAGGTCGGAGTGTCGGCAGCGGGGCTTCGAGGCTTCGAGAGTTAGGGGGTTGAAGGTCGAAAGGGCGAGTTGAAGGTCGGAGGGTTATAGGCTTCGAGGCTTTGAGAGTTAGGGGGTTGAAGGTCGAAAGGGCGAGTCGAAGGTCGGAGTGTCGGTAGCGGGGCTTCGAGGCTTCGAATCTTTGGGGCTTCGAGGCTTCGATGCTTCGAGGCTTCGAAGGTCAATGGGTCGAAGTGTCGGCAGGTCAACGATCAACGATCAACGGTCAACGCCGAAGTCTTTTTTTTTAATTACCTTCTTACCCTTCACCTAAAATGCAAAAATGGATAACTTTCCGGGGATTGTTTGGGGAGATCCGTATTCGCCTAAATTGACGCTTTGAAGTATTTCGCATGGCCACTTGTTCGGGTGATTTGGACCAGGGGCATTGACCGTCTTTTGGCAAGTTTTGACTTTTTCCAACGAAAATTGTTTTGGCCACAACTTCTTCATTTTAAGTCCGATTTGAGCTCGGTCAAGTGCGTTAGTCTCCAATTTTTATCCTTTATCACCTGGTGTTGGTCTTGGGGCGCTTCAAGGACTTATAACAGAAGTCATTAATTTTGAACTCCCCCGTCCGTGTCAATTGTATCCATCTCGTGCAAATTGGGGCTACCATCAATTCCGAACCATTCCTTGGAAGTATGGGATCATTGTGGACCTCTTCAATGAGGTATATGGCATGGGCAGAAAGGTATATCAAATGGGGTTAGTATGTCCAACCCAGACAAAATGGGGTCCAACAACTGCCCCTCTTTGTGCACTGTTTGTATACAAACAGCGTACAAAGATAAAAGGGAGTCATTTTAGACGGGTTGGAGCACTTACCTGACTTACCTAGCACAGGGGAAGAGTAGAATGCGACATTTGGGTCTGAGGTTGCCTATGATGTAAAGATATGGGAGATTGAAAGCCTACAACAATGAAAAGCCCACAGCAATGATATGCTTGAACTGAAAATGGATAGCCCACAGCAACGATAGGCTTGAATTGAAAACGGATAGCCCACAGCAACGATAGGCTTGAATTGAAAACGGATAGCCCACAGCAACGATAGGCTTGAATTGAAAATGGATAGCCCACAACAACGATAGGCTTGAATTGAAAATGGATAGCCCACAACAACGATAGGCTTGAATTGAAAACGGAAAGCCCACAGCAACGATAGGCTTAAATTGGGAAGACTTGTTGGAGACATCAAATGGTATTTGGGGAAATGCTTTAAGGAATTGGTGAGTTTGGGAAGTATCCCAATTTGGGCTCCCTCTACGAGTTCACTCAAGGAGGTCGCTCTACGAGGTGACCCAAAAAAGGAGAAAAAGTTTGTCAAGTGCCAAAAGGAAGTATTTAGAGCTTGGGGGAAATTACAAAGAAAGAGTTGCGGAATTGAACAAAGAAAGCTAAGATCGCTTGGTGAGAAGCTTGCTGAGTATGAGCTCGGATCTTCAGAGGCGGCAACATTCCTGAAATTATAGAGTATGCTGAATGTATGCAAATGATGCATGGAATGCAATGTGATGTATGCCGGGATGCATGGTGACATGTATGGCTAATGACCCAATATGAGCTGAGGGTTCATCTCCCTGCTGCTGGAGAGTTTAGATGACATCCAATTTGTTGGGGACTTTTTGTCTCTCGGGATGGGGAGACCTTTCTATCTTCGCTGGGGAACTCGCTTTTGTGCATGAAGGGTCTGTTAAATTTAGCTTCGCCATACTTAGGAGCTTGATTTGACGGCTTCTCTGGGATAGTGATATTTCATGGAGGCATGAGTATTCTGAGTTGGGGGACTTAATTTGTTGGGGATTTTGAGCTTGGCCCTACTCATAAGGCAATGCTAGAAGAGCTTACTGGGGATTTAAGATGTTCTACTTAAATGTGAAATGAAGATGATGTAACATTATTAAAGAGATAAAAAAGATTTTTGTTGGTTTAATTCAACAAAACATATTTATATCATAAAAAGTGTCCTATTGTTATAATCTGATAAACAAAATCACAAGTCTTTAAAAGTATAATGTACAAATTTGATTCGAGTGTGCCTGGAGTGTGACCAAGTCTTCCATTGTTTTGCAATTGCTTGTTTTTTGGATGATGTTGTCTCTACTGCTTGCAACGGACCCTATTTGTTGTGGTCTTGATCCTTTCAGATTCTGACTGATTTCACCCCTCAAGATTTATTGTTGGCTTTGTATTTTACCCTTGGTGCCCTTTCGGGTTTTCACCAAATCCGCCTTTGTTTTCTCTTTTATCTTTTGTTGGAGCTTTGTATTTTACCCTTGGTGCCCTTTCGGGTTTTCACCAAGTCCGCTCATTACAGGAATGAGAATCTTGTGGGGAGGTATGAGAGTTAAGCATAAAACTTTTTGACGGCGTCGCTATTCACTGGATTAGGAAGCTCATCTCCGTCCATTTTGGCAAGGATCAATGCGCCTCCCGAAAATGCTTTTTTCACAACATATGGGCTTTCATAATTGGGAGTCCACTTGCCTCTATGGTCATGTTGAATTGGTAAGATCTTCTTAAGGACAAGATCACCCTCTTGAAAGCTTCTGGGCTTCACCTTTTTATTGTAATTGTTCATCATTCTCTGTTGATACAGCTGTCCTCGCAAACGCGCCAAGCGCTTGCCCTCAATTAAATTCAACTGCTCATAACGACTTTGGGCCCATTCTGCTTCTTCGAGCTGAGTATCCTTAACTACTCGGAGGGAAGGTATCTCCACTCCGACTGGTAAAACTGCTTCCATGCCATAGACCAAGGAAAATGGAGTTGCCCCGGTCGATGTACGCACTGAGGTACGATAAGCATGCAAGGCGTATGGTAGCTTCTCGTGCCAATCTTTGTATGTTTCAGTCATTTTTCTGATAATGTTCTTGTTGGTTGCCTCGACTGCTCCATTCATCTTTGAGCGTTAGGGGGTCGAGTTGCGGTGTTGAATTTTGTATGTTTCACACAACCTCCCTATCATTCGATCGTTTAAATTGGCGGCATTGTCCGTTATGATTTGCTCGGGAAGCCCATATCGGCATATGATGTTATTCCGCATAAATCGAAGTACCACAGCCTGTGTGACATTAGCATATGATGCTGCTTCTACCCACTTGGTGAAGTAATCAATGGCTACCAAAATGAAATGATGACCATTAGAAGCTTTTGGAGATATTGGTCCGATAATGTCAATGCCCCAAAGCGAGAACGGCCACGGGGAAACCATCACGTGTAGTTTGGACGGCGGTACTTGGATCTTATCGCCATAAATTTGACACTTGAGGCATTTGCGCACATATTCAATGCAATCTTTTTCCATGGTGACCCAATAATAGCCCATTCGCATGATTTGTCTTGTTAATGCATGTCCGTTTGCATGTGAACCACATTCCCCTTCATGCACTTCTTTCATTATTTGTGTCGATTCTTCTTTTGCCACACACCGCAATAACACCATGTCATGGTTTCTCTTGTACAGAATCGAGCCATCAAGATAATAGTTGGATGCTAACCTTCGGATATTTCTTTTATCAGACTCAGAGGCCTCAGTTGGATACTCTTGTTTAAGCAAATATTGTTTGACGTCCTCAAACCAAGGTTTTTCTTCAGTATTTCCTTCAATGGTCATGCAATGTGCAGGAGCATCTTATATACGGATATCGAAAGACTGAACTTCCAACTTTGTGTCTAGACGAAGGAGGGAGGCTAGAGTTGCCAGCGCGTCAGGGAGCTGATTGTATTCCCTGGGCATATGCTCAAACGTGATGTCTTCGAATTGCTCAGCTAACTCTGCAACGTGCTTCCGATATGGGATTAATTTGTGGTTTCGTGTCTCCCATTCACCCCTTACTTGAAAAATGAAGAGTGCCGAATCGCCGAACACTCATAATTTTTTGATTCCTTTGTTAATGGCTTCTTGAAGTCCCATCACACAAGCCTCATATTCTGCTACATTGTTTGTACAAGGGAAGGTTAGCTTTGCCGCCATGGGAAAATGTTCGCCTTTTGGGGATATCAAGATGGCCCCAACACCGTGACCTAAAAGACTGGAGGCTCCATCAAACCACATCGTCCATATGTCTGATACTTCGGCCGAAATGATGTTGATGTGCTCATCTGGGAAGCCAATAGTCATGGGCTTAAAGTTTTCCAGCGCTCTATCTGCCAGATAGTCGGCTATCGCACTTCCTTTTATGGCTTTTTGAGGTACGTAGATGATATCGTACTCTGATAGGATCAACTGCCACTTGGCGATTCTTCCAGAAATGGATGGTTTTTCCAAGAGATATTTGAGCGGATCATGCCTTGAAATCAGCCAAGTAGTATGATAAAGAGTGTATTGCCTCAATCTTCTTGTTATCCAGACAAGAGCACAGCACGTCTTCTCCAAGGGTGTGTAGTTTTCTTCATTGACGGTGAACTTCTTGCTGAGGTAATAAATGGCCTGCTCCTTCTTGCCTGTAGAATCGTGTTGCCCCAAGACACAACCCATCGCTGACTCCTGAACGGTCAAGTATAAGATCAGAGGTCTATCCCGTACTGGTGGGACCAAAATAGGTGGATTAGACAGGTATTGTTTGACCTTGTCAAAAGCTTCTAGACACTTGTCATTCCAAATTTCAGGGTTGTTCTTCCGTAAAGTCTTGAAAATGGGTTCGCATGTGGCTGTTAATTGGGAAATAAATCGGGCAATATAATTCAGTCGCCCTAGGAATCCTCTAACCTCCTTGATGGTCCGTGGTGGTGGCATCTCTTGGATAGCTCGAACTTTATCTGGATCGATTTCAACTCCTTTTCGGCTCACAATGAAACCCAACAGTTTTCCCG
This sequence comes from Taxillus chinensis, assembly GCA_023512835.1. Classification (NCBI taxonomy): domain Eukaryota; kingdom Viridiplantae; phylum Streptophyta; class Magnoliopsida; order Santalales; family Loranthaceae; genus Taxillus; species Taxillus chinensis. Next base: position 48,125,446 of record CM042092.1, on the reverse strand, counting down.
ACATGGCTCCGAAAGTGCACTTTTCGGGGTTCAATTTTAGCTGATATTTCCGTAGCTTATTGAAGAGCTTGCGGAGTACTTCGATATGATCTTCAGTGCTTCGTGATTTGGCTATCATGTCATCCACATATACTTCGATTTCCTTATGCATCATGTCGTGGAATAGGGTCACCATGGCTCGCTGATAAGTTGCCCCTGTGTTCCTCAGACCAAAAGGCATCACATTATAGCAGAAAGTGCCCCAAAGTGTCGTGAATGTAGTCCTCTCTTTGTGTTCGGGGGCCATACGAATTTGATTATAGCCCGAGAAACCATCCATGAATGAGAATAGGGCGTGTTTTGCTGTATTATCCATTAAGGTATCAATATGAGGAAGCGATAAGTTGTCTTTCGGACTGGCCTAGTTCAGATCTCTATAATCAACACACATGCGTACTTTGCCTCCTTTTTCGGTACTGGTACAACATTGGCCACCCATTCTGGATAACGGGAGACACTTAGGAAACCTGCATCACATTGCTTTTCGACTTCTTCTTTAATCTTCAGTATCATCTCTGGTCTCATTCTTCGCAATTTCTACTGTACTGGCTTGCACTCGGGCTTCACGGGTATGTGATGTTGCACTATATCTGTGTCTAATCCGGGCATATCTTGGTATGACCACGCAAAAATGTCGATATAGCTTCTTAACAGCTTGATTAACTTCTTCTTGATGTCGGTAGCTATCAAAGACCCCACCCTCAATTCTTTTGGTTCGGCTGTCATCCCCAAATTCATTGTTTCTACTGGGTCTTCACTTGGAATGGAGAAACGGTCTTCCCGTTCCAATAGGCGTATAATCTCCCCTGGTAGTTCAGGTGTCTCCTCTATCTCATTCTCGTCAGCTTCAAACACGGGTTGCTCCCAGTTTGGACTTTGGTCAAACCTTTGGCATCTCGTTTCGCCTTCGCATACTATGTTTTCATTGACATTGTGATACCTGATTATAAGAGAATGACAAGTTGGTAACCAAATATGATATGCATATATTATGATGGAATGCACCATGAAAGATTTTGAAAAACACATTTTATTGGAAGGTTTAAGGAAAAACAAATGTTCACAACTTCAAAGTACATTAAAATAGAATACATTAAATCCAAGCGACCCGTAAGCATTACATTATGGGGAGGTCCAGGCTGGTCCAATTGTTCAATGGCTGGTTGGGATCCTCTCGCATGAATTGAACCATCTCGCTTGGTGCATGCTCATTTGTGTCCAATATGGCTACAGTCCCCGTCTTGGGTTCAGGTTGGCTCTTATGGATAAACCCTCCACTCCGGAATGTAACATTCAAGAGGGGAAGCTTCTCCTTTCTTCTTGTACTGGCCTTTTCTGCAATCTTGCCATTCTGACTTCCCTCTTCTTGATAGCTTCCCTCTGTCTGTCAGCTTTTGTAGGGACGTAGCCTAGCCCAAACTTTTCGGTATTTTCTCGAATGGTCAGGGGTTTCTGAATCCCTTGAGCTGTCAGGCCTAATCCTTGCCCCGGTTTGTACTCCTGTTTGATCATAGTGGCTGCAATCATTTTTGTTGCCTTCGAGAGACGATGGTTTGGGGCAGAAGCGACATTCACCATCTCAAAAGCCCGATAGGAGCATTCTGGCACATCTTCGTTGCTTTCAACATAAGGAACTGATCCCGGTTTGGTGACGAGGAAACTTGTCTCTCCAGAGATGCAAATGAGCTGGTCCCCCATTACAAACTTCATCTTCTGATGGAGACTTGATGGCACCGCTCCTGCCATGTGGATCCAGGGTCTTCCCAACAAACAGTTGTAATATAGCGTGATGTCCATCACCTGAAATTCCGCCGTAAAAATAGTTGGCCCAATTATGAGTGGAACATCCAGAGTTCCCACCACGTCACGCTTTCCTACATCGAATGCTTGTACTTTCATCGTACAGGGACGCATATAGGATGTGTCGATTGGAAGTTGCTGCAGTATATGCAAGGGCATGTTCAAGGCAGAGCTGTTGTCAATGAGTACTCAGGCTATGGCATGCTCCTTACATTTGATCGTAATGTGCGAGCTTTTATGTGCCCCTTTCCTTCTTGGGGTAGCTCATCATCTCCAAAGCTAATGACGTTATTCATGGTGAGGTTACTGGCGATTCCATCAACATTTGCCACTGAGACGGTTGGTGGAACGTAAGCTTGGCTTAGAACTTTCAGCAGTGCTTCCCGGTGGGGTTGGGAATCCATCATTAATGAGAGCAAGGAGATGCGAGCTGGTTGTCGACTTAGTTGATCCACAATATTATACTCGCTTTGCTTCATGAGTTTTCAAAATTCCATGGTCTCTTCTTCAGTAATTGGTGTTCCTTTCCTCGTTGCCTCCTGTGTTGGCCCAATGTCTGGTTCTACAGCTTTTTCCTTCCTTGCTTTGTCATCCATATCAGGGGCATATGCCCGACCGCTCCTGGCCTTCTTTTCTGCTGCGGTGGCTCCATGGACTATTTCACAACTGTAGTTCCATGGGACTGCTTTATCAGTCTTATAAGGGAAAGGAGCAGGAACACCTATGGCGAGAGGTGCAATTCCATGCGGTAGTTGTGGGATTTCAGTTCTGTCCCCCTTGTCTGGCACGAGACTTGAGGCATGGATAGTGAGAGGCTTGATTCCATGTGGCAGTAGCGGGATCTCCGGAGCCTTTACATTTAAGACAAGGGGTGTTGGCACCCATGGCGATTTGTGTGGGTCATCTCCTTGGATCATGTGGCTTTGGTTGTCCATTCCTCCTCTTGAGAATTCGATCATCCTTTGGTCCATGAGCTTTTATACCATGCCAGCAAACTCGCTACAGTGTTCGATGTCATGCCCCCGTGACATTTTGTGATAAAGGCATTCTTTCTCCAACTCTGTCCCCTTCTCTTTCTTCAATGTGTTGGGAGCAAGTATATATCCATATTCCTGTAGCAGGTTAAACAAATAGCTTTTCTCCATTTGTATTTGTGAAACTTTCTCTAGCCGTCCTTCTGTTGTGATACTGGCCACGTCATGGGAATGTTCTGGAAGCGGATTACTGTTCACATTTGGTGTCCCAGCCAGTGCGGAAAAATCCAGCCACTTTGCATCCTTTAATGCCTGAACCATCCTTTTGAAGGTTATACAGTTTTCGATATCATGTCCAGTTCCCCCTGCATGATATTCACATCTGGCATCTGGCTTATACCAGGCCGGGGGAGGAGTCTTTATTTCTCCCAAGGGTATAGGGGTTACCATCCTTGCCTCTAAGAGCTTGGGCTATAATTCTGCATAAGTCATTGGAATTGGATCAAACTCTTGTCGTGGTCGACGAGAAGCCTGATTTGCTCCTGCTTGCTGGGTCGGGGCCCTTGGTTGCCCCTGTCCTTGGAATGAGGCTCCTGGTCCTTCCTGAGTTGCTGGCTTTGGTTGCTCTGCGTAAGGCGCTCTTGGTTGAAACGGATTTGGTATCATTAGGTATGGAAATGGAACCCCTCCCTGTGGCAAGTATGGCATGAATTGGGGAGGTGGTGCAGGTGCAGCATAGGCAGCTACAGGTGACCCTCTATAGTACCCTGGTGCTTGGTAGAATGTTGGTTGTATCATCGGGTGCGATGGGTATACCAGGTTGGTTTTATTTTCCTTCTTTTTTGTTGGTGGTTGAAACCGTTTGGATGCCTCAGCTGCATCACCCTTTAGTTTTCCTCCTTTAATTCCACTTTCTACACGTTCAACGGATGCAACCAAGTCTGCAAAGCTGTTGGAGACGTTACCTATCAACTTCTCATAGTATACGCCTTTTAGTGTGTTGATAAAAAGAGTGGTGAGTTCTCTTTCGGTAAGAGGAGGTTGGACCTCCACAGCAGCCTCTCTCCATTTTCGTGCATAATCTTTGAAGTTCTCCTCGGATACCTTTTCCATGGACTCGTAGGGTTAGTCGATCCAGCGCCAGCTCGGTGACATGTTTGTATTGTGCCAGGAAAGAGGTAGCCAAATCCTTCCATGTCTTAATGCGGTTTCAATTCAGTTGAAAGTACCAGCGAAGGGATGCCCCGGTTAGGCTCTCCTGGAAACAATGCATGAGGAGCTTGTCTTCACCAGCATAAGCAGCCATCTTTTGACAGTACATGGCCAAATGTGTCTTTGGACATCGGGTCCCGTTGAACTTTTCAAACTCTGGCATTTTGAATTTCGGTGGCAGCACCACTCCAGGGACTTAGCATAAGTCTTGTGGGCTGGTTATGCCATAGCTGTCAGTGCCTTTTACGGCTTTCAATCTTTCCTCGAGTCGGTGTAGAGCGGAAAACTCAACATTTTCCTGAGGAGCTGGGGAACCCACTGCTTCCATTACATTTCCCGGTGCAGGCATAGTGAAATGAGTTTGATTTGGGGTTGGAGGTTGTGCCATAGCAGGATGGTATGTGGGCGCCTGGCTTGGAGCCAGGTTGGGTGACTGAACGGCCTCCTGTCCCTGCTCTTGACGGTGATTGGTAGTTCCCCCTGTCGGAAGTCTTCCTCTTTCTTCAGTCAATTTTGTGAGCATTTCTATTATTGCAGACATTTGCCCCTGTAGGGTTTGTTGTGACTGTTCCAACCCCTTGAGTCTGTTATCTGTTTCTTCTGCCATTGGCTGCGGTTGAGGTATTTGATTGAGCCGGGATCTGAGATTGTAAGAGTTCGCAATCCTGGAGGGAGGCTGCTACCCACCTGGGTACAATGGAATTTTTATTTGACTTTTCATTTGACATGCATGTATGCATGAATGTCTATGCAGAGGGTTAAAGAAACAAACAACTTTATTGCAAACAAAACACACAATACAAACATACAATGTTGAAATGCCATGTAAAATGAAAGCTATCACTACATGATCTTAAGGCATTCTTCCAGTCATCTCCTAAGGAGCACGGCGCCTCTTTCTCTGGGGTGGTCGTTCACCTGCTTCCTCCCTCTGCTTCATTATCGTCTCGATCTGTTTTTCCCTCAACTGCAGCCTTTGAAGAGCTCCTTCTAGAGATGCTTCTAGCCTCTGGATCTGCTGCCTTAAAGTCTGATTCTCTTGGAGGATAGTCGTCATGTCTGAAGTTAGCTGTGGCTTGTGTTGTGCCCTCCAAGATATGTATGTGGGGTAAACACTAGGTTTTGAGCTGTTGGGTTGGATCTTGTGTGGTGTGGACCATGCTTGATACATCTTCTTGCCTTCTTTGGTGAGCATGGTTCTGCTGTAAGTGAAGTCACACTCTTCCATGCCAAAGAGCACGGGAATAATCTGATGACGCCCCACTTGTCTTCCCACATGTAGTGGTGCATATGCAGTTCCTCCCCAAGGACCTAAAAGTGGAACCCAATTGTAGTCCCCGCAGCTATATGTTATGGAGACCACCGGCATCCAAGGAGCAGTCCAGGTAATGTCAGCTTCTGTGAGGTTCTCCAATTTCTCTTTCCAGCTTTCAAAGTCTTTTGGTAGGCTCCACTTGCTGAGCAGAATATCTAGTAGTGTTGTGGCTGGTACTTGATAAACAGCAGGGAAACGATGAACACTACAGGGGAAATGACCTTGCAACCAGGTACACAGGAGAGGTAGGCACCCCATGAACTGTCCCGAGCCTTTACTCCTCAGGTAAGTAAGAGATCGGATGGTTTCAGCCAAGATAGCAGGGGTAGGGTCACATCCTTTGAGCACCTGCTGGACCAAATCTACAACTGCCCCATCAATGTGAGCCAGTATCCTCGGGAAGATGACTAGCCCATATATAGCTAGTGTAAGCAATTTGTGTGCCTCTGCTTCTGTTGCAGTCTGTATTATTTCTTTGATTGTTGCCCATGGAAGATATTCTCGCCCACCGTAGGTTGTGACCGGCGGTGAGTCCCATACTGGCTTTCCCATAATCTCAACAAAGGCCCTTCGACATGACCTTCTGGGCTCAGGTAGATAGATATTCATTTTGTTTTCCACGGGGATGTCCAATAATCTTCTGTATTCTTCTATTGTGGGAACCAGATCTATGCCGTTGAAGTCAAAGCACCGCCGTCGAGGCTCCCAGAAATATATGGCTGTCCCAAGCATATCTGTATCGGCCAGTAGCTCGGTCACATGGAGCAAATCCCCAAACTGTTGTATGTATATGCTTTTCCTTTTGTCTGACCACTGCCTCCATATTGTCTGCACCTCCTTAGTGTAGTCCAGCTGATTTTCTATGATAACATGTTCTGCCTTGTGGGTTTCCCCTGGCGGAAAGTCTCCAAGGCGAAGTTGAATGTCTCCAGATGCTTGGGCCACCACTGCGACAGCCTCCTTGTCCTGAGGGCCTTTTAGGAGATGACTGAAGGTTGCCATGCCTATATGAATGTTGTGTTATGCATGGTGACAGGTTAGGATGACAGGTTAATATATATCAAGGCAGTTAGACAGGAAAAAGAATAAACCAATAGAAAAAATAGCTAATATGTGCAGGGAATGACTTAAAGACTACCCTGCAAAACAAGGGTTAGCATGGAATGAGCAAACAAAGTATGGGTCAATGCCCCTGACGGGCTTCTATTGCTACACCTATCTTATTCGTTGGTTCCCAAACTTCCTCAATAGAGGGCTCCGTACACCATGGGATTTACCGGAGGGGGATCTTAAAAGGACGTGCCTTAAAAGAACCTCAAGCTTGAGTGAGGAGTCCGAGGCCCCATTGCGGATAATGATCAACGCGCTGGGGACCGTACTGAACCTCACTAACCTAAATTGTGCTAAACCCGGGTATAGGGTTATGCATGAATGCAACAAGTATGGAAAGCAGTAAATCACAACTATCATGGTAATTAAAGCGTATAAATAAATCACAGTTTAAACGACAACTGTATAAAAAATAAGTAAATCAAAATTATATCTAAAAAAACAACTTAGCATGACAGTTAAATATATACAACAGTACAATTAAATATAACCTCCTAATCCTAGTTCTAGACCTAACTCTCTAAAGTGTTCATTGTCCCTAGCAGAGTCGCCAGCTGTCATCACTGGTTTTCGTCCGGGCCCATTTGGGGTGAGCTCAAACTAAACCAATGGTGAGAAGTTTTAGAGTCGCCACCAACTATTTTTGGGGTACAGTTGGATACCCTCTATTTTGAGTAGTAAAAAGATGTGGTGCACGTTATCGGAAAAGGGTTCGGGAGTTGGTTACGTGTAGGGAAGGATTAGCACCCCTACAACGCCCTTTCGGTATCTAATTTAGGAGGAGGAGGTTTTATTTTATTAAAATCTTTGCCATAGTCAGGTTAAGTTTCCTAAAAAGTCTATGATTTTTATTTAGCTAAGTTATTTATTAAAGTCATGGTTAAAATGAATTTATCCGAAATTTTTAAAGGGAATCCTAAAAGTTTTGGGTTTTGTTTGAAATGGAGAATGAGATCCTATGGGATTGGTTTTGGCTTTTGGTTTTATTTTAAAAATTGAGGTCCTAGAAAATGATTTTTTTCTTTTCCCCCCTCTTTTGGTTTTTCTTGGGTTAGAAAACATACATTTTTTGTTTTTGTTTTTTTTTGTTGTTTTTTGTCCTTTTTTTGTGTTCTTTTTTTTTTTTGGTTTTAGAAATTGAAGTACTAATTTTGGTTTTTGGTTTTTGATTTGAAAACATGAAAATGTTTTTTTGTTTGTTTTTGTTTTGTTTTTTTTTTTTGGAAACCTTTCTTTTTTGTTTTTTTTTTTGAAAACCTAAAATCTTAAATCAAAGTTATGAACATATGCATTAAAATGAAAAAACGTGGAGTGTGTGATTATGACATCCACAAAAGAAAAATAAAAGCACTCTTTTTTTTTCTTTTTCCTTTTTTTCATCTTCTCCCTTTTGATGACTCTCTTTTGCTTCTCTTTTTACTATACTTTATATATTTACAATGTACACATATACAAAGGAAAGGGAAATACAAGGAAAACACAACGCAACCAATAAAAGAAAAAGAAATACAAGGAAATATTAAGAGTTACATCAAATAGCAATATAAATAAGCTGAAAAGTAATAAAGAAATAAGGGTTGAACCGAATTTGAAGCATCGAACACCGAATCGTTGTGCAAAATCCCGTCCACGCCGATGGTCGCCTGTCCGAATTTCCAAATCACCAAGTTCCAATAGCGTAAATGGCAAGAATCAGTTGGGATTTTGATTTGGAGATTGCAATGGTGTGTGGAGAGGAGAGAAGATGAAAAGCAAGAACCTTTTTCTGGGTTTTGGGTAGAAAACGTGGGAAAGGAGGATGATGTATATTTTGGATTCAGATTTTTTTTTTTGTTGGGACTGGAATCGAGGAGAATGGGTGTAAGGAATAAGGAATGAAAAAAACAATTGTTTTTGTGATGGAAACGTAAGAAGAGAAAAAAAAGCAGAACTGGAATTGTTGTTTTTTTTCTGGGTAAAAGAGCTGTAACGAGGTGTCAGGGAAAAGGGATTGGAAAGACTTGGATGATTTTGATTTCAGGACAGGGGGAGTGTTGGGCAAAAATCTGGAATTAGGCAACTGGGTGTGAAGATGGCAGCAGGCTTCTCTCTTTTTTTCCTTGGGCGTGAATCTTTCCTCTGCTGAACCTCTTCCTTTTTTGTCTTTTTCTTCCTCTGTCGAACTCCCCTCCTTTTTTCGGCGAGATCTCTGTTTTTTTTCTCTTTTGCGTGCACGAATCTCAGGCGTGATCTTTTTTTTTTGTATCAGGGAGCTGGGTAAAAAAAAATGGCAAAAGGGTTTCGTTAGATCAGGGGTCTCTCTGTGTTTTTTTCACGATGATGGCTCTCTCTTCTCCTTTCACGAACAGGCCTCTCTGCGCAGGGACAGAAGATTGCATCTTAAAGTGCTGGCAGAAATTTTTTGGCTGGACTCATTAATTGCTGCAATAAATGTTTTGTCGGGTGCATTATTATTTGCAGATCAGTGCTTGGTCGGGTGGACAGCTTATGCGGAAAAAGGGGAGCTCGTGATTGCCTTTTGAATTTATATTTTAGCAACGCATGTGACTGACAGGTTGTTGAGAAATCATTCCTTGTCAGATGACCAGTGCAGAAGACGGGTCTCATGAAGCCAGCGAGAAAAAGAAAGAAAAAAAAACAGCGCGCGGAGCCAGCGAGAAACGCCAACCAGCGAAGGTCAAAGGGGTCAGAGGGTCGAAGTGTCGGCAGGTCAGAGTGTCGGCAGGGTTGAAGCTTCGGTGGGTCGAAATTTCGATGGGTCGAAAGTCAATGGTCAACGGGTCGAAGTGTCGGCAGGTCGAAGGTCAACGGTCAACGGGTTGAAGGGTCGAAGGTCGGAGGTTGACAGGCTTCGAGGGTCCGTGGGTCGTAGGTCAAGGTTCAAAGGTTTGCAGGTCAAGGCGTCGCAGGGTCAAGGGTCGAAGGGTCGAAGGTCGGAGTGTCGGCAGCGGGGCTTCGAGGCTTCGAGAGTTAAGGGGTTGAAGGTCGAAAGGGCGAGTCGAAGGTCAGAGGGTTATAGGCTTCGAGGGTCAAGGGTCGAAGGTCGGAGTGTCAGCAGCGGGGCTTCGAGGCTTCGAGAGTTAGGGGGTTGAAGGTTGAAAGGGCGAGTCGAAGGTCGGAGTGTCGGCAGCAGGGCTTCGAGGCTTCGAATCTTCGAGGCTTCGATGCTTCGAGGCTTCGAGGCTTCGAGGCTTCGATGCTTCGAGGCTTTGAGGCTTCGAGGCTTCGATGCTTCGGGGCTTTGAGGCTTCAAAGGTCAATGGGTCGAAGTGTCGGCAGGTCAACGGTCAACGGTCAACGGTCAACGCCAAAGTTTTTTTTTAATTACCTTCTTACCCTTCACCTAAAATGCAAAAATGGATAACTTTCTGGGTATTGTTTGGGGAGATCCGTATTCGCCTAAATTGATGCTTTGAAGAATTTCGCATGGCCACTTTTTCGGGTGATTTGGACCAGGGGCATTGACCGTCTTTTGGCAAGTTTCGACTTTTTCCAACGAAAGTTGTTTTGGCCACAATTTCTTCATTTTAAGTCCGATTTGAGCTCGGTCAAGTGCGTTAGTCTCCAATTTTTATCCTTTATCACCTGGTGTTGGTCTTGGGGCACTTCAAGGACTTGTATCAGAAGTCATTAATTTTGAACTCCCCCGTCCGTGTCAATTGTATCCATCTCGTGCAAATTGGGGCTACCATCAATTCCGAACCATTCCTTGGAAGTATGGGATCATTGTGGACCTGTCCGACAAGGTATATGGCATGGGCAGAAAGGTATATCAAATGGGGTTAGTATGTCCAACCCGGACAAAATGGGGTCCAACAGTACGCTGGGATTTTTTTTGTTTTGTTTTTTTTTTTAGTAGGTAACAGAAAGACTATTTTTTTTGAGGGTAGAAAACGTGAGAGAGGGAGGATATTTTCTTTGGACGAGAGAAATTGGGAATTTGGGGGCTTTTCTGTCCTTTCTTTTTTTGATTTTGAGAAACGAAGCTATGGGAAAAATAGAGTATGGGAAGGATTTTTGTTTTTGGTTTTGGGGAAGGGAGAGAGCTTGGGCGAAAATCTGGGTGTTCCTCTCTGAGTATAAGTCTGTGCTAAGGGAGAAGGCTTGGGCGTATTTGAGAGAGAGATGGTAGCAATTGTTTTTTTTGTCAGAGAGTTCTCTTTTTCTGGGCGTAATCTAGGCGTTCTCTGGGTCTTTTTTTTGGGCGTAATCTCTGTTCTTTTTTTTTTTTTGCGTGGACAGAAGGCTGGATTTTAAAGGGTTTGGTTGCATGTAATTAATTGTTGCATTTAATGCTTTGTCAGGTGTATTATTAATCCCAGTATTATTAACTTTCAGATTCTATGCTTTGTCTGGTGGTTGGATGACCTATGCGTAAAATGGGGCAGCTTGTGATTGCTTTTTCGTTCTTTTGTGAGCACATGCATCTGACAGGCATTGAAAAGCATCTCTGACAATTGCCAGCTAATAAAAATGCATCCCATGAGCAAACAGCGAGAGGCCAAATAGCGAAGGTCAGAGAGTCAGAATGTCGGTAAGTCAGAGTGTCGGTAGGGTCGAAGGTAGGTGGGTCGAAGGTCAACGGTCAAAGGGTTGTAGGTCAATGGTCAATGGGTCGTAGGCCAACCCTCGAAGGTCGAGGGTTGAAGATCAAAGGGGCGAAGGGTCGAAGGTCCACGGGTCGAAGTGTCGGCAGGGTCGAAGGGTCACTCCACGAAGACCGGTAGGCTTACTGTGTCGAAAGCTTACATGCTTCGAGGCTTTGAGTCTTCGAGGCTTCGAGGCTACAAGTCAAGTTTTTTTTCAATTACCCTTTTACCCTCACCCAAAATGCCAAAACGGATGACCTTTTGAAGATTGTTTGGGAAGACCCATATTTGCCTAGATAGACGTTTTGGAGTCTTTCGCATAATCACTTTTTCGGGCAGTTTGACCAGGGGCATTGACCGTCTTTTGGCGAGTTTGACTTTTTCCGACAATAATTGTTTTGGCCATAACTTCTTCGTTTTACGTCGAATTTAAGTGTGGTCAAGTGCGTTAGTCTCCAAATTTCACCCTATATCACCTGATGTTGGCCTTGGGGCACTTTAGGGACTTACAACAGTGGTCCTCAATTTTTGGCTTCCCTGTTCTTGTCATAGCATATCCATCATGTGCAAATTGAAATTTTAACATCGGTGCCAAACCTGGGATTGACTCTTTGATAATGGGGGAGCTTTATGGACCTGTTTAATGAGATACATGGCATGGGAGGATAGATATAAAATTTGCAAATGGTTAGTGTGTCCAACCCGGACAAAATGGGGTCCAACAGCTACCCCTCTTTGTGCATTGTTTGTATGCAAACAGTGTACAAAGAAAGAAAGGAGTCATTTTGGATGGGCTGGAATACTTACCTGACTTACCTAGCACAAAGGAAGAGTAGAATGCGATGGTTGGGTCTGTCCCCAAGAGGGAAAAGGGGCTTCGCATGCCGGTGGACTTTGGACAATTTGAATGAGGCATTTATGGCCTAACAGGAATGGAAAAGGAAAAGACAACCAAGGCCTAACAGGAATTGAAAAGGCATCCAAGGCCTAATAGAAATTGAAAAGGCATCCAAGGCCTAACAAAAATTGAAGACATCTAAGGCCTAATAGGAATTGAAAAGGCATCCAAGGCCTACTAGAAATTGAAAAGGCATCCAAGGCTTAACAGAAATTGAAAAGGCATCGAAGGCCTAATAGAAAGGGAAGAGGCATCCAAGGCTTGACAGAAATTGAAAAGGCATCAAAGGCCTGACAGGAAAGGGAAAAGGCATCCAAGGCCTGACAGAAAGGGAAAAGGCATCCAAGGCCTGACAGGAATAGAAAAGGCATCTAGGGCCTAACAGGAGTTGAAAAGGCATCCAAGGCCTAACAGGAGCAAATTAGGTATATCAATCGAATATCAAACAATACAACCGACATTCTACCAAACATCAGGATACTACAGAGGGTCACCGGTAGTGCCTATGCCCATCTTTTGCTCCTGCTCCCCAATTCACTCCCTATTTACCACAAAGAGGGGTTCCATTTCCATATCCAATGGCAGTGGCACCAAACCCATTTCAACCGAGAGCACCATACCAAGAGTAACCAAGGGCGTTAGCTCTAGACGGACCGAGACCCGCATTCCAAGGACAGGGGCAACCAAGGGCCCAGACTCAACATGTAGGAGCGAATCAGGCTCCTCATCGGCCATGACAAGAGTTTGACCCAATTCCAATGACATATGAAGAATTATACCCCAAGCTCCTAGAAGCAAAGCTGGTACTTCCTACACCCTTGGGAGAAATAAGGTCTCCTCCCCCGGCTTGGTATAAACCAAATGCCAGATGTAAATACCATGCCAGTGGAGCTGGACATGATATCGAAAACTGTATAACATTCAAAAGGAAGGTTCAGGCCTTAAAGGATGCAAAGTGGCTAGATTTTTCTGCACTGATTGGGACGCCAAATGTGAACAGTAATCCACTCCCAGAACATTCCCATGATGTTGCTAATATAGCAATAGAAGGACAACTAGAGAAGGTTTCACAAATATAAATGGAGAAAAGTTATTTGTTTAACCTGCTGTAGGAACATGGATATATACTTGTTACGGACACATTGAAGACAGAGAAGGGGACAGAGTTGGAGAAACAATGCCTTTATCACAAAATGTCACGAAGACATGATATTGAACAATGTAGTAAGTTCACTAGCATGGTACAAAAGCTCATGGACCAGAGGATGATCGAATTCTCAAGAGAAAAGACAGATAATCGAAGCCACATGATCCAAGGAGACAATTCCTATGAATTTCCATGGATACCAACACCCCTTGTCTTAAACGTTAAAACTCATGAAACCTCGCTACTGCCACATGGAATAAGACCGCTCACTATCCATGTCTCAAATCCCGTGCCGGACAGGGAGGAGAGAACCGAAATCCCGCAACTGCCCTATGGAATTGCACCACTCACCATAGGTTTTCCTGCTCCTTTCCCCTACAAGATAGACAAATCAGTGCCATGGAACTATAGCTGTGAAGTAGTCCAAGGAGCCACCGCAGCATAAAAGAAAACCAGGAGCGGTTGTGCTTACGCCCCTGATATGGTTGACAAAGCAAGGAAAGAAAAAGCTGCCAAACCAGACATTAAGCCAACACTGGAGGCAACAAAGAAAGGAGCACTAGTCACTGAGGAAGAAACAACAGAATTTCTGAAACTCATGAAGTAGAGCGAGTATAACATTGTGGATTAGCTAAGTCGACAACCGGCTTGCATCTCGTTGCTCTCATTAATGATGGATTCCCAACCTCACCGGGAAGCGCTAATGAAGGTTCTGAGCGAAGCCTATATTCCTCTGACCATCCCAGTGGCGAATGTGGATGGACTCACTAGTAACCTCATTATGAACAACGTTATCAGCTTTGGAGATGACGAGCTGCCCCAGGAAGGAAAGGGACATATAAAAGCTTTGCACATCACAGTCAAATGTAAGGAGCACACCATAGCTTGAGTACTTATCGACAATAGCTCTGCCTTGAACATTATGCCCTTACATATACTACAACAACTGCCAGTCAATGCATCCTATATGCGCCCTTGTACAATGAAGGTACGGGCATTCGATGGAGGCAAACGTGATATGGTGGGAACTCTGGATATTCCACTACTGATTGGACCAACTACCTTTACAGTAGAATTTCAGGTGATAGACATTACACCCTACTATAGTTGTTTGTTGGGAAAACCCTGGTTCCACATGGAAGGAGCAGTGCCATCAAGCCTCCACCAAAAGATGAAATTTATAATGGGGGACCAACTCATTTGCATCTCTAGAGAAACAAGTTTCCTCGTCACCAAGCTGGCATCAGTCCCTTATATTGAAAATAACAAAGATGTGCCAGAATGCTCCTATCGAGCATTTGAGATGGTGAATGTCACTTCTGCCCCAAGACATTATCTCTCAAACGCTGCAAGAATGGTTGCAACTACCATGACCAAACAAGGGTATAAACCAGGGCAAGGATTAGGCCCGAAGCTTTCCCCCCTTACATGTTACATTCCAGAGTGGAGGGTTTATCCACAAAAGCTAACCTGAGCCCAAGATTGAGTTTGTAACCTCATTGGATGCGGACGAGCAGATGCCGAGCGAGATGACTTTGGTGGTGCAAGGGGTTCCCAACCAGCCACTGAACAATTGGACCAGCCTAGCCCTCCCCATAATCTAATGCTTAAGGGGTCACTGGATTTACTGTATTCTATGTCAATGTCTTTTGAAGTTGTGAACATTTGTTTTTCTTAAAATCATTCCAATAAAATGTGCTTTGTTTTCAAATCTTCCATGGTGCATTCCATTCATGACATATGCATATCATATTTAGTTATCAACTTGTCATTATCTTATAAGCAAGTATCACAATGTCAATGAAAACATAGTATGCGAAAGCGAAACGGGATGCTAAAGGTTTGACAAAAGTCCAAACTGGGAGCAGCTTGTATTTGAAGCTGATGAGAATGAGGTAGAGGAGACACCAGAGCTACCAGGAGAGATCATATGCCTACTGGAAAGAGAAGATTGTTTATCTATTCCAAGTGAAGACCAGTAGAAACAGTGAACCTGGGGACAGCAGCCGAACTAAGAGAATTGAGGGTAGGGTCCTTGATAGCTGTTGACATCAAGAAGTAGTTAATTGAGCTGTTGAGGAGCTACATAAATGTTTTTGCATAGTTATATCAAGATATGCTAGGATTAGACATAGATATAGTGCAGCATCATATACCAGTGAAGCCAGAATGCAAGCCAATTCAGCAGAAATTGAGAAGAATGAGACCGGAGATGCTACTCGAGATTAAAGAAGAAGTCAGGAAGCAATAGGATGCAGGTTTTTTAAGTGTCTCCCACTATCCAGAATGGGTGGCCAATGTTGTACCAGTACCGAAGAAAGGAGGCAAGGTCCGCATGTGTGTCGATTATAGAGATTTGAACTAGGCCAGTCCAAAAGATAACTTCCCGTTTCCTCATATTCATACCCTAGTGGATAACACAGCAAAACATGCTATATTCTCATTCATGGATGGCTTCTCGGGCTATAATCAGATTTGTATGGCCCCTGAGCACAAGGAGAGGACCACGTTTACAACACTTTGGGGCACATTCTGTTATAACATGATGCCTTTTGGTCTGAAGAATGCAGGGGCAACCTGTTGGATCAAGCCCAGAATTTGGATAATGCTGATAAAGCCCTATGTAATTTGATTTGAGATCTTTTGTGTTTTGTCTTTAATCATTGCAGAAGATATCTTATTAATCCGGAGATACACTCATAAGAGCAAAGCTAAGGATAGGATACATAATCCTGATCCGGACGAGAGTGAGTGTCGTCAAACACTTGGTAAATAACCAAGTCCCCCATACATACGGAGTAAGGAAGTACTGATGCGGAATAAGGACCCGAGTCTTTATTCGCACGGAGTAAGGAAACCAGATGCGGAGTAAGGAATCCGGACCACTCACTCATGTGGAGTAAGGATATGCTAGTACGGAGTAAGCCATCCGATCCTTTAAACTCGCACAGAGTAAGAAACTCATACGGAGTAAGGAACTTACATGCGGAGTAAAGAAGCGCTGATACGGAATAAGCACTCTGACCTTCTCAATCACACGGAGTAAGGAAGCGCTGACACGGACTAAGGATTCCAGTACCAAATAGATACGGAGTAAGCAACCACTGACACGGAGTAAGGTTCCGAGCTTCATTAGCAACGGAGTAAGGAAAATTACACCGGACCAAGAAGATGCTACTTCAACTTACCACATTTAAAGTTATCAGCTCGTGGTGTCCCGATGTAAGACAAACTCATTGAGAACCTGAAGAATCTTACACGTGGATCACCCAGATATGTGGACACAACTTTAATTATACTTGAGAACTCACAAAGGCACTTATACTCTTCAAACCCAAGATCTTGATCTCCACAAACCACAGCAGTCAAGGCAGAGAGATTACCATGGAATAGTTAGTGCTGAACGCATTCCGGAACTACAAGTTCCAAGGTTGTCTCTTAGGAATGTTTTTATAAATATTCATACTTGTACATTTGAAAATGTAGAGTGCGTGCGAGCCTGAATCAACCCTGTGTATGCACAAAAGTTCAAAGACATAATATAGGCTAGTGGGTGAATCCTTTTGTAAACAAAGTGTAAAAGAGTCTTGCTTCTATTTTGTTGTATTTATCTTTTGATAATAAAACAAAATACTTCCACTATCTGGTTATCTTCCGCAGTGATTCTATCACTTAACTAGATAAGTGTTGTGTCATAAGAGAATCAAAAGCGTTTCGATAAGAGCCTATTCACCCCCCTCTAGGCTCCAAGGGACCATCAAGTGGTATCAGAGCACGTTCTATTTGTTCTAAGTAGAGATCCCACTCTTTCACTCTCAGCAATGGCCGAAGAAAGCAGTATGCTATTCAACACTCGCCTTAACTCCAGAGGTGCACAAGAGCCCATCCCGAATCGAAGCAACAGTGAAAACGTCGAACCACCTCAACCTGCTGCTGCCGCCACTCCTCGACCACGGAGTTCTGGTTTTACTCTGACAAAACCACCCAAATTCACACCTGAGCTTTTCTCCCAGTGGAAAGCTCGCATGAAGATGTTTATGGTATGCCATGATCATCTCATGTGGCCCTGTCTTCATCAAGAGATTCCAATTCCGATGACTATCGGAGAACATGGAGTTAGAAGGCCAAAGACGAATGCCGAACTTACCAACGATGAAAGAGCCTGGTAGTACGCTAGCGAAAAGGCTCTGGCTTACATTACATCGTCTTTGGATTCCGAGGCTTTCACGGACGTCCAGGGCTACACGACATCAAAAGCTGTCTGGGATAAACTGACAATCCTCTATGAGGGGAGTCAGTCCAGATGCAAAACGTGATATGTGCTCTCAGACAGAACTTTGAGAGTTTCAATCATAAACCTAGCGAATCCCTTGAGAGCATCTATCGGAGATTCGGAAAGCTCATTCTAGAGCTAAAAACTGTCAATGAACACTACACTCAGTCTCAAATCAATGACAAGTTCTTTCGATCCCTGCCAGATCGCTACTACTCCAAGCGACTCCAGGATGCAAGCCGACAAAAAGCGGTCATTTTGCCCTTGAAGAAATATACGGAGAGCTTCAGACTCATGAGGTCAGATTCAGATACACTGACCGTGATGAGAAAATAGCTCGGAAAGAAAAAGGGGTAGCCCTCAAAGCTACGGAATGCTCCAGTAATTATCAAGAGGATGATACAGATGAGTCAGAGAATTCTAACTCAGACGCAGAAGAGGAAATAACTCTTCTTGTCAAATCCTTTGAACGATTCCTTCAGAAAAGTAGAAAAGGATTCAGAAGAGGCTCCTCATCATCCAGAAGGAAGGAGCGATCGGAGTCGAGCTCCCAAGAATACTTTAATTGTGGGAAACCCTGTCATTGGGCCAAGGAATGCAAATCCAAATCTAAGACGGTAGAGAAAAGTGACAAGGTTACTCCTCGACGTACCACCTCAGACAACAGCAAGAACAAGAGGAAGGCGTTCGTGACAAAGTACATCAGTGGCTCGGAAGAAGGAGGAATCCTCGTATGATGAGCCAACTCCTAAGCCGAACGTCTGCCTTATGGCAAATACTGAGGTACCTTCTATCTCTGAACTCATGAGTAAAATAGAATCTCTTATTACTAAAAAGGTAATAATTAATCTCTTATTACCTTCAGCTTACTTACATTAATATTTGATGTAATTCTTAATATTTCCTTGTATTTCTTTTTCTTTTACTTGTTGCATTGTGTTTTTCCTTGTATTTCCCTTTCCTTTGTATATGTCTATGTTGTAATATGTAAAGTATAGCAAACAAAAAAAACAAAGAAAGAAAAAGAGAGAGAGAGCAAAGGGAGGCATGAAGAAAAAGAAAAGAAAGAAAAAGAGTCGGTCGTTTTGATTTATGGATGTCACAATCACACACATCACTTTATATGTTATTGTGTTAGTTTTAAAATTTTATCCTTGCAAAAAAACGAAAAAACAAAAAAAAAACGTTTTCAAAACCACAAAAAAAATGCATTTCAAGTCAAAACAAAAAAAGGAAAAAGAAAGCATCTAAAAAAATGCGCGTTTCCATATTTAGGAGTTCCAATTCCATTTAAAACACAAAGCAAAAACATACATGTTTTACCTTCCAAAAACAAAAAAAAAAGACAAAAGAAAGCAAAACCAAAACAAAACGTTTTTTACAAAACATAAAAAACAAAAAAAAAGTTTTCTAACCCAAAAAACCAAAAAAAGGGGAAAACAAATAACCAGTTTTTAGGACTTAAATTTCTAAAAGAAAAACCAAAACCCACATCAACCCATAGGATCTCATTCTTCACTTCAAACAAAAACCCAAAACTTTTAGGATTCCCTTTAGGGATTTAGGGTAAATCAATCTTAACCGTAACTTTGACACATAAATTAGCCAAATAAAAATCATAGACTCTTTAGGAAACTTAACCTAGTCATGGCAGTACAAATAAAATAAAAACCTCCACCTCCTAAATTAGATACCGAAAGGGCGCTGTAGGGGTGCTAATCCTTCCCTACACGTAACCAACTCTTGAACCCTTCTCTGATAATGCAGACCACACATTTAAACTACTCAAAGTAGAGGGTATCCAACTGTACCCCAAAAACAGTTGGTGGCGACTCTAAAATTTCTCACCATTGGTCTAGTTTGAGCTCACCCCAAATCGGCCCAGACGAAAACCAGTGATGATATGGACGACATGATAGCCAAATCACGAAACACTGAAGATCACATTGAAGTACTCCGCAAGCTCTTCAATAGACTACGGAAGTATCAGCTCAAATTGAACCCCAAAAAATGCACGTTTGGAGCCATGTCGGGAAAAATGTTAGGCTTCATGATCGAGGGGATTTATATCCCCTTTTTAGGACCATTTTGGGTACATTTTCATACTCTTTTGATTCATTTATTGCCCATTTGTGCTACATTATCATATTTTCATGGCCTAACCCGGAAAAGAGGATTTCTTGTAGTTTTTGTGGTATTTTTGCTATATTTTGATAGGAATCCAAAAATCAAGGAAGAATTCACCAAGTTCACAGAAGGAAGAAAGAATCCCAAGGACCTAAAGATCACAACGACCGAATTTCATGTTGGTCGGGTGAAGGTCGGGTGAAGCCCATTTTTCAGGAATAACTTTCTGGAACCCAAAGGAATATTATTGCCTTCTGGTCGGGTGAAATCCGAGGTCATTTGAAGGTGGTCGGGTGAACCACTCTTCACCCGACCAGGTCGGGTGAAGCTGATTTTGCACAGGAAGACTCTCCAAGCATCATGGAACATAACTCTCTTCTGGTCGGGTGAATTTTGAAGACTCTGCAGGGTGGTCGGGTGAAGATTTCTTCACCCAACCAAACTCAAATTCCAGCGATAGACTCCTTATTTTTGCAGCTCACTTTTTCCCTTCTGGACCAAAGTCATTTAAGCAAAAGACAGGCACCAAACACTCAGGTCAAAGAAGAATTAATTGAAGAAATTTGAATTCAAATGGGTGCTTTGTATTTGGATTAAAGTCTTTTAATGGGGATTAAGAGGGGGATTTATATTATTTTCAAATTCAAAAATAGGGAGTTGCATGAGAGTTAATTATTTGGAGGAATTATGAGAAATAATGGGGAATTCAAATTCAAAAATTCAAATGTAGCCTTGGGAGCTATAAAAGGGGAGTGGATCCTTCATATCCAGTGATCCAGTGATCCAATATTCAACAATTCTCTTCCATTCCATTCCTCACCTAGAGTGGAGAGAGAGAGAGAAAGAAGAAGGTTTGGGGCATCTCTTGGAGCTTGAAGGCAACCTGCTGGGAAAAGAAGATCAACCTTGGAATTCTTGTTCTAAATAGGCAAGCTATCCTTTTTTGGTTTTCTAATCCATGTTCGTAATTTTGTTGTTTTAAATTTAACTATGGAAGCTTAAAAACCCCTGATTGGGGTTAGGATGGAGTTTGATGTAATAAATTAAATTGTAATGTTTTAGTTTAATCTCTTTCACCTTGTGAGTATTTATTGAGTATCTTGGGTTGAAATATAAAATGGATTCTGGCCATTTTATTTTATCATATTAGGTATTTATGTGAAGGATTGGAAAATGAAGCATAAGTACTGGAAAAATCAGGATATTCAAACTAGGGATTACATGACATGCGCAGCCGAGTGTAATACTAGGATACCAAGTTAAGAGTGGGTGCAATGCTTGCTCTAAACTAAACAACCCAATTCTTAAAGGGTCACCCGTCCTCCATGCTAGGGTGTACATAGAATTACTGCACTTGAAAAAGGCTAATTCATGCATTAGAGGTTGGGTATTAAATATTGTCACAAGGAAAGAATTAGATTGAACTAAGACATAATCTTGAGAAAAAAATACATCAAATGAAGTCTTAACTCCAATCACCTTTATCAATTGAAGTTTTCTCTACTCAAATCAACATTTCCATTTCTCAAATATTTTCAAAAATCAAATTATTTAAATTTAGTTCTATTTTTGCATTGCTTTCAACCAAAATCTCTTTATAAGCTAGTTAAAATTTTCCAATTCTACATCCTTCCCTTGGGTACGATATTCGGACTTAAAATCCACTTTATTACTTGTCACGATTTGTACACTTGCAAATTGCCGATCACTTCATCGTGAGCCAAAAAGGAGTGGAAATTGATCCAGATAAAGTTCGAGCTATCCAGGAGATGCCCCCACCACGAACCATCAAGGAGGTCAGAGGATTCCTCGGGCGATTGAATTACATTGCCCATTTCATTTCACAATTGACAGCCACATGTGAACCCATTTTCAAGACATTATGGAAGGATAACCCCAAAGTTTGGAATGACAAATGTCAAAAAGCTTTTGACAGGATCAAACAATATCTGTCTAATCCACCTATTTTGGTCCCACAAGTACCAGACAGACCCTTAATCTTATACTTGACTGTCCAAGAGTCATCAATGGGTTGTGTCTTGGGGCAACATGAATCTATAGGCAAGAAGGAGCGGGCCATCTATTATCTCAGCAAGAAGTTCACTATCTATGAAGCAAACTATACACCATTGGAAAAGACATGTTGTGCCCTTGTTTGGATAACAAGAAGATTGAGGCAGTACATTATTTATCATACAACATAGCTGATTTCGAGGCATGATCCGCTCAAGTATCTTTTAGAAAAATCATCCATTTATGAAAGAATCACCAAATGGCAGTTGATCCTGTCGGAATATGATATCATCGATGTGCCTCAAAAAGCCATAAAAGGAAGTGCAATAGCTGATTACTTGGCAGACAGGGCATTAGAAGACTATGAGCCTATGACTATAGGCTTTCCTGACGAGCATATCAACATCCTTACGACCGAAGTATCAGACATATGGACTATGTGGTTCGATGGAGCCTCTAGTCTCTTGGCAATGGTGTTGGGGCCATCCTGATATCTCTAAAAGGCAAACATTTCCCAATGACAGCAAAGTTAACCTTTCCTTGTACCAACAATGTAATCAAAAAATTACGAGTGTTTGGGGATTCTGCGCTTATCATTTTTCAAGTGAGGGGCGAATGGGAGACTCGAAACCACAAATTAATCCCATATCGGAAGCATGTTACGGAGTTAGCCAAGCAACTCGAAGATATCACATTTGAGCATATGCCTAGGGAATACAATCAGATTCCCGATGCACTGGCAACTCTAGCCTCCCTCCTTCAGCTAGACACAAAGTTGGAAGTTCAATCCTTTGATATCTGTATACAAGATATTCATGCACATTGCATGGCCATTGAAGGAAATATTGAGGAAAAGCCCTGGTTTGATGACATCAAATAATATTTGCTTAAGCAAGACTACCCAACAGAGGCCTCTGAGTCTGATAAAAGAAATATCTAAAGGTCAGCATCCAATTATTACCTCGATGGTCCCATTCTATATAAGCGAAATCATAACATGGTATTATTGTGGTGTGTGGCAAAAGAAGAGTCGACACAGATAATGAAAGAAGTACACGAAGGAGAATGCGGTTCATATGCAAATGGACATGCATTAACAAGACAAATCATGCGAATAGCTATTATTGGGTAACCATGGAAAAAGATCGTATTGAATATGTGCGTAAATGCCTTAAGTGTCAAATTTATGGTGATAAGATCCATGTGCCTCTATCAAAGTTGCATGTGATGGTTTCCCCATGGCCTTTCTCGCATTGGGTATCGACGTTATCGGACCAATATCTCCGAAAGCCTCCAATAGTCACCACTTCATCTTAGTGGCCATCAATTATTTCACCAAGTGGGTGGAAGCAGCATCCTATGCTAATGTCACACAAGCTGTGGTGCTTAAATTTCTGCGGAGCAACATTATATGTCGATACATGCTTCTTGAGCAGATCATAACAGACAATGCCGCCAATCTGAACAGTCGGATGATGGGTAAGTTGAGCGAAACATACAAAATCCAACACTGCAACTCAACCCCCTATCGCCCCAAGATAAATGGAGCAGTTGAAGCAACCAATAAGAACATCAAGAACATTATCTGAAAGATGATGAAAACATACAAAGATTGACATGAGAAGCTACCATTTGCCTTGCATGATTATTGTACCTCAGTGCGTACATCAACTGGGGCAACTCCATTTTCTTCGGTCTATGGTATGGAGGTAGTCTTACCTGTCGAAGTGGAGATACCTTCCCTCTGAGTTCTCAAAGATACTCAGCTTGAAGAAGTAGAATAGGCCCAAATTCGTTATGAACATTTGAACTTAATCGAAGGCAAATGCTTGGCAGCTGTTTGCAGAGGACAGCTATATCAACAGAGAATGATGAACCACTACAATAAAAAGGTAAATCCCAGAAGCTTTCAAACGGGTGATCTCGTCCTCAAGAAAATCCTACCAATTCAACATGACCATCGAGGCAAGTGGACTCCCAATTATGAAGGTCCATATGTTATGAAGAAAGCATTCTCGGGAGGCGCATTGATCCTTGCCAAAATGGATGGTGATGAGCTCCCTAACCCAGTGAATAGAAATGCAATCAAAACGTTTTATGCTTAACCCGTTTGATTAAATGAAGAGTTGCTTAATTCTTTTTCCTAGACATGAAAGGAATAAGCATGACTGCAATGAGCGGATTTGGCGAAAACTCGAAAGGGCAATAAGGGTAAAATACAAAGCTCCAACAAAAGACAAAGAGGCAAACAAAGACGGACTTGGTGAATACCCGAAAGGGCACCAAGAGTAAAATACAAAGCCAAAAACAAAGCTTGAAGGGTGAAATCCATCAAAATCTCAAAGGATCAAAACCACATAAAACGGAGTCTGTTGCAAACAATGGAAACAACACCATCTAAAGACAACAGCTGCAAACGGTGGAAGACTTTGTCAAACCTAAGGCACACTCGAATCAAATTTGTACACTATGCTTTTAAAGACTTGTAATTTTGTTCGTCAGATTATAACATGGGACACTTTTTATGATATAAATATGTTTTGTGGAATTGAACCTACAAAAATCCCATTTTACATCCCGAATTATGTTTTATCGCCTTCATTTCAAATTTAATTAGAATATTTTAAATCCCCAATAGGCTCCTTGAGTATTGCCTTATGGGTAGGGTTAAGCTCAAAATCCCCAAACAAGTCAAGTTCCTCAACTCAGAGTACCAATATCTCCACAGAATATCAATATCCCCAACAAAGCTGTCAAGTCAAGCTCCTCAATGTGGCAAAGCTAAATCAAACAAGCCCTTCATCCACAAAAAGGGAGTTCCCCAGCAAAGATAGAACGGACTCCCCAACCAAAGAGAAAAGAGTTCCCCAACAAGTCAGATGTCATCCAAAATCTCCAGCAGCATGGAGATGAATCCCCAACCCATATTGGGTCATTCACAATATATTTCACTATGCATCCCTGCATACACCACATTGTATTCCATGTATACATTTAGTATCTTCTGCAATTTCAGGAATGTCATCGCCTTTGAAGATCCCAAGAACTCTTCCACAGCAAGCTTCTCATCAAACCTTACTAGCTTCCTTTATTCAAACTCTACAAGACTTTCGTTACAATTTCCTCAAGCTCTAAAAGCACCCTTTTGACATTTGATACTTGAACAAACTTCCCCTCTTTTTTGGGTCACCTCGTAGAGCGATCTCCTCGAGTGAACTCGTAGAGGGAGTCCAGACTGGGTGGCCTCCCAAGCTCACCAATTCCCTAAAGCATCTCCCTCAAATATCAATCGATGTCTCCAACAAGTTTTTTCAGTTCAAGCCTATCGTTGTTGTGGGCTTTTCATTTTCAATTCAAGCCTATTGTTGTTGTGGGCTTTTCATTTTCAATTCAAGCTTATCATTGTTGTTGGCTTTTCATTTTCAATTTGTTATGGGCTTTCCATTTTCAATTCAAGCCTATCGTTGCTGTGGGTTTTCCATTTTTCAATTCAAGCCTATCATTGTTGTGGGCTTTTCATTTTCAATTCAAGCCTATCATTGATGTGGGCTTTCCATTTTCAACTCAAGCCTACCGTTGCTGTGGGATTTCCATTTTTTAGTGCAAGTCTATCGTTGTTGTGGACTTTTCATTTTTAGTTCAAGCCTATTACGTTGTTATAGGCTTTCAATGTTCAGTTCTGCCTATTACGTTGTTGTAGGCTTTCAATGTTCAGTTCAGCCTATTATGCTGTTGTAGGCTTTCAATTTCCAGTATCTTTACATCGTAGGCAGTAATCTTCTTGCCTCTGCAAACCTTTTCAAATCCTGTTTGGCCTTGCTTGCCTTTTTTGTTTCTGTTAGGCCTAGCTTGCCTTTTCCATTTCTATTGGCTTTGCTTGCCTTTTTCTATTTCTGTTAGGCCTTAGATGCATCATCAAAATTATCCAAGTCCACCAGCCTGAGACGCCCCTTTTCACTCTCAGGGACAGACCCAACCATCGCATTCTACTCTTCCTCCGAGCAAGGTAAGTTAGGTAAGCGCTCCAACCCATCCAAAATGACTCCCTTTTATCTTTGTACGCTGTTTCTATACAAACAGTGCACAAAGAGGGGCAGCTGTTGGACCCTATTTTGTCCGGGTTGGACATACTAACCCCATTTGTATATAGTTGTCTACCAATGCCATATACCTTGTTAAACAGGTCCTTAAAGATTCCCCACTACCAAGGAATGGTTTGGAATTGATGTTAACCCCAATTTACACAAGATGGATACACTGACATGAGCAGAGAAGCCCAAAAATTCATGACCTCTATTATAAGCCCGTAAAGTGCCCCAAGGCCAACATCAGGTGATAGGGGTTGAAATTTGAAGACTAACGCACTTGACTGCTTGTAATTCCAACTTAAAACGAAGAAGTTATGGCCAAAAGAATATTTGTTGAAAAAAGCAAACTTGCCAAAAGACAGTCAATGCCCTTGGTCAAACTGCCCGAAAATGTGTTTGCGTGAAATACTTCAAAATGTCCTTTTCGGCGAATACGGGTCCTCCCAAACAGTCCCCAAAAGTTAGTCCATTTTAGCATTTTGGGTGAGGGTAGAAAGGTAATTAAAAGTTAAAAAAAAAACCAAAAACCAAAAAATTAGGACTTCAATTTCCAAAACAAAACCAAAAAACAAAACAAAAACAAAAACAAAAACAAAAACAAAGTAAATATTTTCAAACTAAAAAAAACCAAAAAGTTTTATTTTCGAGTTCAAGCAAAAAACCAAAAACTTTTAGGATTTCCTTTAGAAATTTAGGATAAATCAATTTTAACCATAACTCTAATAAATAACTTAGCTAACTAAAAAGCATAGACTTTCTAGGAAACTCAACCCAATTACGGTAGTGATAATAAATAGAAAACCTCCTTCTCCAAAAATAGATACTGAAAGGGCACTACAGGGGTGCTAATCCTTCCCTACACGTAACCAACTCCCAAACCCTTCTCTGATAACGCAGACCACACCTTAGACTACTCAAAGTATAGGGTAACCAACTCGAAGCCTCGAAGCGTCAAAGCCTCAAAGTCTTTGAGTTTTCGACCCAGTAAGTCTTCGGGTCTTCGAGGAGTGACCTCCGACCTGCCGATACTTAAGCCTTCGACCCTTGACCTCCAACATGCCGACACTTCGACCTGCTGACACTCCGACCCTTTGACCTCTAACCTTTGGTATTTGGCCTCTCTCGCTGGCTCTCTCACTAATTGCTCACGGGACATGTTTTATTAGCTAGCCATTTTGTCAAAGATGCTTTTCAATGCTTGTCAGTCACATATGTCAATAAAAAACCAAAAAAGAGCAATCATAGGTCGACAGTCGACCAGACAAAGCATAGAATCTAGAAATTAATAATACTGGATTAATAATACACCCGACAAAGCGTTAAATGCAGCAATTAATGAGATGCAGCCAACCCCTTTAAATCCAGCCTTTTATCCACGCGATTAAAAGAGAGAGGATGTTCTGCAAAAACAAAAAAACCGAAAAGCTCTTCTGCCATCTTCACACCCAACTCCCTAATCGCAAAAAAGAGAACGCCCGGATAGCTTTCTGCCATTTTGAAAACCAAAATCGCCCATCCTTTCCAACTCCTCTTTCCCTATTACTTTGTTTTAGCTCTCTTTTTCCCAGTAAAAGAAAAACACAAAAAATAACTCCAGTCTACCCCTTTTTTTCTTACGTTTCCATCACAAAAACAAAAAAATAAAAACCCAATTCTTTTTCATTCCCCTGTTTCTCACGCCCACTTTGCCTATTGCTAGCTCAAAAAAAAAAATCTTAACCCCAAAACAAAAATATCACTCTAGCCTCCAAATACCAGGAAATCTTTTTCACAAGCCACGCTACCAGATTTGTTGGTTCTATTTGTGAAAAGGCAGCTATCGGCGCGGACGGAAGCCCCGTGTTGAAGCCTCATCCAAGCCAAAGTCAGTTCAGTTATTTTGTATTTGTTTCTTTATTACTTTTTAGCTTATTTTATTTTTATTTGATGTAATTCTTAGTATTTTCCTGTATTATTTTTCCTTTTTCTGTTGTTGGTATGCGTTGTATTTTCCTTGTATTTACCTTTTTATGCTGTTTGTATCTGTTATATTTTCTTTGTATTTCCCCTTTTTTGTATATGTTATATGTTGTAATATGTAAAGAATAGTTAAAAAAAGAGCAAAGAAAGATAAAAAAAGGAGAGATGAAAAAGAAAAAGAAAAAGAAAGAAGACAAAAGAGAGTGATTTTAATTTTTGTCACTTTTTTGTGAATGCCACATGCACACTGTTGGACCCCATTTTATCCGAGTTGGACATATTAACCCCATTTTATCTTTACCTTTCTGCTCATGCCATATACCTTGTTAAATAGGTAGGTCCATAAAGATTCCCCAATACTAAGGAATTGTTTAGAGTTGATGTTAACCTCAATTTGCACATTAACATGCACCGGGAAGCCCAAAATTTATAGCCTCTACTATAGGTCTCTGAAGTGACCCAAGACCAGCACCAGGTGATAGAGGATAAAATTTGGAGACTAACGCACTTAACCGAGCTCAATTCCGACTTAAAATGAAGAAGTTATGGCCAAAACAATTTTTG
The DNA here is from genome assembly GCA_023512835.1 of Taxillus chinensis. Taxonomy (NCBI): domain Eukaryota; kingdom Viridiplantae; phylum Streptophyta; class Magnoliopsida; order Santalales; family Loranthaceae; genus Taxillus; species Taxillus chinensis. The sequence goes on along the minus strand of CM042092.1, from coordinate 48,097,338 downwards.
TTGGAAAACGTCAAACTTGCCAAAAGACGGTCAATGCCCCTGGTCAAACCTCTGGAAAATGTGCTTGCGTGAAATACTCCAAAATGTCCTTTTCGACGAATACGGGTCTTCCCAAACAATCCCCGCAAGGTCATCCATTTTTGCATTTTGAGTGGGGGTACAAAGGTAATTAAAAGTTTTTTAAAAAAATTGTTGACCATTGACCTTCGTGGGTTGATCGTTGACCTTTGAGGGTTGACCTTTGACTTAGTGAGTAACCTTCAACCCTTCGATCTTCGACTCAGCGAGTAACCTTTGACCCTTGACCTTTGATTCGACGAGTAACCTTCGACTCTTGACCTTCGACTCGACTAGTAACCTTCGACCCTTGACCGTTGACCGTTGACCTTTGACCCACTAAAACTTCAACCCTGCCAACACTTCGACCTGTCGACACTCCAACCCTTTGACCTCTGGATTTCACTATTTGGCTGTATTCCGCAGAATCTTTCCTATGCAGTCACAAGACACGTTTTTTATGCGCTGGCCATCTGACAGCTGTTTTTCAACACCTGTCGGTCACAGGTGTTAACGAAAACTTAATAAAGGACAATCACGAGTTGCACAGGTCGCCAGACCACCCGACAACGCACAGAATCTGGAAATAAAATACTGGCATCAATAATACAGCATTAAATGCTGCAATCAGTGAGATGCGGCCGACCCCCTTTAAATTCAATCTTCTCTCCACGCGAGAAAGAGGGGTACAGAGAGCAAAAAAAATGACACAAGGAAGAAAAAGAACGGAGGGATATTCTACCAAGAAAAAAAGAGGAAAAAATGGGGAGGACATCAAAAACACATACGCCCAGAAGTCTTCACGCCCAGGAGACAAAAAAAAAAAGCACGCTCAAGCTCTTCCCCTTTGCCCAGTCTTATAACCAGAAAACGCCCCAATCCAGAGCTTACATCCAAAAACCCACGAAAAACCAAAACAAACAAGAAATCCCAAGAGCTTTTCTCCAATTGTTCCCCAGTTCCAGTCCATCTCCAGCATCGGTTTCAAATTCCAGCCAAACTCCAACGCGTTACACAAGGTGAGTTCACAGTTGTCGACCAAATTTGGAGTCTCTTTCATCACTACCGATGCCAACAGGATAGCTCGGACGTAGTACCGCTGCCAAGATCGATAAAGTCGGTTTCGTTAACTCTTGTGCTATATTGTTAAATTTCATTTCTATTATTAGTATTTCATTTTCTTCTTTTCTTTTCTCTGTTTTAGCGATGTAATCGTTTGTTTCTTTTTTTTGTTTTGTTTATTTTGCTGTATGTAATTGTAATATGTAAAAAGCAAAGCAAAAAAACGAAGAGAAAAAAAACAGAAAAAGAGAGCAAAAAAAAGAGATAAAAAAAAGGTGAGCTGTTATATAATTTGTAGATGTTACAACCACACACTTCAGATTTATTTTGATATTTGTATTTTCTCTAAAAAAAAAAAGGGGGTAAACAACATGTTTTTCTCTAAAAACAAAACGAAAAAACAAGGAAATTTTGTTTAAGATATAGTTTGTAAGCATTAAATCCAAAGACTTTTTTATAAAAAAACAAAAAAGGAGGGTAAAAACAATTAAAAACACCAAAAACACAAAAAAAAATAACATTTTCAACAAGAAACAAAAAAAACAAAAAAAAAACAAAATCTTATAATTCCATTTTCTACTTCAAATAGAAAGTAAAACAAAGCTTTTAGGATTCCCTTTAGAAATTTAGGATAAATTAATTTTAACTATAACTTTGACAAACAACTTAGCCAAATAAAACATTGAAAAACAAATAGAAACCTCCCCCTCCTATAGGTACCGAAAGGGTACTGTAGGGGTGCTAATCCTTCCCTACACGTAACCAACCCCCGAACCCTTATCTGGTGATGTAGACCACCCACATTTTAGGTGACCAACTATACCCCCAAAAACAGTTGGTGGCGACTCTGTACAATCTCATCATTTGGTTGTGGCCTGGACAAAAACCGGTGATGACACACACAATTCACATTTATTTTGGTATGTGTACCATAGTCAAAAACCCAAATATGCATGTGTAGATTTAGTTTCAGTTATGGCAAAAAATGTGTTTTCCAAAAACAAAACAAAAAAAACAAAAAAACAAAAAAAAAAAGTTTTCACATTTTCAAACCAAAAACCAAAAAATTAGGACTTCAATTTCCAAAAACCAAAAAAAAAAAAACAAAACAAAAACAAAAACAAAGTAAATATTTTCAAACTAAAAAAAGATTTCATTTTCCAGTTCAAGCAAAAAACCAAAACTTTTAGGATTCATTTTAGAAATTTAGGATAAATCAATTTTAACCATAACTTTAACAAATAACTTAGCTAACTAAAAAGCATAGACTTTCTAGGAAACTCAACCCGATTACGGCTGTGACGATAAATAGAAAACCTCCTTTTCCAAAAATAGATACCGAAAAGGCGTGCTGCGGGGGTGCTAATCCTTCCCTACACGTAACAAACACCCAAACCCTTCTCTGATAATGCAAATCACACCTTAGACTACTCAAAATAGAGGGTATCCAACTGTACCCCAAAAAAACAGTTGGTGGCGACTCTAAATTTCTCACTATTAGTTTAATTTGAGCCCACCCCAAATGGGCCCGAACGAAAACCAGTGATGATAGTATGTTCTCAACCAAACTCTCTTAAAAATCCCAAAGTTTCCCACAACACTTTACCATGGAGCTACCACGAACGAACGCAACCACGAGACGAATAGCAAACGGACACCCTAATGGCCTCCAACCAACCTCCACGGAACGAACCCCTAATTCCCACTAACCCCAAACTCATCAACATACACAAGCATAACATGCCAATGAAGGCCAACATTCATATAGGAGATCACACCTATATGAATTTACATATATATATATATATATATATATATATATATATATATATATATACATAAATCATCTACCTCAAGACCTAACCCTATAATAGGTTCAAGAGTACAAAATCCCTACCTCAAAATCATGCAAACTTTTTTTCTCCCTTCATGCTAAGGGATCGCTCGGATCCTTACTCCGTGCCAAGGGATTGCTCGGATCCTTACTGATGCTCCGGATTTGACCACGATGATCCGAATTTGACCATGATGATCCGAATTTGACCATGATGATCAGGATTTGACCATGATCCTCTTTTGCTCACTCCAAAATACTAGAAAACTCATAAAAGCTAGAATTTTTGCACCATAAGGCACCTCTCAACCTCTAACTTTGAACTAAGACATGGGTCCTCACATTTTATCGTTGTTTTTAGCCTGTTTCTTGTCTGGATTCAACCCAACAACCCCCAAACCCTCCGAAACCTCACAAAACTCATACCCAATACTACATATTAGGTTTTAATCTCATAATATGCACTAAGTCATAAGATTCAATCCAAAATCGGGTTTCCCCCAAAACCTAGGGTTCATTCCCAGATCTAGGATTTCACCCAAATCATGCATGCTAATCCCACTAGGATTCATCTAGACAGATAGAATCACCTACCAGGAAGTAAAGCAGTAGCTTGGATAACTCCAAATCATCCAAAATCAGCATCTCTGATTTCATCCATCCTCTCCTACGCATGCTACCTCCCACAAAGAACATGTCTCGTCGTTCTCTCTCTCTCTCTCATTTGCTATTTATATCTTCTGCGTAATTACAACAATAAATCCCCAGATTAATAAAATACCATCCCTGAGTCATGAACTCCAAATTGAGCCTAACCACAATCAAAACGTTCGAAATAACAAGCACATCACTATCCAAATGTTTTACAACTCAATTGATCGCTCAAACGCAAAGTCAACAAACAAGTCTCTAAAAAGTCAACAAATGGGCCTTTCGGGGCCTCGACCCGAAATTGGGCCCAACTAGTATCAAAATACTCACATCAATGACCACATCACCTGTCACGCCCCAAATTTCCTTCCCCTTTGGAAATGGGTAATGACTGCCCATGCCCGCACCCGAAGGGTCAAGGGTTCGGTGTAAACACCAAAGTGAGGACACCTACCGCAGTCTTGTCCTATCCCTGTATCACATGTCAACATGCCAAGGGGCATGTACCTGTTTCCATGCCAACCACACCACCACAATATATATATACATACAGTATTCACAACACAATACACCAATTACATTGCTTAGAGGCTTCCAGCCCTTTTACAACCCACTAGGGAACAAGCTCCCAATAATAAAACCAGGGTACACAGTTCAAGCAAATAGAATCTCAAATACAACGAAATAACCAAATGTATATATATAAGGCCATACAGCCTCAGCGGCCTACCAACTCGGCTCTTCCGCCTATCGCCTGCTAGGTCCTGCAAAGAACAGTTCATAGGAGGGGTGAGCACACCACAGCTCAGTAGGGATCAAGTCTCCCCAATCCCGTCCCACTCTAAAACTATGCATGTCAAGTGGATGCATGTGCTCGTGTAGTGACTTAAGCTAAAACAATAATCATCACCCAAGTAAACACGCCTCATACCTCGCTTGCACAGGAGGGCTGAGGACACCCCGCCACCACGGCGACGTGACATGCCACACCAGGCAAATGTGAATCTCATCTCAAGGGGTACAGTATAATGACTGTCCCATACTCAGCTCAATTCGCCGCGTTTCTGGGGTTCTTATCTCAACTCCCCGCGTTTCTGGGGTCCTCAACATACACATTTTAATATATACAACTTAACAAACATAACCCAACAAACACAGTACAAACATGCAACTCATTTAGCATACAAAACTCAACTCAGAATGTAAAACAACAGATAGTCTCAGAACAATGAAATCATTACATATAACATCACCTAACCCCTCATGGTCCCTAAAGTCCACACATTTCTCACACTCATAGTCTGGATCGTAAACAACTTTTCAAAGGAAGCTTATCCACCTCAAGGGAAGCCCAAAACAAGCTGCACGTGACAACCTATTATCACGTGCAGAGGCAAATTAACTCCAAACATCATTCTAACCATCCCAGAAGGTTCAGGGTCGATTTTTAGCCAAAAACAAGGTTGCACGTGAAAAGGTCATTCTCACGTGCAGGGGTATTTCAACTCCTATGCCTCTAAGGAAACTCCACCTAAAATTTGGGGCTATTTGGAGCAAGAATGAATCTACAAGTGAAAAAGGCTTTTTCACGTGCAGGCTCCAAAACCTTCCTTTTATCATTCTAATCATTTTTCCCTAAAGAACCAACCTCAAATTCGTCTTAGTTTAGAAGTTATTGAGGTTCTAACCCCATAAACTGGGTCTAAATCCAACTCTGGCCTCACTCTCATTTGATTTCCCAATACCAGAGGCCTTAGCCAAGCCAAATACAAGGTTTTCCCAAAACTTTCCATCTACATAATCCCAAGACAATGGGTATACAAATGACCCCTAACCCAAAAGTATAAATAATCTCACACAGAAATTCAGAAATTTAGAAAACTCAGACAAAAAAAAACCCCAGATCAATAGTCTCAAGGTGGAATTTAGAAAATCCCAGATCAACACATAAATTTTATTTCTTAGAAATCTGTAAGAGAGAGACGACAAATAGACAAACTTGAAATCCCTACCTCGTATTGCAGAAAAAGAATTTTTCCAGGAATTAGCTTCCAGCCACCAGAAAAGATCCTTGATTGCCGGAAATCTCCCTTCTAGCCTCCGGATCGTCTTCTCCTTCTCTTCCTCAGGCCTCAGGCCCCTTTCCCTTGGCCGGAATTTGTAGATCCCCCCCCCTCTCTCTCTCTCTCTCTGGGTCGGCTGCCAACAATGAGTAGGGTTTTGGTTTCTCCCTTTTTTTATTTTCTTTCTTATTATTATTTTGTTTTTAATAGAAGCCCAAGACCAAATGCAGCCCAATGGTTAAGTAAACCCAAGAAGAAAGGCAAAACAGCCCACTCTCTCTCATATTGGGTTTTCCCCTTGAAAGGAGGCCCAAAGCTGAAAATACACACCCAGGTAATTTAAAAGTAAATATAAAATTATTTGTGAAATCCCGAAAATACCCGTCAGGGCCTCAAATCCCAAATTTAGTCCAAGTACAGTCAAAATTCTCCATTTGACGAGCACATCATTGTGCTGATATTCATTTGTTAAAATAAGGTCTCTAACTCAATGCTGTCTCTAAGACCCCTTAAACACGGGTCCTTACATCCTCTCCCCGTTAAAGACTTTTCGTCCTCGAAAAAGAAATGCGGTACTAAAAGAAACAACAACCACAACCAAAGAATAGACCACTAACACAAATGAATAGACGCATCAAACAACCAGTTGGACAAGTACCTGACTATGTTGATGTTTGCCTTCCTCCCCCCCCTTCAAGGTTGTTCGTCCTCGAACAGGTCAGGGTAGTGAGCACACATCTCAGCCTCACGTTCCCAAGTCTCTTCCTCCATACCGCGGTGTTTCCACAACACCCGAACCAACGGAATAGTCTTACCTCGCAGCTGCTTCACGCGCCTATCCAAAATACGGATTGGTGCCTCAACAATCGTCACGTCCTCCCCAATATCCAGGGTACTCCAATCCAGCACATGTGTGGGATCTGGATGGTATTTTCGTAACTGGTATACATGGAAAACATCATGAACTCTGCTCAAACTGGGAGGTAATGCCAACCTATAAGCGACGGGTCCAACTCTACTCAAAATCTCGAACGGTCCAATGTATCGTGGCGATAACTTGGATCCCTTTCTAAATCGCTTATGCCCTCTCCGTGGAGAAACACGAAGAAACACGTGGTCTCCAACCAAAAACTCCAATGGTCTGCGTCGGCGATCTGTATAAGACTTTTGTCTACTCTGGGCCGTAAGAAGGCGCTGCCTAATCAGTTGGACTTTTGTCGTGGCCTCTTGGACCAATTGAGGTCCCAACATAGCTGCCTCTCCAGCTTCTGCCCAACATAAAGGAGATCGGCAAGGTCTGCCATACAATGCCTCAAACGAGGCCATCCCAATAGAAGCCTGGTAACTATTATTATAGGCAAACTCTACCAAAGGAAGGTGAGAAGCCCATGATCCCCCAAAATCAAGCACATAAGCTCTTAATAGGTCTTCCAACGTTTGAATGGTCCTCTCTGACTGACCATCAGTCTCAGGATGGAAAGCAGTACTCAAATTAAGTCGCGTCCCTAATGCCTCTTGCAAACCATTCCAAAACCGAGAAGTGAATCGTGCATCTCTGTCTGAAACGATAGATAAAGGCACTCCATGCAATTGCACAATCTCATCAACATACAGCTGGCTCAATGTTCCAATGGAGTCTCGCTCCCGAATAGCCAAGAAATGGGCCGATTTAGTCAATCGGTCTACAATAACCCAAATCATATCCTTCCTCCCAGAAGTGGTAGGAAGTCCTGTCACAAAATCCATGGTAATATGCTCCCACTTCCACTCAGCCACAGGCAATGGTGAATCGACCCACAAGGTCGTTGGTGCTCTGCCTTTACTTGTTGACAAGTAAGGCACCTGGAAACAAACTCAGCTATACACCTCTTCAGTCCTGGCCACCAGAACTGTGCTCACACGGCATGATACATCTTAGTCCCTCCTGGATGCACAGCCAAACGGGAATGATGAAACTCCCTCATCATATCCTCGCGTAAGGAGGACGGTACTATCAAGCGCCCCTGAAATCTCAGCTCATGCTCAGTTCCTTCTGTCCATTCCTCAGATAATTCACCGGCCTCTATCTGGGCCCGGATCACTTCACAATCCACGTCCCCCAACTGTCCCTCACGGACACGATGGTATAACTCTGGCATTACAGCAATAAAACATAGGACTGCTTCCCCACTACTAAAATCAGGTTGTACCTGCAGCACTGCTAACTGTTCCATCATTTTCCATTCTCTCATAGAAACCTCAGCTTTTCCTTTCCTACTCAGTGCATCTGCAACCACATTCTCCTTTCCAGGTGTGTAGGAGAGTGTAAAGTTAAACATCAGCAAGTACTCCACCCATCTCCTCTGTCTCAAATTCAGATCCCTCTGGGTGAAGATATACTATAGGCTTTTGTGGTCGGTGTATACCACAAATTTCTCCCCCAGCAGGTAATGTTGCCACGACTTCAAGGCAAAGATAACTGCTGCTAATTCCAGATCATGCGTTGGGTAATTCTGCTCATGGGGCTTAAGCTATCGTGAGCCATAAGCTATGACTTTGTGTTCCTGCATCAGAACACACCCCAACCCAACTCGGGATGCATCACAATACACCTCGTAAGGCACTCCATCCCGTGGTAGACTCAAAACTGGTGCAGTAGTCAAACGAGTCTTCAATTCCTCAAAAGCTCGCTGACACTTGTCCGTCCACTCGAATTTAACTCCTTTTCGTGTCCGACTGTCATCGGTGCTGCTAACCAAGAGAACCCTTCCACGAAACGCCTGTAATATCCTGCCAGACCCAAGAAACTACGGATCTCAAAAACATTCGTGGGCCTTTTCCAAGATGATACAGATTCAATCTTGGTTGGGTCCACTCTAACTCCCTCGGCAGATACCACATGCCCAAGGAAATGCACCTCTTGCATCCAGAAGTTACACTTGCTGAATTTAGCATACAATTGGTGGTCTCGGAGCGTCTGTAACACCACAGTCAAATGCTCCTCATGCTCCTCTCGGGTCCTTGAGTATACAAGGATATCATCAATAAATACCACCACAAAGGAATCTAGGTACGGGGCAAATACCTGATTCATCGGGTGCATGAACACTTGCCGGTGCGTTCGTGAGCCCGAAAGGCATCACTAACCACTCATAGTGCCCATATCTACACCTGAAGCGATCTTAGGAATATCCTCGCTCCTGACCCTCACCTAATGATACCCAGAACGCAAATCAATCTTTGAAAACCACTGTGCCCCACTCAGCTGGTCAAACAGATCATCAATCCTCGACAAAGGGTATTTGTTCTTTACCGTCACTTGGTTCAGCTTTCGATAATCAATGCAGAGTCATAGTGAACCGTCTGCCTTTTTAGCAAACAAGACTGGTGCACCCCAAGGTGATGTACTTGGGCGAATGAAACTTTTATCTCCCAGCTCCTTTATTTGCTTTTGAAGCTCCCTCAACTCGGTAGGTCCCATCCGGTATGCCACTTGTGAGATAGGTCCCACTCCTGGCAATAACTCGATTGTGAACTCAACACTCCTGTGTGGAGGCAACTCTAGTAACTCCCCAGGAAACACATCCTGAAAATTCTCAACAACAACTGGCCACGCTCATTTTTCAATATTACCTTCCTCCTCAAAAGTAAGTGTAGCAAGTCTATGGGTAACATTACCCCATAGCTCTCTCGTCAGTCCAGCCCTCCCGGCATTCTCATCCCATTCCCCCACTAGGGTACAGGGTAATCCTGTGGGTGAAATAAATGACACCCGCCGCCTATAACAATCAATCTTAGCCTGGAAGGCCATTAACCAGTCCATCCCTAAAATCAAATCAAAGGTCCTCATGGGCATCACATACAAATCAAATGTGACCTCAACATCTCCTATCGTAAGCATACACTCACGACACACTCGGTTTATTGTCGATGCACCTCCCACAGGTGACTCAACACTCAGGGGCTTATCTGCCCTCACACAATCAAGTCCAAGGCTCTCAACCAAGGACTTAGCAATCAAGGAGCACGAAGCTCCGGTATCAAACAAGATAGCAACTATAGTGCGAGATATCAAAACAGTACCTCGAACCACCGAAGGTCCGGCTTCGCCTTCCTCGGAGGATGGTGGCAACTCCTCCCGATCGGGTGGTGCTGAAGTGAGCGTGAATACTCTGCCATGGCTTGCCCTGCTACTAGCCTCTCCTGTTTGTCCTTTGATCCCCTGTCGATGTCCACTTAGACGATTCTCGAACCGCCTTGTGGTTGCTTCTCTCCCCGTGGCCTTGCATGTGTGGAACCGGCTGACTGCTTCGCCATGAACGTGTTGGCCTCGGAGTTGGGGCCCAAAAGTGGGTCTCACTCCTCCCCCTCCTGATGCGAATCCACCAGCTCCTGGCTGTTCCCCTTACTGAAACACACCGTACTAAGGTGTCCTGTCTTCCCACAGCTATGGCACTGCAGGTGCTGCTTGGGACACTCACGTTTCATGTGTCCAGTTTGGCCACAACAAGTACACTCACGTGGGAAACCTCCAGCTGAGTTCCCCGGTCCTCCAGAGTAACGAGACTTTGGTGGAGCCATTGGTGATTGGCCCTTGTCCCTGGGAAAATTGCTACCTCCAAGCCCAACTCTCGGTCTCTTTGAGTCTCCCTACTTATCGCGCGTACTCTGTGCTATATTGTTAAATTTCATTTCTATTATTAGTATTTCATTTTCTTCTTTTCTTTTCTCTGTTTTAGCGATGTAATCGTTTGTTTCTTTTTTTGTTTTGTTTATTTTGTTGTATGTAATTGTAATATGTAAAAAGCAAAGCAAAAAAACGAAGAGAAAAAAAACAGAAAAAGAGAGCAAAAAAAAAGAGATAAAAAAAAAAGGTGAGCTGTTATATAATTTGTGGATGTTAGAACCACACACTTCACATTTATTTTGATATTTGTATTTTCTCTAAAACAAAAAAGGGGGTAAACAACATGTTTTTCTCTAAAAACAAAACGAAAAAACAAGGAAATTTTGTTTAAGATATAGTTTGTAAGCATTAAATCCAAAGACTTTTTTATAAAAAAACAAAAAAGGAGGGTAAAAACAATTAAAAACACCAAAAACACAAAAAAAAAAAACATTTTCAACAAGAAACAAAAAAAACAAAAAAACAAAATCTTATAATTCCATTTTCCACTTCAAATAGAAAGTAAAACAAAGCTTTTAGGATTCCCTTTAGAAATTTAGGATAAATTATTTTTGACCATAACTTTGACAAACAACTTAGCCAAATAAAACAGTGAAAAACAAATAGAAACCTTCCCCTCCTATAGGTACCGAAAGGGTACTGTATGGGTGTTAATCCTTCCTTACACGTAACCAACCCCCGAACCCTTATCTGGTAATGTAGACTACCCACATTTTAGGTGACCAACTGCACCCCCAAAAACAGTTGGTGGCGACTCTGTACAATCTCATCATTTGGTTGCGGCCTGGACAAAAACCAGTGATGACACACACAATTCACATTTATTTTGGTATGTGTACCATAGTCAAAAACCCAAATATGCATGTGTAGATTTAGTTTCAATTATGGCAAAAAATGTGTTTTCCAAAAACAAAACAAAAAAACAAAAAAACAAAAAAAAAGTTTTCACATTTTTAAACCAAAAACCAAAAAATTAGGACTTCAATTTCCAAAACCAAAAAAAAAAACAAAACAAAAACAAAAACAAAGTAAATATTTTCAAACTAAAAAAAGAATTCATTTTCCAGTTCAAGCAAAAAACCAAAACTTTTAGGATTCCCTTTAGAAATTTAGGATAAATCAATTTTAACCATAACTTTAACAAATAACTTAGCTAACTCAAAAGCATAGACTTTCTAGGAAACTCAACCCGATTACGGCTGTGACAATAAATAGAAAACCTCCTTTTCCAAAAATAGATACCGAAAAGGCGCGCTGCGGGGGTGCTAATCCTTCCCTACACGTAACAAACACCCAAACCCTTCTCTGATAATGCAAACCACACCTTAGACTACTCAAAATAGAGGCTATCCAACTGTACCCCAAAAAAACAGTTGGTGGCGACTCTAAATTTCTCACTATTAGTTTAATTTGAGCCCACCCCAAATGGGCCCGAACGAAAACCAGTGATGATAGTATGTTCTCAACCAAACTCTCTTAAAAATCCCAAAGTTTCCCACAACACTCTACCATGGAGCTACCACGAACGAACGCAACCACGAGACGAATAGCAAACGGACACCCTAATGGCCTCCAACCAACCTCCACGGAACGAACCCCTAATTCCCACTAACCCCAAACTCATCAACATACACAAGCATAACATGCCAATAAAGGCCAACATTCATATAGGAGATCACACCTATATGAATTTACATATATATATATATACATAAATCATCTACCTCAAGACCTAACCCTATAATAGGTTCAAGAGTACAAAATCCCTACCTCAAAATCATGCAAACTTTTTTTCTCCCTTCATGCTAAGGGATCGCTCGGATCCTTACTCCGTGCCAAGGGATCGCTCGGATCCTTACTGATGCTCCGGATTTGACCACAATGATCCGAATTTGACCATGATGATCCGAATTTGACCATGATGATCAAGATTTGACCATGATCCTCTTTTGCTCACTCCAAAATACTAGAAAACTCATAAAAGCTAGAATTTTTGCACCATAAGGCACCTCTCAACCTCTAACTTTGAACTAAGACATGGGTCCTCACATTTTATCGTTGTTTTTAGCCTGTTTCTTGTCTGGATTCAACCCAACAACCCCCAAACCCTCCGAAACCTCACAAAACTCATACCCAATACTACATATTAGGTTTTAATCTCATAATATGCACTAAGTCATAAGATTCAATCCAAAATCGGGTTTCCCCCAAAACCTAGGGTTCATTCCAGATCTAGGATTTCACCCAAATCATGCATGCTAATCCCACTAGGATTCATTTAGAGAGATAGAATCACCTACCAGGAAGCAAAGCAGTAGCTTGGATAACTCCAAATTATCCAAAATCGGCATCTCTGATTTCATCCATCCTCTCCTACGCATGCTGCCTCCCACAAAGAACATGTCTGCGTTCTCTCTCTCTCTCTCAGCTGCTATTTATATCACTGCTGTAATTACAACAATAAATCCCCAGATTAATAAAATACCATCCCTGAGTCATGAACTCCAAATTGAGCCTAACCACAATCAAAACGTTCGAAATAACAAGCACATCACTGTCCAAATGTTTTACAACTCAATTGATCGCTCAAACGCAAAGTCAACAAACAAGTCTCTAAAAAGTCAACAAATGGGCCTTTCGGGGCCTCGACCCGAAATTGGGCCCAACTAGTATCAAAATACTCACATCAATGACCACATCACCTGTCACGCCCCAAATTTCCTTCCCCTTTGGAAATGGGTAATGACTGCCCATGCCCGCACCCGAAGGGTCAAGGGTTCGGTGTAAACACCAAAGTGAGGACACCTACCGCGGGTGCTGTCCTATCCCTGTATCACATGTCAACATGCCAAGCGGCATGTACCTGTTTCCATGCCAACCACACCACCACAATATATATATACATACAGTATTCACAACACAATACACCAATTACATTGCTTAGAGGCTTCCAGCCCTTTTACAACCCACTAGGGAACAAGCTCCCAATAATAAAACCAGGGTACACAGTTCAAGCAAACAGAATCTCAAATACAACGAAATAACCAAATGTATATATATAAGGCCATACAGCCTCAGCGGCTTACCAACTCAGCTCTTCCGCCTATCGCCTGCTAGGTCCTGCAAAGAACAGTTCATAGGAGGGGTGAGCACACCGCAGCTCAGTAGGGATCAAGTCTCCCCAATCCCGTCCCACTCTAAAACTATGTATGTCAAGTGGATGCATGTGCTCGTGTAGTGACTTAACCTAAAACAATAATCATCACCCAGTAAACACGCCTCATACCTCTGCCTGCACAGGAGGGCTGAGGACACCCCGCCACCACGGCGACGTGACATGCCACACCAGGCAAATGTGAATCTCATCTCAAGGGGTACAGTATAATGACTGTCCCATACTCAGCTCAATTCCCCGCGTTTCTGGGGTTCTTATCTCAACTCCCCGCGTTTCTGGGGTCGTCAACATACACATTTTAATATATACAACTCAACAAACATAACCCAACAAATACAGTACAAACATGCAACTCATTTAGCATACAAAACTCAACTCAGAATGTAAAACAACAGATAGTCTTAGAACAATGAAATCATTACATATAACATCACCTAACCCCTCATGGTCCCTAAAGTCCACACATTTCTCACACTCATAGTCTGGATCGTAAACAACTTTTCAAAGGAAGCTTATCCACCTCAAGGGAAGCCCAAAACAAGCTGCACGTGACAACCTATTGTCACGTGCAGAGGCAAATTAACTCCAAACATCATTCTAACCATCCCAGAAGGTTCAGGGTCGATTTTTAGCCAAAAACAAGGTTGCACGTGAAAAGGTCATTCTCACGTGCAGGGGTATTTCAACTCCTATACCTCTAAGGAAACTCCACCTAAAATTTGGGGCTATTTGGAGCAAGAATGAATCTGCAAGTGAAAAAGGCTTTTTCACGTGCAGGCTCCAAAACCTTCCTTTTATCATTCTAATCATTTTTCCCTAAAGAACCAACCTCAAATTCGTCTTAGTTTAGAAGTTATTGAGGTTCTAACCCCATAAACCAGGTCTAAATCCAACTCTGGCCTCACTCTCATTTGATTTCCCAATACCAGAGGCCTTAGCCAAGCCAAATATAGGGTTTCCCAAAACTTTCCATCTACATAATCCCAAGACAATGGGTATACAAATGACCCCTAACCCAAAAGTATAAATAATCTCACACAAAAATTCAGAAATTTAGAAAACTCAGACAAAAAAAACCCCAGATCAATAGTCTCAAGGTGGAATTTAGAAACATCCTAGATCAACACATAAATTTTATTTCTTAGAAATCTGTAAGAGAGAGACGGCAAATAGACAAACTTGAAATCCCTACCTCGTATTGCAGAAAAAGAATTTTTCCAGGAATTAGCTTCCAGCCACCAGAAAAGATCCTTGATTGCCGGAAATCTCCCTTCCAGCCTCTGGATCGTCTTCTCCTTCTCTTCCTCAGGCCTCAGGCCCCTTTCCCTTGGCCGAAATTTGCAGATCCTCTCTCTCTCTCTCTCTCTCTCTCTCTCTCTCTCTCTAGGTCGGCTGCCAACAATGAGTAGGGTTTTGGTTTCTCCCTTTTTTTTTATTTTCTTTCTTATTATTATTTTGTTTTTAATAGAAGCCCAAGACCAAATGCAGCCCAATGGTTAAGTAAAACCAAGAAGAAAGGCAAAACAGCCCACTCTCTCTCATATTGGGTTTTCCCCTTGAAGGGAGGCCCGAAGCTCAAAATACACACCCAGGTAATTTAAAAGTAAATGTAAAATTATTTGTGAAATCCCGAAAATACCCCTCAGGGCCTCAAATCCCAAATTTAGTCCAAGTACAGTCAAAATTCTCCATTTGACAAGCACATCATTGTGCTGATATTCATTTGTTAAAATAAGGTCTCTAACTCAATGCTGTCTCTAAGGCCCCTTAAACACGGGTCCTTACATCATCGTCCAGATAGCTGTATTCCATAGAATAGCTCTCTCAATGCTACCCAAAATACGGGTCTTTACAGTTTTGACTTTTAATAGTATGTACTTTATATTTTGATTAAAAGTTTAAGTAATAAATTATGTAAATGATATTACTAGTTCAAATATAAATGCATCTATCGATCAAATAATACTTGATTTGATCATTCAATTTTAAATCAACCTATTAATAAATTTAAACTTAAGTTTGAATCAAATTAATATGATTATCTATAAATTATTTCATATGCGATATGAGTCATGCATGGTGAAAATGAGTTTTAAGTGTTTTGACATTTGATAGTATACATTTCATATTTGAATTACAAGTAGTAAACCATGTAAATGACATTATTAGTTAAAATATTAATGTATATTCAATCAAATAATATTTGATTGGATCATCTAATCCTAAATCAACCTATTAATAAATTAAAAACTAAAATTAAATCTAATTAATTCGTATTTTATATCAAAATAGTAATAGTACATTTACTTTTTATTATAATACAAATATATATACTTTATAATTACTTTTATTTTTAAAATAAATCATACACTCTTTATTGATATTGTCATCACTGGTTTTTGTCCGGGCCGCAACCGAATGATGAAATGTACAGAATCGCCACCAACTGTTTTTGGAGTGCAATTGGTCACCTAAAATGTGGGTGGTCTACATTACTAGATAAGGGTTCGGGGGGTTGGTTACGCATAGGGAAGGATTAGCACCTCTACAGTGCTCTTTCAGTACTTATCTTAGGAGGAGGAGGTATCCATTTGTTTTTCTTGTTGTTGTGATTAGGTCGAGGTACTATGGTTTTTCTAGAAAGTTTATGCTTTGTATTTAGCCAAGTTATTTGTCAAAGTTATAGTTAAAATTGATTTATCCTAAGTTTCTAAAGGAAATCCTAAAAATTTTGTTTTGTTTTTTTGTCATTTGAAGTGGAAAATAGTACTCTAAGATTTTGTTTTTTTGTTTTTTTGTTTTTTTTTAAATTGAAGTCCTAATAATTTAATCTTTCGTTTTTGGTTGGAAAACGTGTTTTTTTTGTTTTGAAAACGTATTTTTTTTGTTTGAAAGGATAAAACTATGAACTAACACATGTTAAAAAATAACATATAAAGTTAAGTGCGTGATTGTGACATCCACAAATCAAATAACAACTCATTCTTTTTTTTTCTTTTTTCCATCTTTCCTCTTTCTTTTTGCTCTTTTTTTGTTTTGTCTTTACAATACTGTACATACTACAACATACAACATAAAAAGAAAAATACAACATATACCAATGACATAAGAAAAAAACCGAAAAATACTAAGCATTACATCGAGTCTACATATAAATAAACTAAAAGTAATAAATAAACAAATACAAATTAACTAAACCAACTTTGGGCTTCAACTCCGGCCGCCTATTTGAACTGTCCTGTCTGCACCGATAGTCGTCTGCTTGAAAATAGAACCAATAAATCTGGCAGTGAGATTTGTGAAACTCAAATTGAATTTGCAAATGAAAAGGAATTATTTTTTTTGTTTTTATTTTCGTGATGGAAACATAGGAAAGAGTGGGGGCAGAAATGGAGTTGTTTTTGTGTTTTTCTTTTGCTAGGAAAAAGAGAAGAATGGGATATTCGGGAAAGAGGAGTTGGAAAGGGGGTGGTTTTTGGAAAGGCTCGTAAGAAAAAAGAGATGGGGCTTAACTCTTGGGCATAAAAGAACTCTGGATGTTCTTGGGTGTAAGCTTGGGCGTTGTCACTAGGCGTAAGTCTGTGCAAAAGGAAAGAGCTTAGGCGTCCTCTCTTTTTTCGCGTGGATATGTCTTACTTGTAAAGAGGTTGCCCGCACCCCATTAATAGAAGGCTCGGATCCTTACTCTGTGTTAGTCGAAGCTTAGGCCGAGTCAATAGAAGGCTCGAATCCTTACTCTGTGTCAGTGGAGTCCTCAGTCCAGATTAGTGATGTCCCGAATTTGACCTTTTGCTCTGAATTTGACTTTGATGTTCTAGATTTGACCTTGATGTTTCGGATTTGACTTTGATGTTTCGGATTTGATTATGATGATCCGGATTTGACTTTGATGTTCCAAACTTGACTTTGATGTTCCGGATTTGACCATGATGATACAGATTTGACTTTGATGTTTCGGATTTGACTTTAATGTTTCGAATTTGACCATGATGATCCAAATTTGAATTTGATGTTCCAGATTTGACTATTTGACATAAGCACATTTTCGGGCCGTTTGACCAGGGACATTGACCGTCTTTTGGCTAGTTTGATTGTTTCAACAAAAAATGTTTTCGCCATAACTCCTTCGTTTTAAATCGGATTTGAGCACGGTCAAGTGCGTTAGTCTCCAAATTTCATCCTCTATCTACTAGTATTGGTCTTGGAACACTTCAATGGCTGGTAGCAGAGATTTTAAACTTTGGGATTCCCTAAACCTATTTATAAGATATATGGCATGAGCAGATAAATATATAAAATGAGATTAATATGTCCAACTCGAGCAAAATGAAATCCAATAAATATTATTATTATTATTTATATATTATATAATAAGTATATATCTTATTTATATAAAAATATACAATAAAATAGACTTACATATTCAAACTTTTTTTGTAACATTTTGCTAGGAGCATTTGGTAGGATGTCAACGAATCGGGGTGTAAAGGGTCAATAAATAGCCGTGGGGCAAGTACATAGGGTGGGGTGTGCTTGCCTTCGTCGCCGCCCTGTATCCCAGGACAAAAAATTATTTCAATAATGTTTGCTTGAACTAGAGAATCTAACGACAACTAAGCTAGCCCCTCCTTGAAATGAAAGGCAATGATCTTCCATTAAAACTGAACCCAAACGTTAACACTAGTATTATTACATTTCGCTCCTGAAGGACAAACAGCATTGTATTTCAACCCTAGACCTTGCCGCTAAAAAAACTATTTTACCCGAGGGATGTCAGTGTGCGATCCATGACTGCCAACTAGAAAATACTATATTCTCAACAACCTCCGGTTCTGCTCTTGGACTGGCCATTATCTATTCAAAATGCGTGATTTCAGAAAACAAGGCTTCCCACTAAAACAGAAGTAACCGGAACAGTGAGGTTGTCATCAAGCTCAGTGCTAATAGGGAGGGACTCCACCAGAGTTGCAGCAAGAGACACCATCAAGAAGCCCAAAACCATTTCCCAACTTTCCTGAACATACCCAAGCAAGGAAAAGTACTGCATGAATCTGTTTAAAATGTTATTTGTCATCACAATGAGCGAGATTCAGAGGTCATTAATTAGGTGATTAAAGATGCATCAAAAGGGGCATGGAACTTACCCGATGGATGACACAAAACCAGCAGTTACCATTGCAATGCTGCCAGCGACAGACTTGTGTCTATTGTACGGGATTTTATGACTACCAAACTGCCTTCCCACCAAGTCAGCAAAACCTACAAGGGGGCAGGTCAAAGGTTTGGTTTCTGAGCACTATTTCTAGAATTTGAACAAAATAAAAAAATTAATCTTCCCTATCTCCTTCAATTTCTCAAGTGATCAAGTCTGTTAAAGACAATACCGTCTCCAGCACACAGGTTGCAGATTGCTGCAATTGCAACAGGGGAAGTTCTCCAATAAATTGCACATACCAAAGCACACGCAGAAGCATAGTATAATGGACCCTTGAGAAGTTCCCTGATGAATAGAGCAAACTCATACATGAGTGCCAAGTTATATGAACAAATAACAAATATATATATATATATATATATATATATATATATATATATATTAATCAGTTGCTAATTTTCAAACTGGTTTCAGGTCAACCTATATCTCACAAATTCATATAGGTATATATTTGTCTTCCATAATAATAATATCATGTCACCCTGGCAATCAAAACCATAAAATAATTTTCATTTATTTGGGCAACTAGATGATAAAGGTATAATTTAAGTAAGCGAAAAGGAGAATTAGGCTGCCTTTCCATCACTCAAGGGAAGACACAGGTGGGTTTCAGGAAGAAACAAAAGATCTCCCCATGGCAACTTTCAAAAAAGTCAGTTCAAAATTTTAACCTTTTGTCTCCATATCTGCTCATTGACTTGACGGTAGCCTCATCTTTCAATATTCCAAGTCCCAAAAGAAGCATGCGTATAACATTGACCCCAGGAATAAGAGATGCGAGAACTGCTCCCCCGATACCCCGAACTACTGTGATAGTTGTAACAGTCAATCCATCGTGCAAATTTAAGAAAAATGAAATTCTGTTATCAGTCAAGAGCAATTACCTGAATAGTGGCCAGCAAAGCATAAAAACTAGACCAACGCTTATATGTACAAGCTTCCTATTTATATTCTGGAAAGGGAAGAAAAAAAGATTAGCAGATGTGCAAGCTAGAAAGAATTATAAATATGTAATATTAGGGACACCAGGACAGCAGGTTCTGTGAAGAAGATGCATGTGAATATCCATTCCACTTGACTGCTATAAAAAAGAGGCATTCTATGCAGTCAACATTGAAGCATCCATTCAGAGCAAAGTCTAGGACAAACAAAACTATGGTATTAAATTGCAGCAAAAGTCAATATGAAGGGTCCAACGGATCATGAAGGCCACGCCACATAATAGTATGGAAAGAGAAATTAGAATAGAATTTGCTATTTTTGGTTCAAATGTGTAATTTCCCAATTACACTCCTGAAATACATCAAATACTGGAAAACCCAGTGTTCCTAATATATGAGTTTGATGATCAATAAAAGCACCATACACCACTGATGTTATTTTCTTCTTCCAAAGAGTGGGCAAATAGATATGCATTTGCATATTTTTATGTATCTTTATTTTTATTTTTTGGCCCGTACGCTCTACGTATGCATTTTATCCGGGCAATCTTCATCTTCAAGGGTCACCATACTCCACTGGTGTTCCTCGCGAGTGATAACAAATTTCTGTGATTCCTTATATGCAAAAAGTCAAAGATTGTTCAAATGGTTTTTTGTGATCGTACTTGAAAGTACATAACTTCCATATCAATAACTTTCGGTCGGAGAATTGGCGTCAAATCCCTGAAATTTAGATACAACTCTATCCGCTCAGCAACTTTAGCCATCAATCAAGGAACAACAATTAACTACAGACCTAATTTGAGGAATTTTAGGTTTTCATATCCTCTGTAATTAAGGCAAAAAGAAAAATAGAGATGCTGATTGACAACAGAGAGCTAAGCAAGGAACCTGGTCAACGAAGGAACGTTTAGCGGTTTCCTTCCAACATCCAAGCAAGGAGAGAGCAACTCCACTGGAAAGAAAGGTAGCAACGACATCTCCGGCGACAGGGTATTCAGAAAACATGAATGCCGAGGTAGGTGTCGAATTCCGGCGACGCTTTGTCAGCTCCGATGCTCGGAGTCCGACACCCAAACTAGAATAACAGGGACTGAAATCGGCGGATGAGAGACGACGGTGGCGAACGGGTGAGCCACAAGTGGGTGACCAAAAGAAACTGAAGGCGCTGACATTTGTAGCCATCTATGATCTATCGAACAATCGGTCAAACATTCATCCCCCGCCCTGCCTCCCTCTCTCCATCATGAGGACACCAAATTGCTAGTTTCGAACTCATTTTGTTATGTAATTTTGATAATAATAGCATATTTTCTTTCGTTTTTTTAAATTTTAAAAATAAAATTATAACATTATAAAATCATTCCCATGTCTTATATTTAATTTTTTTATGAGATTTGTACTTTTCAATATTATTCATTCCTTATAATTATTAAATTATATTTAAAAAATTTCTCTTACCTCTTTCATTTACGTTTCCCATAACATTAACTTTTATTTCATATTAAATTATAAAAAAATTATTAAATAAAATAAGTTATATAAATTATTATTTTAATAATATAGTATTTGATTTAGGGAATCTATTGTAATGTATATTTGTATAGGAAAGCAAAAAGTAGTTTAAAACTGTAAATTTAGGAAAACCAAATGTCACGGGGTTAGCCTTTATAGCAGCTTAACCCGTGCGGTACCTAGTTCCCACCCATACGAAGGAACACTAGGTCAGCCTAACTCGTCGCATATGGATCGGAACCCATCGATCCGTTGTAAAGTAATTATGTAGGAAAGCGCTTAGCGGAAGAAACATTGAACGAAGGCAACAAACGATTGTATTGATTGCTTGAAAGCTTTACAACATCACTCCCGTAAATATAGATTGTTGGACCCCATTTTGTCCGGGTTGGACATACTAACCCCATTTGATGCATATACCTTTTTGTCCATGTCATATACCTTTTTGAACAGGTCCTTAGAGATTCCATGCGATTTGTACAAGATGGATGCATTGACACGAACCGGGAAGCCCAAAATTGATAACCTCTGTTGCCAACCCCTAAAGTGCCCCAAGATCAACGCCAGGTGATAGAGGATGAAATTTGGAGACTAACGCGCCTGACCGAGCTCAATCCTGATTTAAAATGAAGAAGTTATGGCAATTCTTGTTGGAAAAAGTCAAATTTGCCAAAAGACGGTCAATGCCCCTAGTCAAACTACCCGAAAATGTGCATGTGAGGAATAGTCTGAAATGTCTATTTTTGCAAATACGGGTCCTCCCAAACAATCCCCGAAAGGTCGTCCATTTTTGCATTTTGGGTGGAGGTAAAAAAAAAAACGTGACTCGTAGCCTCGAAGTGTCGACAGGTCGAAGCTTCGAAAACTCGAAGCCTCGAAGACTCGAAGCCTCGAAGACTTGAAGCCTCAAAGACTCGAATCTTCGAAGCCTATAGGCCTGCCGACACTCCGACCTGCCAACACTTCGACCCTTCGCCCTTTGCCCTTCGACCCACCGACCTTCGACCCACCGACCTTCGACCCTTTGACCGTTGACCTTTGACCTGCCGACACTTCGACCCATTAACCGTTGACCTTCGACCCACCGACCTTTGACCCGTTGACCGTTGACCTTTGACCCTTGAAGGCCATTGAAGGCCAACATCCATATAGGAGATCACACCTATATGGATTTACATATATAATATATATACAAGCAGGTATAAACCATAATCTACCCAAGAACCCTAGAACAGAGAGAGATCAGGAAGGACAAAACCCCTAACTTAAAGCAGATCCTCCTTGCTCCCGTGCTAGACGCCGTCCTCCCCACACAAGACGCTCCGGCAGCAACCAGCAGCTCCCCTTCCTTCCCTCTCTTTAACTCTCTCTCTCTCTACGACGGCTGCAGTAGCTGAAGAGAATCCTAAACCTAAAACAAGGAGTCTTCACCTCTTTATATAGACAACTCAAACCCCAAAACGACGTAGTTTTGATTAAATGAATCCAGCATCAAAACAACGTAGTTTTGATGACAAACTACAACCTTTTTGCAACATACAGGACAAAGCACTCATAATTTCGCCATGGTCCTTTAGCAAAAGAGGATCAGAACAACAAAACAAAGGTAATGGAGGCTGCACGTGAGAAAGCATTCTCACGTGCATTCTCACGGGCACCTCCAAAAGCTCTAGAATTTCACCATAAGCCTTGGAACAACATCAGGAAGGCTCCCATGCAAAAATCTCCTTGCACGTGAAAAGCATTCTCATGTGCATTTTCACGTGCACTCCCAATTGGGCTCAAACTTTGCCTCTTGCTTGCTTATCAACATACAAGATGATTAAGCCAAAGTTTGTGGAAAGAAAACTCCCTAAAACCCCACAATTTCCACCCAAAATGGCAAAACTGTGACACACTCCTTACATCCCAAAAATGCGGGTCATTACATCCTCTCCCCCTTAAAACTTTTCGTCCTTGAAAAGAGACAACATGCGAGGAAAATAACACAGCAAGCCACAACACCCTAATGGGTCATGCACTGCCCATTGTACACAATAGCACATAACACAATGCCACCACAATCTATAACCACATGTATTACAATCCATGGAAACATCCACGTTACAAATACCCATCTCAAGCACATTTTATTAACACATTCAATACAAATAAAAGTCAAAAGTCGGAAGGAAACATAAATACACCAGCCAACAGCTACCACTCTACCCTTAAGAGTGTTCGTCCTCGAACAATTCTGGGTGTTGCTCACGCATCAAAGACTCCCGTTCCCAAGTCTTCTCCTCAATGCCACGGTGCTACCACAGTATGTGAACCAAAGGAATAACACGACCACGCAAAAGCTTCTCCCGCCGATCTAGGATATGGATAGGGGCCTCAACAATGGACATGTCATCCTCAATAGCCAATGTCCCCCAATCGATCACATGAGTGGGGTCAGGATGGTACTTCCTCAACTGGGACACGTGGAACACATTGTACACGTGACTAAATCGCGGTGGCAATGCTAACCGATAAGCTATAGGCCCCACACGAGTTATAACTTCAAAAGGACTAATGAACCGGGGGGAGAGTCTGGAACCTCTCCCAAAGCGCCGATGTCCACGTCGTGGAGAGACACGAAGAAACACATGATCTCCCACAGAAAACTCCAAAGGTCGCCGCCACTGATCCGCATAGGATTTCTGCTGACTCTGAGCTGATAACAACCGCTGAGACGAATCAACTTAACCTTCTCGGTAGCCTCTTGAACCAACTGTGGTCCCAAGAGAGCTGTTTCCCCCACTTCGGTCCAACACAAAGGTGATCGACACGGCCGTCCATACAATACCTCAAAAGGAGCCATCCTAATGGATGCCTGATAAATGTTGTTGTAGGCAAACTCCACCAAAGGAAGGTGAGTTACCCACGAACCCCCAAAATCTAACACACAGGCCCGTAACATGTCCTCCAAAGTCTGATTCGTCCTCTCTGCCTGGCCGTCAGTCTTGGGGTGAAAGGCTGTACTCAAGTTAAGCTTTGTCCCCATAGCCTCCTGCAAGCCTGCCCAAAAATGAGAAGTAAACCGCGAATCCCTGTCGGACACAATTGATGATGGTACCCCATGCAGTCGCACCACCTCGTTCACATACAGCTGACTTAAGGCCCCGATGGAATCCCGCTCGCGGACAGCAAGAAAATGGGCCGACTTAGTCAGCCGGTCCACAATCACCCAAATCATGTCCTTCCGCCCAGCGGTGGGTGGAAGTCCAATTACAAAGTCCATCGCTATGTGGTCCCACTTCTACTCGGCTACTGGCAACGGCTGTAACATGCTCGCCAGCCTCTGGTGCTCAGCCTTCACTTGTTGACAAGTGAGGCACCTCGAAACAAAAGCAGCTACATCTCGTTTCATCCCAGGCCACCAAAAGTGTCCCCGAAGCGCATGATACATCTTTGTACCCCCTGGATGCACAGCAAGCCTAGACTAATGAAACTCCCTCATCACCTCGTCCCGAAGAGAAGAAGCCACTACTAGACGCCCCTGAAAAGACAACTCATGCTCAGGACCCTCTGTCCAGTCCACAGATAGCTCACCAGCCTCGATATGGGCACGGAGAACTTCACACTCAATGTCACCCAATTGTCCCTCCCGGACGCGCTGGTATAACTCAGGCACAACAATTAGAGGACTCAGGACTGTCCCACCATCACGAACAATAGGTTGTAGCTGCAACATTGCCAACTGCTCCATCAGCTTCCACTCTCTCATGGCCACCTCAGCCTTCCCTTTTCTGCTCAGCGCATTAGCCACAACATTACCCTTGCCTGGGGTATAGGCAAGAGTAAAGTCAAAGGTCTGCAAATACTCCACCCATCTCCTCTGCCTCAAATTCAAGTCCTTCTGAGTAAAGATGTACTGAAGGCTCTTGTGGTCAGAAAACACGATGAACTTCTCCCCCAAAAGGTAATGTTGCCAACTTTTCAAGGCAAAGATGACAGCCGCCAACTCAAGATCATGAGTAGGATAATTCTGCTCATGAGGCTTCAGCTGCCTCAACCCATAAGCTACCATACTGTGCTCTTGCATAAGCACACACCCCAAGCCAACCCTGGACGCATCACAATATACCTCATATGGGATATCCTCCCGAGGTAACCTCAACACCGGTGCAGTGGTCAAACGGGTTTTGAGAGCCTCAAATACCTGCTGACACTTGTCGGTCCACTCAAATTTCACTCCCTTCCTGGTCAATGCCGTCATAAGAGCTGCCAAACGGGAGAATCCCTCTACAAAACGACGGTAATAGCTTGCCAAGCCAAGAAAACTACGAATCTCAAAAATATTAGTTTGCCTCTCCCACGATGCCACAGCCTCAATCTTGGCTGGGTCCACCCTAACTCCCTCAGCGGACACCACATGGCCAAGGAAATGAACCTCCTGCATCCAAAACTCACATTTGCTAAATTTAGTAAATAACTGCTGGTCCCTCAAGGTTTGCAACACTGTTGCCAGATGCTCCACATGCTCCCTCTCGGTCTTGGAATATACCAAGATATCGTCTATAAACACCACCACGAACGAATCTAAGTATGGGGCAAAGACTTGGTTCATCAAATGCATAAACACTGTTGGCGCATTAGTGAGCCCAAAAGGCATCACTACCCACTCATAGTGCCCATACCTGCAGCGAAAAGCAGTCTTAGGGATGTCCTCCTCCCTAACCCTCAACTGATGATACCCCGACCGTAGGTCTATCTTGGAAAACCACCAGGCTCCACTCAACTAGTCAAACAGGTCATCTATCCGAGGCAAAGGGTACTTGTTCTTTACTGTCACCGAGTTCAGCTTCCTATAGTCAATGCAAAGGCTTAGCGTGCCATCTGCCTTCTTTGCAAAGAGCACCGGAGCACCCCAGGGTGAGGTACTCGGTCTGATATACCCCTGGTCCCCCAACTCCTTTATTTGCCTCTGCAGCTCCCTCAGCTCGGCTAGCCCCATACGATATGCTACTTGGGAGATTGGGCCAGTCCCCTGTACCAACTCAATGGTGAACTCTACACTCCTCTTAGGAGGTAAACTCCTCAACCGGTCAGGAAAGACATCCCTGAAATTGGTCAACAACGCTGGCCACACTCTCTTTTCCACTTTTCTCTCCTCAGCAAAGGTCAGGGCTGCCAACCTGTGGGTGACGGCACCCCACTGGTCCAACACTGGCCCAGCCCGACTCGCCTCACAGTCCCACTCCCCCTGTAGGGTGCAAGAGGTCCCTACAGGTGTCACGAAGGATACACGCCGCCGATGATAGTCTATCTTGGCCTGGAAACCCATAAGCCAATCCATACCCAAGATCAAGTCAAAAACACGCAAGGGCATTACATGCAAGTCGAAGCTTAGCTCCACACTTCCTATGGTTAACACACAGTCACGGCAAACACGCCGCACTTCAATCATACCTCCCACTGGAGACTCAACAACTAGGGGCTTCGCTGCCTCCACACAAGTCAACCCCAAGCTATCTATTACAAGCTCAGCAACAAAAGAACACGATGCACCCGTATCGAAAAGAACAGAAGCTAATGTACGGGAGATCAAAAGGGTACCTCTAACCACTGATGGTCCTGCCCCACCCTCCGCCAGTGGGGTGGTAGCTCAACCTCCTCCTGCTACGTCGCCTCCAGCATAAACACCCTCCCTTGGCCTGTGCCACTGGTCGGCTCACTCATGGGCGCTTCCCGCCAAGACTGCCTCCAGCTTCAGTCTGCTGTCGCTCTGGCCTCCCTTGAGGTCGGGTCTGGCTAGATCCTGCCTGGTTGGCCTGCCACTGACGAGCTGGCCTCTCAGCTTGTGTACGGAAGCTAGCATCACTCCTCATGCTAGATGCCATGCCTCCTGCTCCCCTGTTGCCACTCCTGCACCCCAGGCTCAAGTGGCCCTCTCACCCACAGCTGTTGCATTTCCAGTCTTTCTTTGGACACTCCCTCCTGAAGTGGCCTTGCTCCCCACAGCAATGACAACCGTTGGGGAGACCTCCTGCTGGACCTCCCAATCTGCTACCGCCAGAGCTAGACCTCCCTGGGTGTACCGATGTCTGTCCCCTACTGCAGAAGGAACTGTTGTCCCTCTCTTCGGTCTTGGGCCTCTTGGGTCCCGAATCACGTTCAGATCTGCCCTGCAACTGGCGACCCTGATGGGCCTGCCTCCTATCATCCAGCTCTATCTCAGCGATACGAGCCGTCTCCACAACCTCAGCATAAGTCCTCAAGCGCAAGATCGCCACTCTCTGCCTAAGAGCTGGCCTAAGGCCCAAAGTGAACTTATGGGCCTTCAGGTCCTCCTTTGCCACAATCTCGGGGGCAAACCTACTCAAGCTCTAGAACTCTCGCTCATACTCAGGTACCGTCCTTGATCCTTGCCTCAAGCTGCCAAACTCTTCCCTCTTCTGCCACCTCAAAGACTCCGGGAAGAACTCATCATGGAAGAGCTGCAAGAACTCCTCCCAAAGCATGAACGGCACTGCACGGCTCCCCGTGACACTCAACCACCACTCCAGGGCACTCCCCTCTAGCTGCCGAATGGCCAGTCTCACCTTATCCTCCTCCCGGGGTAGGAGAAAGGAAAACACATGTTCGATCTGCCTCAGCCAGTGCTCAGCTAAGACTGGGTCCCCTTCTCCCTTGAACCTTGGAGGTTGTTCCTTTCGGAACCGTGTCACCACGTCATCCTCTGCACGAGTTGGTATGCCACTCAGCGAACCCTCACACTCACAAGATAGCCCCCCCACTGGTGGTGGTGGTGGTGGCACCACTTGCTATGCCGCCATCTCACGGCGCACCTCCTCCCGAACTTCTTGCCGTATGTCTTCCCTTAGCTCTTGGACTTCCAGTCGGATGCCCTCTCGCAGCTGTGCCAGCAACAGTGCATGTCCTCCAATGGATTGCCTCGCACCCGGACCCTCATGGGCAGATAACTCATCACATTTTATATTCAGAGACAAAACCAAATATTTATTAAGTTCAAACATTACATTTATTACATTAAACTCCACATTACAAGATCTCCCCACTGGGGTTACAAAGTTCATAAAAACAACAAAATTCAAGAACAATAAGCAAGCCACAAATAGGTCTTCTTTGGTTCCCACCTAACGCCTGTAGGTCCCTGTAAGAAAACAACACGGTAGGAGGGGTGAGCAACCACAACTCAGTAGGGATCATGTCTCCCCGACCCATCCCATGCTCCTATCATCTACATGTGGACGTGCACAAGTGCAGTGTAGTGACAACAAGGTACAAGCAGTTTATAATCCAGTCAAGCATCAACACAAAAGTCACATGTACAACCTTTGCCACAGCCACATAGGCTATCATGTCCACAGCCACACAGGGTAACATTTACAATTCCAGGCTTCCACAGCCACCGGGTTCTATGAAATAGGCCCGAGCTTCCACAACTACCGGGTTTCACAAAACAGTCCCGAGCTTCCACAGCTATCGGGTTTCACAAAACAGTCCTGAGTTTCCACAGCTACCGGGTTTTATAAAACACAACACACATAGCCACACATAGTCACACAGACATAACATCAAACACTTAGCATGTATAGCCTCACAGGTATAAAACCAAACACTTGGTGTGCATAACTTCACAGACACAGTATCGAACATGTAGCGTGCATACATTCACAGGCTCATGAACCGAGCCGCACAGGCATTTTTTCAAACATGTAACGGGCATATACTCACAGACATTTTGTCAAACATGTAACAGGCATGTCACACAGGCATTTTATCGAACACTTTACATGCATCACACTAACACCAGAAACACACCAAAAATGCCATTGAAGGCCAACATCCATATAGGAGATCACACCTATATGGATTTACATATATAATATATATACAAGCAGGTATAAACCATAATCTACCCAAGAACCCTAGAACAGAGAGAGATCAGGAAGGACAAAACCCCTACCTTAAAGCAGATCCTCCTTGCTCCCACGCTAGATGCCGTCCTCCCCACACAAGACGCTCCGGCAGCAACCAGTAGCTCCCCTTCCTTCCCTCTCTGTAGCTCTCTCTCTCTCTACGACGGCTGCAGCAACTGAAGAGAACCCTAAACCTAAAACAAGGAGTCTTCACCTATTTATATAGATAACTCAAACCCCAAAACGACGTAGTATTGATTGAATGAATCCAGCATCAAAACGACGTAGTTTTGATGACAGACTACAACCTTTTTGCAACACACAGGACAAAGCACTCATAATTTCACCATGGTCCTTTAGCAAAAGAGGATCAGAACAACAAAACAAAGGTAATAGAGGCTGCACATGAGAAAGCATTCTCATGGGCATCTCCAAAAGCTCTAGAATTTCACTACAAGCCTTGGAACAACATCAGGAAGGCTCCCATGCAAAAATCTCCTTGCACGTGAAAAGCATTCTCACGTGCATTCTCACGTGCACTCCTAATTGGGCTCAAACTTTGCCTCTTGCTTGCTTATCAACATACAAGATGATTAAGCCAAAGTGTGTGGAAAGAAAACTCCCTAAAACCCCACAATTTCCACCCAAAATGGCAAAACTGTGACACACTCCTAACATCCCAAAAATGCAGGTCATTACAATGGTTCACCCCACACAAGATCCAACCCAACAGCCCAAAACCTGGTGTTTATCGCGCATACATATCTTGGAGGGCACAACACAAGCCACAACTAACTTTAGACATGAAGGCTATCCTCCAAGAGAATCAAAATCTCAGGCAGCAGATCCAAAGGCTGGAAGCATCTCTAGAAGGAGCTCTCCAGCGGTTGCAGTTGAGGGAAAAACAGGTCGAGACTATATTAAAGCAGAGGGAGGAAGTAGGCAAGCGACCACCTCAGAGGAAAAGGCATCGTGCTACTTAGGAGATGACTGGAAGTGTGCCTTAAGATCATGTAGCCCTAGCTCTCATCTGCATGGCATTTCTGCATGTTTGTTTGAAAATGTTTGAAATAAAGTTATTTGCTTCTCTAACTCTTCGCATAGTCATTCATGCATACGTGCATATCAAAATTGAAAATCAAGTAAAAATTACCTTGCACCCAGGTCGGTAGTAGACTTTTTCCATGATTGCGCACTCTTACAATCTCAGATCTCGGTGCAATCAAATACCACAGCCACAGCCAATGGTAGACGAAACAGAGAACAGACTCATGGGTTTGGAACAGTCACAACAAGCCTTACAAGGGCAAATGTCTGAAATAATGGAAATGCTCACAAAGTTGACTGAAGAAAGAGGAAGAATTCCGACAGGGAGAGCTATCAATCACCATCAAGAGCAGGGACAGGAGGCCGTTCAGTCGCCCAACCTGGCTCCAAGCCAGGCACCCACATACCATCCTACTATGGCACAACCTCTAACCCCAAATCAAACTCACTTCACTATGCCAGCACCGGGAAATGTAATGGAAGCAGTGGGATCCCCAGTTCCCCAGGAAAACACGGAGTCTCCCGCTCTGAGATGTCTAGAGGAAAGATTGAAAGCCCTAAAGGGCGTTGACAGCTATGGTATAACTAGCCCGCAAGACTTATGCTTAGTGCCGGGAGTGGTGCTGCCACCAAAATTTAAGTTGCCGGAATTCGAGAGGTTCAACGGGACCTGGTGTCCAAAAACACATTTGGCCATGTACTGTCAAAAGATGGCTGCTTATGCTGGTGAAGACAAGCTCCTCATGCATTGTTTCCAAGAAAGTCTAACTGGGGCATCCCTTCGCTGGTACTTTCAGCTAAATGGAAACTACATCAAGACATGGAAGGAATTGGCTACCTCCTTCTTGGCACAATACAAACATGTCACCGAACTGGCGCTGGATCGACTAACCCTGCAGTCCTTGGAAAAGGGATCCGACGAAAGCTTCAAGGATTATGGACGGAGATAGAGAGAGACTGCGGTGGAGGTCCAACCTCCCCTTACAGAAAGAGAACTCACTAGTCTTTTTATAAACACACTAAAAGGCATCTACTACGAGAAGTTAATTGGGAATGTCTCTAGAAGCTTTGCAGACTTGGTCGCATCCGGTGAACGTGTAGAAAGTGGAATTAAGGGAGGAAAGCTAAAGGGGAAATGGCAGAGGCACCAAAAAGGTCTCAACCACAGCCTAAGAAGAAAGAAGGTGAGAGCAACCTCGTGTATCAATCGAACCAGGCGATGCAGCTCGCTAGTGGCCGCCTACGCTGCAACTGCACCACCTCCTCAATTCATGCCATACTTGCCGCAAGGAGGGGTTCCATTTCCATATTCAATGGTACCTAACTCATTTCAACCGAGAGCGCCATACCTAGAGCAACCAAGGCCAGCAACTCAAGAAGGACTAGGAGCCTCATTCCAAGGACAGGGGCAATCGAGGGCCTAGACCCAGCAAGCAGGAGCGAATCAAGTTTCTTGTCGACCACGACAAGAGTTTGACCCAATTCCAATGACTTATGCAGAATTATACCCCAAGCTCTTAGAGGCAAGGATGGTAACCCCTATACCCTTGGGAGAAATAAAGACTCCTCCCCTAGCCTGGTACAAGCCAGATGCCAGATGTGAATATCATGCAGGTGGAGTTGGACATGATATCGAAAATTGTATAACATTCAAGAGGAAGGTTTAGGCATTGAAGGATGCGAAGTGGCTAGACTTTTCTGCACTGATTAGGATGCCAAATGTGAACGACAATCCTCTCCCAGAACACTCCAACAATGTTACTAGTATCGAGAATGAAGGACGGCTAGAGAAGGTCTCCCAAGTACAAATGGAGAAAACATATTTGTTTACCCTGCTACAGGAACATGGGTATGTATTCGCTAAAGACACGCCAGAGGCAGGAAAGGGAACAGATGGGGAAAAACAATGCCTTTATCACAAGATGTCGTGGGGACATGAAATCGCAGAATGTAGTGAGTTTTGCGAGGTGGTGTAAAAACTCATGGACCAAAGGATGATCGAATTCTCTAGGGAAGAGATAGACAGTCAAAGCCACATGATCCAAGGAGACATGTCATACAAACCATCGTGGGTGCCAACCCCCCTTGTCTTGAATGTTAAGACTCCAGAAATCCCACTATTGCCTCATGGAATTACACCTCTCACCATATGTGTCCCTGCCCCTTTCCCCTACAAGACAGATAATGCAGTCCCATGGAACTACAACTATGAGGTAGTTCAGGGAGCCACCGCAGTAGAAAAGAAAACCCGAAGTGGTCGTGCTTATGCCCCTGATATGGCGAACAAAACAGGTAAAGAAAAAGCCGTAGAACCCAACATTGAGCCAACACTGGAGACAACAAAGAAAGGAACATCGGTCACGGAAGAAGAGGCTACGGAATTTCTAAAACTCATGAAGCAGAGCGAGTACAATATTGTGGATCAGTTAAGTAGACAACCAACTCGCATCTCCTTGCTCGCTTTAATGATGGATTCCCAACCTCACCGGGAAGCACTACTGAAAGTTCTGAGCCAAGCTTATGTTCCTCCAACCGTCTCAGTGGCGAATGTTGATGGAATCGCCAGTAACCTCATCATGAACAACGTCTTTAGCTTTGGAGATAATGAGCTGCCTCAGGAAGGGAAGGGACACATAAAAGCTCTACACATTCTTGTCAAGTGTAAGGCGCACACTGTCACGCCCCGGATTTCCAACCCGAGGAAACCGGTACGTGACTCCCCTTTTACCCACACGGAGGGCAAAGGGGTAGGATACAAAACAAGAATTTAACATTTTAAACATCCACAACATTCAAGAAAGTAATATTCATTAAAAGCAATCCAATCCAGTTTATTACAACAAAATCCCTTTCCCCATTGGGGTTACATCGATTCTCATAATAAAAATAACATAAACAAATTAAATAAATAAGGTCTTCCACCTTGGGGTCCCACCTAACGCCCGTAGGTTCCTGAAAAGAAAACAACATGGTAGAGGGGTGAGCAACCACAACTCAAGCAGGGATCATGTCTCCCCAACCCATCCCATGCACTGGTATCTACATGCCTTGTGTACAAGTGCCGTGTCGTGATACAATTATCCCACCAAATATAGTTACAGCTATAACGAAAACACACATACATGGGCAAGTACATAAACACTCCCGGGCTTCCACAACACCCAGGTTTCAAGAACAGTCCCAGGCTTCCACGGCCACCGGGTTCCACAAAACAGCCCCAGGCTTCCACACCACCGGGTTCCACAAAACAGCCCCAGGCTTCCACGCCACCGGGTTCCTCAAAACGTCCCAGGCTTCCACAGCCACCAGGTGTACAAGCAAACACGCCACACATGGCCATACAGGCATAACATCAAACACTAAGTATGCTTATCACACAGAATAACCTCGAACACTTAGCATGCATATATCCACAAGCTCACAAACCCAGCCACACAGCATTTCCACAAACACATAACATGCACGCCTCACAGGCATAATTTCAAACACTGCAGGCATATACACATAACTATATTCACACAGGCTTTTCATCAAACATATAGCATATAGATCACGAACCACACCAAAATGCCATGAAGGCCAACATTCATATAGAGATCACACCTATATGAATTTACATATATATATATAAACGAGATACACCCAGAACCGCCCTAGGACCCTAGGACAGAGGAGGGTTTAGAAGAACGAACCCTACCTTAAAGCACCTCTTCCTTGCTCCCGCGCCAAACCCCGTCCTCCCCACGCAAGACCTCCGGCAGCAATCAGCAACTCCCCTTCCCTCTCTCTCTCTAGCTCTCTCTCTCTCTAGGCAGCAGTGCAGCAAAGGAACACCAAACCCTAAACTCAAACTCAAGCCCTCCTTATATAGACACCATCCACATCAAAACGACGTAGTTTTGATTAAGTGAATCCCAGGATCAAAACGACGTAGTTTTGATCACACAAGTTACCACCTTTCCACATCCATACACACCAAAATATCGGAATTTCAACATGGTCCTTTGGAGAAAGTTCCTTGAATGTCAAAACCAAGGGAACCATGCAAAAATATGGCCGCACGCCAATTTGCACGTGAATTCCCAATTCACGTGCAACCCATATGAACTCCAAATGCTCTCAAACTTCACCCCTAGCCTCCTTGCATCATTTGGAAGACAATTACACTTGCACGTGAATTGGACCCATATCACGGCACCTCACATACATGTCCATTTGGTCTGAAACTTGTGGTAGATAGAGACATCATTCTAAGCATCTTTCCTTTTGCACGTGAATTCATTGGAGTCCAACTACTAGGTCAAAATCTAGAAAAACTCTACTCAGGAGGCAAACCGACTAACTCAAGGTACGGGTCCTTACATCCTCTCCCCCTTAAGACTTTTCGTCCTCGAAAAGAAATGACATACGAGAAAACAACCACAAACTACCCATTTGCCACCCGGCAAGCCACAACACCCAAATGGGTCATACACCACACACAAGACAACAAAGACATAATAGTACCACCATAATCCATAACCACAAAGCACGAACACATGTCCACATGGCACGAATACACATTTCAAAGCACATCACAAATAAGAACACATGTCTTTAAAAGACAATACAAATACATCAACTAATACAAGAAAACACATCACAAGGAAACATCACTATCCCTTGGCAAACACCACCTCCCACGCTTAAGATTGTTCGTCCTCGAACAAGTCCAGGTGCTGCTCCCGCATCACGACTCCCGTTCCCATGTCTCCTCCTCAATGCCACGGTGCCGCCAAAGCACGCGAACCAAAAGGAATAGCACGACCACGCAAAAGCTCTCTCGCCGATCGAGGATACGAATAGGGCCTCAATGACGGACATGTCATCCTCAATGTCCAACGTCCCCCAATCAATCACGTGAGTGGGTCAGGGTGATACTTCCTCAACCGGGACACGGAAACACGTTGTGCACTGACTCGCCGCGGTGGTAACGCTAACCGGTAGCACGGCCCTACACGATCCAGAATCTCAAAAGGGCCAATAAACCCGGAGATAGCTTGGAACCTCGCCCAAACCGTCGATGTCCACGGCGGGAGAGACACGAAGAACACATGATCACCAACAGAAACTCCAAAGGTCGCCGCCGCCGATCCGCATAAGATTTCGCCGACTGAGCCGACAACAAACGCCGACGAATCAACTGACCTTCTCGTAGCCTCTTGAACCAACCGTGGCCCCAAGAGGGCTGCCTCTCCTACCTCGCCCAACACGGGGTGATCGACACGGCCGTCCGTACAACGCCTCAAAAGGAGCCATCCCAATGGATGCCCCGATACTGTTGTTGTGGCAAACTCCACCAAAGGAAGGTGAGTTGCCCACGAACCCCCGAAATCTAACACACGGCCCGTAACATGTCCTCCATGGTCCGATTCGTCCGCTCCCCGACCGTCCGTCTCAAGGGTGAAAGGCCGTACTCAAGTGAAGCTTGGTTCCCATAGCTTCCTGCAAACCGGCCCGAAACGGGAAGTGAACCTCGAATCCCGGTCGAGACAACCGATGATGGTACCCCATGCGTCTCACAATCTCGTTCATGTACCCGACTCAAAGTCCCAATGGAGTCCCGCTCGCGAACAAGAAGAAAATGGGCCGACTTTGTGAGTCGATCCACAATCACCCAAATCATGTCCTTCCTCCCAGTGGTGGGTGGAAGACCAGTCACAAAGTCCATCGCGATATGGTCCCACTTCCACTCCGCTATGGGCAAGGGCCGTAACATGCCCGCCGGCCGCCGATGCTCGGCCTTCACCTGCCGACACGTGAGGCACCGCGAAACAAAGGCAGCCACATCGCGTTTCATCCCAGGCCACCAAAAATGTCGCAAGCGCATGGTACATCTTCGTACCCCCTGGATGCACAAAGAACCCTAGATTGGTGAAACTCCCTCATCACCTCATCCCCGAGGGAAGAAGCTACTACCAACCGCCCCCGAAATGACAACTCATGCTCCGGACCCTCGTCCAGCCCCAGATAGCTCCCCGGCCTCAATACGGCACGAGAACCTCACACTCAATGTCACCCACTGTTCCTCCCGGACGCGCCGGTACAACTCAGGCACTACCACCAAAGGACGCAGGACTGTCTCACCATCACGAACAACAAGCCGCACCGCAACGTCGCCAACCGCTCCATCGCCTTCCACTCTCTCACGGCCACCTCGGCTTTCCCTTTTTCGCTCAATGCATCGCCCACAACATTACCCTTGCCCGGGGTATAGCAAGAGTAAAAATCAAAGGTCGCAAATACCCACCCATCTCCTTTGCCTCAAATTCAAGTCCTTCGAGTAAAGATGTATCGAAGGCTCTTGTGATCCGAGAACACCACAAACTTTTCCCCCAAGAGGTAGCGCCAACTCTTCAGGGCGAAGATGACAACGGCTAACTCAAGGTCATGAGTAGGATAATTCCGCTCATGAGGCTTCACCGCCTCGACCCATAAGCTACCACACCGTGCCCCCGCATAAGCACACACCCCAAACCAACCCTGGACGCATCACGACACCTCATATGGAATATCCTCCCTAGGCAACCTCAACACGTACAGTGGTCAAACGGGTTTTGAGAGT
The DNA here is from genome assembly GCA_023512835.1 of Taxillus chinensis. NCBI lineage: Eukaryota > Viridiplantae > Streptophyta > Magnoliopsida > Santalales > Loranthaceae > Taxillus > Taxillus chinensis. The sequence continues at coordinate 48,060,598 of CM042092.1, read as the reverse complement.
CTCAAACGCCCGCCGGCACTTGTCCGTCCACTCAAACTTCACGCCCTTCCGAGTCAACGCCGTCATAGGTGCCGCCAAACGGAGAACCCCTCTACAAAACGACGATAGTACCCCGCCAAGCCAAGAAAACTACGGATCTCAAAAACGTTGGTTGGCCTTGCCCACGATGCCACGGCCTCAATCTTGGCCGGGTCCACCCTAACTCCCTCAGTGACACCACATGGCCAAGAAAGTGAACCTCCCGCAGCCAAAACTCACACTTGCTAAACTTAGCAAACAGCCGTTGGTCCCTCAAGGTTTGCAACACTGTTGCCAAGTGCTCCACATGTTCCTTCTCGGTCTTGGAATACACCAAGATATCGTCGATAAACACCACCACGAACGAGTCTAAGTATGGGGCAAAGACTTGGTTCATCAAATGCATGAACACCGCCTGGCCATTAGTGAGCCCGAAAGGCATCACTACCCACTCATAATGCCCATACCGCACCGAAAGCCGTCTTAGGGATGCTCCTCCTCCCTAACCCTGAGCCGGTGATACCCCGACCGTAAATCTATCTTGGAAAACCACTGGGCCCCACTCAATTGGTCAAACAGGTCATCTATCCGAGGCAACGGTACTTGTTCTTCACAGTCCACCGAATTCAGCTTCTGTAGTCGATGCAGAGACGAAGCGTGCCATCAGCCTTCTTAGCAAAGAGCACCGGAGCACCCCAAGGTGAGGTACTTGGTCCGATATACCCCTGGCCCACCAACTCCTCAATTTGCCTCTCAAGCTCCCTGGCTCGGCTGGCCCCATACGATACGCTACTTGGGAAATCGGACCTGTCCCCGGTACCAACTCAATGGTGAACTCCACATCCTCTTGGGTGGCAAACCTCAACCGCTCGGGAAAAACATCCCTGAAATTGGTCCACAACACGGGCCACACCCTCTTTTCCACCTTACCCTCCTGGCAAAGGTCGGGCCGCCAACCTGTGGGTAATGGCACCCCACCGGTCCAACACCGGCCCGGCCCGACTCGCCTCACAATCCCACTCCCCCCGCAGGGTGCAAGAGGTCCCTGCAGGTGTCACAAAGGACACACGCCGCCGATAACAATCTATCTTGGCTTGGAAAGCCATAAGCCAATCCATACCCAAGATCAGGTCAAACGCCCTCAAAGGCATCACATGCAAGTCAAAACGCAGCTCCACCTCTCCTATGGTTAACACACAATCACAACACACTCGTCGTACCTCTATCATGCCTCCCACCGGAGACTCCACAACTAGGGCCTCGCGGCCTCCACACAAAGCAACCCCAAGCCGTCAACTACAAGCTCAAGAACAAACGAACATGATGCACCCGTATCGAAAAGAACAAGCTAAGGTACGGAGATCAAGAGGGTACCTCTAACCACCGATGGTCCTGCTCCACCCTCACTGGTGGGGGTGGTAGCTGGCCTCCTCCTGGTACGTCGCCTCTGGCGCAAACACCCTTCCTTGGCCCGTGCCACTTGTCGGCTCACTCACCGGACGCTTCCCGCTAAGGTTGCCTCCAGCCTCGGTGCCGCCGCTCCGGCCTCCCCGAGGTCGGGTCCGACCGATCCTGCTTGGCCGGCCCGCCACCGACGAGCCGGTCTCTCAGTGGAGCACGAAACCGGCATCACTCCTTGCGGACGTCATGCCTCCAACTCCCCTGTTGCCACTCCGGCAAACCCGGCTCGGATGGCCCTCTCGTCCACATCTATGGCATTTCCGGTCCCTCTTTGGACACTCCTTCCTCAAGTGGCCTTGCTCCCCACAGCAGCAACAACCGCCGGGGAGACCCCCCTGTTGGACCGCCCCGCATGCCACCGCCAAAGCTAGACCTCCCCGGGTTCACCAATGTCCGTCCCCCGCTGCGGAAGGAACCGCTATCCCTCTCCTCCGTCCCGAGTCTCTTGGACCCCGCATCTCGATCGGGCCCACTCGCAACCGGCGCCCCGATGGGCCTGCTCCCATCATCCAGTTCCCTCTCGCTATACGGGCCGTCTCCACGGCCTCAGGATAGGTCTTAGCGAGAATCGCCACCCTCTCCCTAAGGGCTGGCCGAGACCCAAGGTGAACTTTGGGCCTTCGAGGTCCTCCCTTACCACGCCTCGGGAGCAAACCTACTCAATCTCCGGAACTCCCGCTCATATTCAGGTACCGTCTTGGATCCTCGCTCAAGCTGCCAAATTCTTCCCTCTTTTGCCATCTCACCGATTCCGGGAAGAACTCATCTTGGAAGAGTTGCAAGAACTCCTCCCAAAACATGAGTTGCACCGCACGGCCCCCGCAACACTCGTCCACCACTCCAAAGCGTCCCCCTCCAGTGCCCAAGTGCGGTCGCACCTTATCCTCCTCCCGGGGCAGGAGAAAGGAGAACACGTGCTCAATCTGCCTCAACCACCGCTCGCTACCACGGATCTTCTCCCCCTTAAATCGCGGAGGTTGTTCCTTTGGAACCGTGTCACCACGTCATCCTCTGCACGGGTCGGTACACCACCCGCGAACTCACGCTCACGAGGCAGCCTCGTCTTGGTGGTGGTGGTGGTGGCACCACCCGCCGTGTCGCCATCTCACGGCGCACCTCCTCCCGAACGTCCCGCCGGAGTCCCTCCCGTAGCTCTCGTACCTCCAGCCGGATGCCTTCTTGTAGCTGTGCCAGCAACAACGCATGCCCTCCAACGGATGGTCCCGCACCCGGACCCTCATGGGCAGATGACTCATCACCATCGCCCCGGACGCACGTGTCACTCTCCTGGCGGCATTCTTACTACACGAAGTAGAAGCACAACGTCAAAACAATTTTATAATCTATCGCGTCACTACCTCTACCCCCACCGATCAATTCCACTATCACGTGATGTTACACACATACATTGCATCAATCACATTGCACGATAAGTACACATTGCCAAACAAATCGGAGTTGCACATTTCACTTAATCATATGATTTTATCCACAGTTTAGCATACATTCACAACAAATGCAACTAGTGCCCTAATGCCAATGCATGCAAATCCTACTACAAGACCGGACTACCCCAAGTACACCTTGGAGGCTCAAAGAGGACCATGTTGATCAGGCATGTCCCTCCAGGCTCCTCCAAAGGACTCAAGATAACCAAGTCCGCCCACTACCCTAGGCCAACTGGACCATGCTCGATACCATATTGTCACGCCCGGATTTCCAACCCGAGGAAACCGGTACGTGACTCCCCTTTTACCCACACGGAGGGCAAGGGGTAGATACAAAACAAGAATTTAACATTTTAAACATCCACAACATTCAAGAAAGTAATATTCATTAAAAGCAATCCAATCCAGTTTATTACAACAAAATCCTTTCCCACTGGGGTTACATCGATTCTCATAATAAAAATAACATAAACAAATTAAATAAATAAGGTCTTCCACCTTGGGGTCCCACCTAACGCCCGTAGGTTCCGAAAAGAAAACAACATGGTAGGAGGGGTGAGCAACCAGACTCAGGAGGGATCATGTCTCCCCAACCCATCCCATGCACTGGTATCTACATGCCTTGTGTACAAGTCTTCGTGTCGTGATACAATTATCCCACCAAATATAGTTACAGGCTATAACAGCAAACACGTCATACATGGGCAAGTACATAAACACTCCCAGGCTTCCACAACCACCGGGTTTCAAGAACAGTCCCAGGCTTCCACGCCACCGGGTTCCACAAAACAGTCCCGGGCTTCCACACCACCGGGTTCCACAAAACAGCCCCAGGCTTCCACACCACCGGGTTCCTCAAAACATCCCAGGCTTCCAGACCACCAGGTGTACAAGCAAACACGCAAGACACATGGCCATACAGGCATAACATCAAACACTAAGTATGCTTAGTCACACAGGAATAACCTCGAACACTTAGCATGCATATATCCACAAGCTCACAAACCCAACCACACAGGCATTTCCACAAACACATAACATGCACGCCTCACAGGCATAATTTCAAACACTTCAGGCATATACACATAACTATATTCACACAGGCTTTTCATCAAACATATAGCATATAGATCACGGAACCACACCAAAATGCCATGAAGGCCAACATTCATATAGAGATCACACCTATATGAATTTACATATATATATATAAACAGATACGCCCAGAACCGCCCTAGGACCCTAGGACGAGAGGGAGGGTTTAGAAGAACAGAACCCCTACCTTAAAGCAGCTCTTCCTTGCTCCCGCGCCAAACGTCGTCCTCCCCACGCAAGATGCTCCTAAGAAGCAATCAGCAACTCCCCTTCCCTCTCTCTCTCTAGCTCTCTCTCTCTCTCAGCAGAAGCGGTGCAGCAAAGGAACACCAAACCCTAAACTCAAACTCAAGCCCTCCTTATATGACACCATCCACATCAAAACGACGTAGTTTTGATTAAGTGAATCCCAGGATCAAAACGACGTAGTTTTGATCACACAAGTTACCACCTTTCCACATCCATACACACCAAAATATTCGAATTTCAACATGGTCCTTTGGAGAAAGTTCCTTGAATGTCAAAACCAAGGGAACCATGCAAAAATATGGCCGCACGCCATTTGCACGTGAATTCCCAATTCACGTGCAACTCCATATGAACTCCAAATGCTCTCAAACTTCACCCCTAGCCTCCTTGCATCATTTGGAAGACAATTACACTTGCACGTGAATTGGACCCATATCACGTGCACCTCACATACATGTCCATTTGGTCTGAAACTTCGTGGTAGATAGAGGACATCATTCTAAGCATCTTTCCTTTTGCACGTGAATTCATTGGAGTCCAACTACTAGGTCAAAATCTGAAAAACTCTACTCAGGAGGCAAACCGACTAACTCAAGGTACGGGTCCTTACAACACCATAGCCCGAGTACTCATTGATAACGGTTCTGCGTTGAACATTATACCTTTACATATACTACAACAACTTCCGATCGATGCGTCCTATATGCGCCCCTGTACGATGAAGGTACGGGCATTCGATGGAGGAATGCGTGATGTGGCGGGAACTCTAGACATTCCGCTTCTGATTGGACCAGCTACCTTTATGGTGGAATTTCAGGTGATGGACATCACGCCATATTACAGCTGTTTGTTGGGAAGACCCTGGATCTACATGGCAGGGGCAGTGCCGTCAAGCCTCCACCAAAAGATGAAATTTGCAATGGGAGACCAACTTGTTTGCATCTCTGGGGAAACAGGTTTCCTAGTCACCAAGCCAACATCGGTTCCTTATGTTGAGAACAACGAAGATATACCAGAATGCTCTTATCGGGCGTTTGAGATGGTGAATGTCACTTCTGCCCCAATACATTATCTCTCGAGGGCTGCAAGAATGGTTGCATCCACCATGATCAAGCAAGGGTACAAACCAGGGCAAGGATTAGGCCCAAAGGCTCAAGGAATCCAAAAACCATTGACCATCCGAGAAAATACCGAGAAGTTTGGGATAGGCTACATCCCTACAAAAGCTGACAGACAGAGGGAAGGTATCAAGAAGAGGGAAGTCAGAATGGCAAGATTGCAGAAAAGACCAGCACAAGAAGAAAGGAGGAGCTTCCCCCCCTTAAATGTTACATTCCGGACTGGAGGGTTTATCCATAAGAGCCAACCTGAGCCCGAGACGGGGACTGTAGCTGCATTGGACACAAACGAGCATGCACCAAGTGAGATGGTTCAGTTAGTGCGAGAGGATCCCAACCAGCCATTGAACAATTGGACCAGCCTAGACCTCCCCATAATGTAATGCTCATAGGGTCGCTGGGATTTAATGTATTCTATTTTAACGTCTCTTGAAGTGGTGAACATTTGTTTTTATCAAAAAGCTCTTCAATAAAATGTACTTTTCTTCAAATCTTTCACGGTGCATTCCATTCATAACATATGCATATCATATTTGGTTACCAACTTGTAATTCTCTTATAAGCAGGTATCACAATGTCAATGAAAACATCATATGCGAAAGCGAAATGAGGTGCCTAAGGTTTGACCAAAGTCCAAACCGGGAACGACCAAGTGTTTGAAGCTGATGAGAATGAGGCGGAGGAGACACCCGAGCTACCGGGAGAGATCATACGCCTATTGGAAAGGGACGATCGCTTATCCATTCCAAGTGAAGACCCAATAGAAACAGTGAATTTGGGGACGATAGCCGAACCAAAAGAAGTGAGGGTAGGGTTTTTGATAGCTACCGACATCAAGAAGAAGTTAATTGAGTTGTTAAGAAGCTACATCGACGTTTTTGCATGGTCATATCAAGATATGCTAGGTTTAGACATAGACATAGTGCAGCACCATATACCAGTCAAGCCAGAGTGCAAGCCAGTACATCAAAAATTATGACGAATGAAACCGGAGATGCTACTGAAGATTAAAGAAGAAGTTAAAAAGCAATGGGACGCAGGTTTCCTAAGTGTCTCCCCCTATCCAGAGTGGGTGGCCAATGTTGTACCAGTACCGAAGAAAGGAGGCAAAGTCTGCATGTGTGTCGACTATAGAGATCTGAATTGGGCCAGCCCGAAAGACGACTTCCCGCTTCCTCATATTGATACCCTAGTGGATAACACAACAAAACATGCCCTATTCTCGTTCATGGATGGCTTCTCAGGCTACAATCAGATTCGTATGGCCCCTGAACACAAGGAGAGGACCAGGTTTATGATACTTTGGGGCACATTCTGTTATAATGTGATGCCTTTTGGTCTGAAGAATGCAGGGACAACCTATCAGCGAGCCATGGTGACCCTATTCCATGATATGATGCATAAAGAGGTCGAAGTATATATGGATGACATGATAGCCAAATTATGAAGCACTGAAGATCACATTGAAGTACTCCGCAAGCTCTTCAACAGGCTTCGAAAATATCAACTCAAATTAAACCCCGAAAAATGCACTTTTGGAGCCATGTCGGGAAAACTGTTAGGCTTCATCGTGAGCCAAAAAGGAGTGGAAATTGATCTGGATAAAGTTCAAGCTATCCGAGAGATGCCCCCACCATGAACCATCAAGGAGGTTAGAGGATTCCTTGGGAGATTGAATTACATTGCTCGATTCATTTCACAATTGACGACCACATGTGAACCCATTTTCAAGACGTTACAGAAGAATAACCCCGAAATTTGGAATGACGAGGGTCAAGAAGCTTTTGACAGGATCAAGCAATATCTGACCAATCCACCTGTTTTGGTCCCACCAGTACCAGACAGACCCTTAATCTTATACTTAACTGTCCAAGAATCATCCATGGGTTGTGTCTTGGGGCAACATGATTCTACAGGCAAAAAAGAGCAGGCCATTTATTATCTGAGCAAGAAGTTCACCATTAATGAAATGAACTATACACCATTGGAGAAGACATGTTGTGCCCTTGTTTGGATAACAAGAAGATTGAGGCAGTACACTCTTTATCATACTACATGGCTAATTTCGAGGCACGATCCGCTCAAGTATCTCTTAGAAAAACCATCCATCTCTGGGAGAATTACCAAATGGCAGCTGATCTTGTCGGAATATGATATCATCTATGTGCCTCAAAAGGCCATAAAAGGAAGTGCAATAGCTGATTACTTGGCCGACAGAGCACTAGAAGATTATGCGCCTATGACTATTGGTTTTCCAGATGAGCATATCAACATTCTCACGGCAGAAGTATCAGACATATGGACGATGTGGTTTGATGGAGCCTCCAGCCTCTTGGGGCACGGCATTGGAGCCATTCTGATATCTCTAAAAGGCGAACACTTCCCGATGGTGGCCAAGTTAACCTTCCCTTGCACGAACAATATAGCAGAATATGAGGCCTGTGTGATGGGGTGAATGGGAGAAGCAGCGTCATATGCCAACGTCACACAAGCTGTGGTCCTTCGCTTTATGAGGAACAACATCATATGTCGATATGGGCTCCCTGAGCAGATCATAACAGACAATGCTGCCAATTTGAACAGTCGGATGATGGGTAAATTGTGCGAAACGTACAAAATTCAACACCGCAACTCGACTCCCTATCGTCCAAAGATGAATGGAGCCGTTGAAGCAACCAATAAGAACATCAAGAACATTATCAGAAAAATGACTGAGACATACAAAGATTGGCATGAGAAGCTACCATATGCTTTGCACGCTTACCGCACCTCAGTACGAACATCAACTGGGGCAACTCCGTTTTCTTTGGTCTACGGCATGGAAGCAGTTCTACCTGTCGAAGTGGAGATACCTTCCCTCCGAGTACTCAAGGATACTCAGCTCGAAGAAGCAGAATGGGCCCAAAGTCGTTATGAGTAGTTGAATTTAATTGAGGGCAAACGCCTGGCAGCTGTTTGCAGAGGACAACTATATCAACAGAGAATGATGAACAACTATAATAAAAAGGTGAAGCCCAGAAGCTTTCAAGCGGGTGACCTCATCCTCAAAAAGATTTTATCAATTCAACATGACCATAGAGGCAAGTGGACTCCCAATTATGAAGGCCCATATGTGGTAAAAAAAGCATTCTCAGGAGGTGCCTTAATTCTTGTCCGAATGGATGGGGATGAGCTCCCTAACCCGGTGAATAACGATGCGGTAAAAAAGTTCTATGCTTAACTCTCATACCTCTCAACAAGATTCTCATTCTTGTAATGAGCGGACTTGGTGAAAACCCAAAAGGGCACCAAGGGTAAAATACAAAGCTCCAACAAAAGACAAAGAAGCAAGCAAAGGCGGACTTGGTGAAAACCCAAAAGGGCACCAAGGGTAAAATACAAAGCCAACGACAAATCCTAAAGGGTGAAAGCAGTTAGAATCCAAGGATCAGGACCACCTAAAACAGGGTCCTTTGCAAACAGTGGAAACAGACAACAACTTCACGGTAGAAGACTTGGTCAAACCTAAGGCACACTTGAATCAAATTTGTATATTATGCTTTTTAAAGACTTGTAATTCTGTTTATCAAATTATAACAATAGGGCACTTTTTATTATATAAATATGTTTTGCGGAATCAAACTAGCAAAATCTTGTTTTATATCCTTAATCATATTTTATCATCTTCATTTCACATTTAAGTAGAATATTTTAAATCCCCAGTAAGCTCTTTTAGCATTGCTTTATGAGTAGGGTCAAGCTCAAAATCCCCAAACAAATTAAGTCCCCTAACTCAGAGTACCCATATCTCCATAGAATATCACTATCCCCAGAGAAGTCGTCAAGTCAAGCTCCTCAATGCGGCAAAGCTAAATTATACAGACCCTTCATCCACAAAAGGGAGTTCCCCAGCAAAGATAGAGCGGACTCCCCAGCCCAAGAGAAAATTGTTCCCCAACAAGTGGAATGTTAGCCAACCTCTCTAGTAGCATTGAGATAAATCTCTAGCCCTTGCCAAAACATCACATTGCATTCGAGGCATACATCGCATTGCATCACATTGCATCATATTTCACCACAGGTTGAGGTTTATGTATCCCCGCATACAGCACATTGCATTCCATGCCTCATTTGTATACATTCAGCATATTATGTAATTTCAGGAATATTATCACCTTTGAAGATCCTAAGAGCTCATCTCAGCAAGCTTCTCATCAAGCCTTCCTAGCTTTCTTTGTTCAACTGTATAAATCTTCCTTTACAATTTCCCCAAGCTCGAAAAGCACCCTTTTGACACTCGAATAAACTTCTTCCCTTTCCGGGTAACCTCGTAGAGCGATCTCATTGAGTGAACCCGTAAAGGGAGCCCATATGCCTCTTCAACAATCATGTACTCTTTTTAGGCTCTAGATGCCTTTTCAATTCCAGTCAGGCCTTGGATGCCTTTTCCCTTTCTGTTAGGCCTTGGATGCCTTTTCACTTTCTGTCGGGCCTTGGATGCCTCTTCCGTTTCTGTTAGGCCTTGGATGCCTTTTCCCTTTCCGTCAGGCCTTGGATGCCTTGTCAATTTCTTGTTAGGCCCTAGATGCCTTTTCAATTCCTGTTAAGCCTTGGACGCCTTTTCACTTTCTGTTAGGCCATGGATGCCTTTTCACTTTTCGTCAGGACTTGGATGCCTCTTCTCTTTCTGTTAGGCCTTGGATGCCTTTTCCCTTTCTGTCAAGCCTTGGATGCCTTTTCAAGTTCCTGTTAGGCCCTAGATGCCTTTTCAATTCCTGTCAGGCCTTGGATGCCTCTTTCCTTTCTGTTAGGCCTTGGATGCCTTTTCAATTTCTGTCAGGCCTTGGATGGCTCTTCTCTTTCTGTTAGGCCTTGGATGCCTTTTCCCTTTCTGTCAGGCCTTGGATGCATTTTCGATTTCCTGTTAGGCCCTAGATGCCTTTTCAATTCTTGTCAAGCCTTGGATGCCTTTTGCCTTTCTGTCAGGCCTTGGATGCCTTGTCAATTTCTTATTAGGCCCTAGATGCCTTTTCAATTCCTGTTAGGCCTTGGACGCCTTTTCACTTTCTGTTAGGCCATGGATGCCTTTTCTCTTTTTGTCAGGCCTTGGATGCCTCTTCCCTTTCTGTTAGGCCTTGGGTGTCTTTTCCCTTTCTGTCGGGCCTTGGATGCCTTTTCAAGTTCCTGTTAGGCCATAGATGCCTTTTCAATTCCTGTCGGCCTTGGATGCCTCTTTCCTTTCTGTTAGGCCTTGGATGCCTTTTCAATTTCTGTCAGGCCTTGGATGCCTCTTCCCTTTCTGTTAGGCCTTGGATGCCTTTTCCCTTTCTGTCAGGCCTTGGATGCCTTTTCGATTTCCTATTAGGCCCTAGATGCCTTTTCAATTCTTGTCAGGCCTTGGATGCCTTTTCCCTTTCTGTCAGGCCTTGAATGCCTTGTCAATTTCTTGTTTGGCCCTAGATGCCTTTTCAATTCCTGTTAGGCCTTGGATGCCTTTTCACTTTCTGGTAGACGTTGGATGCCTTTTCACTTTCTATCAGGCCTTGGATGCCTCTTCCTTTTCTGTTAGGCCTTGGATGCCTTTTCCCTTTCTGTCAGGCCTTGGATGCCTTTTCAATTTCCAGTTAGGCCCTAGATGCCTTTTTAATTCCTGTTAGGCCTTGGATGCCTTTTCAATTTCTGTCAGGCCTTGGATGCCTCTTCCCTTTCTGTTAGGCGTTGGATGACTTTTCCCTTTTCGTCAGGCCTTGGATGCCTTTTCAATTTCCTGTTAGGCCCTAGATGCCTTTTGAATTCTTGTCAGGCCTTGGATGCCTTTTCCCTTTCTGTCAAGCCTTGGATGCCTTTTCACTTTCTGTTAGGCCTTGCTTGCCTTTTCAATTCTTGATTAGGCCTTGCTTGCCTTTTCCATTTCTGTTAGGCCTTAGATGCCTCATCACAATTATTCAAACCCACCAACCAAGAAGCTGCTTTTCACTCTGGGGACAGACCTGACCATCGCATTCTATTCTTCCTCTGTGCAAGGTAAGCCAGGTAAGTGCTCCAACCCATCCAAAATGACTTCCTTTTATTTTTGTACGTTGTTTGTATACAAACAGTGCACAAAGAGGGGCAACTATTGGATCCCATTTTGTCCGGGTTGGACATACTAACCCCATTTGATGCATATACCTTTTTGCCCATGCCATATACCTTTTTGAACAGGTCCTTAGAGATTCCATGCGATTTGCACAAGATGGATGCATTGACACGAACCGGGAAGCCCAAAATTGATAACCTCTGTTGCCAGCCCCTAAAGTGCCCCAAGATCAATGCCAGGTGATAGAGGATGAAATTTGGAGACTAACGCACTTGACCAAGCTCAATACTGATTTAAAATGAAGAAGTTATGGCCAAAACAATTTTTGTTGGAAAAAGTCAAATTTGCCAAAAAACGGTCAATGCCCCTACTCAAACTACCCGAAAATGTGCATGTGAGGAATAGTCCAAAATGTCTATTTTTGCGAATACGGGTCCTCCCAAACAATCCCCGAAAGGTCGTCCATTTTTGCATTTTGGGTACGGGTAAAAAAAACGTGACTCGTAGCCTCGAAGTGTCGGCAGGTCGAAGCTTCGAAGACTCGAAGCCTTGAAGCCTCGAAGCCTCGAAGACTCGAAGCCACGAAGCCTCGAAGCCTCGAACACTCGAAGCCTCGAAGCCTCGAAGACTTGAAGCTTCGAAGCCTGTAGGCCTGCCGACACTCCGACCTGCCGACACTTCGACCCTTCGCCCTTTGCCCTTCGACCCACCGACCTTCGACCCTTTGACCGTTGACCTTCAACCTGATGACACTTCGACCCATTGACCGTTGACCTTCGACCCGTTGACCGTTGACCTTCGACCCTGCCGACACTTCGACCCTTTGACCCGTTGACCTTCGCTATGTGGCCTCTTTCGCTGGCATTCTCGCTGGCTACTCACGAGACACGTTTTATTAGCTGGCCATTTTTGTCAGAGATGCTTTTCAATACCTGTCTATCACATGTGCTCACAAAAAACGAAAAGGCAATCACAGGCCCCCTGATTTTACGCACAGGTCGTCCAACCACTAGACAAAAGCCAGAATCTTACAATTAAAAATGCTGGCATTCATAATAGAGCATTAAATGCTGCAATCAATGTAATCCAGCCAAATTGAGCCAGCTCTTTAAAACCAGTCTTCTTCCCACGCAAAAACACTGAGAGTTCGACCAAGAGAAAAAAGGGGATTGACACACAGAAAAGAGAAACACAAAGAGAGATTTTTACCCAAAAAAAGAGGAGTTCAGCAGAAAAAAGAAGAAGACCGAGAGAACATCCAGAGATTACGCCCAGCTCCCTAATCCCAAAAGAGGAACACCCAGATTTTCGCCCAACACTCTCCCTGTCCCAAAATCAAAATCGCCCATCCTTCCCAACTTCTCTTTCCCTATTATTTCATTCCAGTTTTTTTTTTCTGAAGAAAGACAAAAAAAATGCCAGTCTGCCCTTTCTTTCTCTTTTTCTTACGTTTCCATCATAAAAACAAAAAAAAATCCGGTGTACCTTGGTAGTCTCCACAGTACGTCCTAGCTGATCGTTGCACATGGCACTGCTGGAATTTGGTGATTTGGGTGAGCAAGCGTCTTTTGGTACAGACAGAATATTTCAGACGGACGTCCCGTGATAAAGCCCCATTAGAGCCAAAGACAATGTAATTTACATTTGTTGCTCAATTTTTTTCAGCTTATTTATATTTATATTTAATGTAATTTTAGTATTTCCTGGTTTTCATTTTTTAGCTTATCTCTATATTTGATGTAATTTTTAGTATTTGCCGTTGTATTTTCCTTGTATTTTCATCCTTTATATGTGGTACGTAAAATATAGTGGAAACAATAAAACAGAGAGCGCAAGGAGAGGCATAAAAAAAAAAGAGGAGATGAAAAAAGAAAAAAAAGAAAAAAGTGTGTTTTTATGTTTATTTATTTGTGGATGTCACAATCACCCACTCCACGTTTGTTTATCTTAATGTATGTGTTCATTACTCTGATATGAATTTGTGAATTTGGGTTTTCAAAACAAAACAAAAAAAAAACTAAAGTTCCCAAAACAAAAAAAACAAAAACAAAAGCAAAACAAAACGTTTTTAAAACAAAGCAAAAACAAAAACAGAGAAAAAAAAAGACGTTTTCGACAAAAAAACGTGTTTTCAACAAAAAAAAAAACAAAAACAAAAACCAAACGTTTTTTTACAAAACACAAAAATCAAAAAAAAAATCTAACCCAAAAACCAAAAAAAGGGGAAAATAACAAAAAACATATTTTAGGACTTCAATTTCCAAAATAAAACCAAAAACCAAAACTAACCCCTAGGATCTCATTCTCCACTTCAAACAAAAACCCAAAACTTTTAGGATTCCCTTTAGAAATTTAGGGTAAATCCATTTTAACCATGACTTTAATAAATAACTTAGCTAAATAAAAATTATAGACTTTTTAGGAAACCTAACCCCGTCATGGCAGTGCAAATAAAATAGAAAACCTCCTTCGAAAATAGATACCGAAAGAGCGTTGTAGGGGTGCTAATCCATCCCTACACGTAACCAACTCCCGAACCCTTCTCTGATAACGCAGACCACACCTTTAAACTACTCAAAGTAGAGGGTATCCAACTGTACCCTAAAAACAGTTGGTGGCGACTCTGAATTTTCTCACCATTGGTTTAGTTTGAGCTCACCCCAAACGAGCCCGGACGAAAACCAGTGATGATATAGATGTTAGCACTTTTCTAGTTCTGCCACCAGGAGACATCATATATGATCGAAATCTAAAATCTCTACAACTTACTCTATAAGCTAAGTACAACACTTTATAAGGGGGAAATACCCCAAAATGGCATGAAGTGTGCTAGGATAAGCCCCTTTCCGTGACATTCTCTCCCACCCGATTTCCCAGCGTCCTCGTTGCATCTTCGGCTTCATTGAACCCATCGAACTGTTGGATATAACGTTTGGATTCTTCCTAGTACTCTTCAATCTCCTTGGAGAATTGCGCCAGATCCTCTTCCTTCTCCCAGCTTGCCTCTTCAAACGGCCTGTTCTTCCATTGGAGGTAGTACTCCACCTAGCTTGGATCTATGCCCCTTCTTGGCATAACTTTACGAGAGTAGATTTTTCCTATCTCTTTGTCGTAGGTTTTTCCCGTTGATGCTGTTGGTGTTTGCACCGCTCACTGTCCGCTAGTATCTTCCAAGTCTTCATGGTAAGGCTTGAGCAAACTAACGTGGAACACCAGATGCCTTTGTAAGCTAGTCGGGAGGTCCAGTTTCTATGAGACCTTCCCAACTCTCTTAAGAACTTTGAAAGGCCCCTCATAACGGCGCACCAAACCCTTGTGTAACTGTCTAAGTGCTTTGGTTTGGCGCGAAAGGAGTTTGAGCATCACCATATCTCCTTCCTGAATTTCAAGGGCCTCCTTTGTTGATCCGCCCACTTCTTCATCTTCTTCGCCGCTTTGTGCAAGTATGCCCTGGATAGATTCATCTGTTCATGCCATTCTTTTGTAAACTTGAACACCGCGGGGCTCTTTCCAGTGTACCCCCGAGTGATGGAAGTGGACGTTAATGGTTGCTGCCTAGTTGCGAGTTCGAATGGGCTCTCGTTCATGGACTCGCTCTTCTACAAATTGTATGAGAATTGGGCTATGTCCAACAACTTGGCCCAATCTCTTTGATTGGCACTCACATAGTGCCTTAGATACAGCTCCAGTAAGCCATTGATACGTTCAGTTTGGTCGTTTGTTTATGGGTGGAAATTTGTCGAAAAGTTTAAGTCTGAACCCATTATCCGGAACAGCTCAGTCCAAAACCGCCAGTAAATCGTGAGTCCCGATTACTCACGATTGTCTTTGGAATGCCCCAGTACTTCATCACATACTTAAAGAATAGTCAGGCCGTGTCGTCTGCCGTGCAGTCCTTTGGAGCTGAAATGAAAACTCCATACTTTGAGAATCGGTCGACCACCACAATGATCGTACCGCATCCTTTATGTCTTGGGAGACAAACAATGAAGTCCATCGAAACACTTTCCCAATGTATTTCCAGAGTAGCCAACGGCTCCAATAATCCCGTCGGCTGCCAATTCTCTATTTCGTCTTGTTGGCACACAAGACAAGTCCACACGTACACGTAAAGTTGAGGCCAGTAGTAGCTCCTTTCCACTAATGCCAAGGTATGATTGACTCTGAGATGGCCAGCCCACCGCGAGTCGTGACATTCTTTGAGGATGTTTCTCCTCAAACTTCCCCATTTGGGAACGTACACCCGTTCCCCTCGAGTATGGAGCAAGTTATCTCTTAGCCAAAATCGCCTTGTCTTTCTAGCCTTGACACATTCTACCAAGGACTTGGCTAATGGATCATGCTCCATTCCTTCCTTTAATCTGTCTACCATGGGGAATTGTGGTTAGCTAATGGTTGCAAGTTCCTCATTCCGACTTAGTGCATCAACCACCACGTTATTTGTGCCCAGTTTGTACTCGAGCACAAAGCCAAATTCCGCTAAGAGTCCTTGCCACCGTGCTTGCTTCGGAGTTAAGTTCCTTTGAGTTAGGAAATAACTCATAGCAATATTGTCCGTCTTCACCACAAACTTGGACCCTAGCAAGCAATTCCTCCACACCCGAAGGAAATGCATAACTGTCGTCATCTCCTTTTCATGCACCACGTACCTCCATTCAGTATCATTGAGCTTCCAGCTTTCGTATGCTATAGGATGCCCCTTGTTGGTCCCTATGAGCCTAGAGGGGGATGAATAGGCTCTTATCGAAACTCTTTTTAACTCTCTATGACACAACACTTATCTGGTTAAAAGATAGAATCAGTGCGGAAGATAACCAGATATTGGAAGTATTTTGTTTTATTATCGAATGATAAATACAACAAAATAGAAGCAAGACTCTCTTACACTTTGTATATAAGATAACTCACACACTAGCCTCTATGATCTCTATGAGCTCTTGTATATACACAAGGTTATTATTAACTCACGAACATCAACAATAACTCCTTAATGTATAAGGTTTACATTATATATATAACATATCTTTGAGAGACAGTCTCGGAACTTGTTATTCCGGACTATGTGCACATTTACTGTTCCTCAAAATTCTCTCTGCCTTGAATGTTGCGGATGTGAAGCCCAAGGTCTTGGGTTTGCAAAGCATAAGTGCGTTTGTGAGTTCCCAAGTTTAGTCAAAGTTGTGTCCATATATCCGGATGATCCACGTATAAAATGCTTTAGATTTTCAATGAGTTTGTCTTACATTGGGAAGCAGCGAGCTGGTGACTTTAAATGCGAAGAGATAAGTTGAAGCAGCGTCTTCTTAATCCGTTGTAAGTTTCCTTACTTCGTGTTAACTAAGCTCGGATCCTTACTCCATGTCAGTGATTGCTTACTTCGTATCAATTCAGTAATGGAATCCTTATTCCGTGTCAGCGCTTCCATACTCCGTACGAATGAGAAGGTCAGAGTACTTACTCCGCATCAGCGCTTCCTTACTTCGCAGGAGTTCCTTACTCCGTATGAATTAAAGGATCGGATGGCTTACTCCGTATCAGCGCATCCTTACTCTACATGAGTAACAGGATCGGATTCCTTACTCCGCATCTAGTTTCTTTACTCCGTGCGAATAAGGACTCAAATCCTTATTCTGCACAAGTCGTTCCTTACTCCACATGTATGGAAGATTTGGATTCCTTACTCCGTGTCTTCTTTTCCATAGTCCGCTTGAGTGGAAGAACTTAGCTTTTTATTCCGCGATGACTTTCCCTCACTCCATGCGAGTTGTAAACTAAGATTATTACTCCACATCTATTTGACTTAGTCTATTTAAAGTGTTAGGCGTAGATTCCTTAGTCCGTAGCTTTAACTCATTAGTCCGCACGAATGATCCTTATTCCGAATGAAGTAAAGACTTGGTTATTTACCAAGTTTTTGACGACACTCACTCTCGTCCGGATCAGGATTATGTATCCTGTCCTTAGCTTTGCTCTCACAAGTATAGATCCGGGTTAAGATCATATCTTCTACAATAACTTAAGATAAAACAACCAAAGTCTCAAATCAAATTACATAGGGTTTTCTTAACATCATCCAAATTCTGGGCTTGATCTAACAATTTCCCCCAATTATGGATATGCCAAAGCCTTTGTAATCTGATTTGGTAAGCAACACAGAAAGATAGCATATAGAATATAAATCACCTCCATTTTCATTAAGCAGCAACATAGTACAATTTAGCCTTAATACAAAATTTTCACTAAGGTACATAAGGCTTAATATACTTGAAGATCATCATTGCTCCTTTCTCCCTCAGCTCCATTGTCTGCTCCAAAGTGTAGTTGCGGATGTTGTTCCAAGTCTTATTTACTTGAATGAGCGATTTAATGAAGAAGTAGACAAAGGCTCCACAGCTATTTCCATCAAGCTATTGTGGCACTTGTTTCTTATTTCGGATCGATGCCTTCAGCTTTTCATTTGGACCCAGGGGAGTAAGGCCCATTTCTTCATAGAGTCCGGATTGCTTCACTACTTTAGTCAATCGGAGACGCAGAGGTTCCCATTGATTCTTTCTTATGTTGTTATCCACAACCTGATGAGAATCAATTAGGATCAACTGCTTCGAGTGAATCATAAAGGCAACCAGCATGAAGTGCGGTGACAAAATTCGGTACGAAATGAGGACAGTTGAAAGATTCTTCCATGATTTGCTATCCTCAACAGTTCCGTCGATGAAGGTCCGGATGAAGGGTACTTCAGGAAGATATCCTTCAAACCAACAAGGCACAATATCAAATATATGTCCGTCCTTGTAGAGGGACGGAAACAGCCTCATCTCCATCTTAACTGCTTGAGAGAAGTTCTCTATGTCTTCTATGGTGAATAGGCCCTTCTCGGAACAGAGAGCCTTAATGTCTTTAGGAGAGAAGGGGTATAGGTCAGAAAGACATCTTCTCTCGGCATTGGATGTGGCATACTTAGACATCTCGAGAAAAACACTTTCATCCGCATCAAGTGGATCACGATCCGCATATGATGGGAGGAAGGTGTCAGCCGCTGATGGAGAGGTGGAAGGAGCTGCACTGCTGGAGGAGCTAGGATGAGAGAAACGGTTGCACTTGGGAATGGTAACTCCCAGAAGTGGATGCAGTGAAGATACAGGCCGCTTCTCAGCACGAGCGGAGGAAGGTGCAGGGGGATCAGAAGACACGTTCTCCCCCGTTTTGGCAAATCGCCGAGGGGCAGTAGGGGGACAAGCCATTGTGTGTGCCAAGTCCGTGAAAGAAGTCAACAGAGAATGAACAGATGAGGCTATGACATCCATCTTCTGCTCGATGGAAGTTGAAGAGTCGGTCAGGGCAAAGAGGAGTTGGGCACCGAGAGTATCAACCTTGGCGGTGATGGCAGAGATTTGGGCACTCTGGGCTTGGGCGTGGCGGACCAGCTGAGTAGAGAGCACAGCATCGAAGTGCGTGTGTTTGGCATAAAACACCTTGATGTCATTGTCAAGGATGGAGGCACTGCAGGCGACGCTAAAACGGAACCAGAGCTCCGTTAAGGTGTCGGTGGAGAGATGGGCAAGGTAGTCACGAGGTTAAGGTAAGGGAGGTAAAGGTGTTTCCGGAGGAGAAGGAGGGACATCTTCCATGGCTGTAGCAATGGCAGCGTCAACAGCAGCAGCAACAGCGGGTGAGTCGGGTGCGGGGACATCAGCGGGAGAAGGCGCTAGAGAGTCAACTGGATGAAGACTTGGTTAAGAGGGCCCCGGAACCTCGGATGGTTGGGGACGGACGCTGTGCTGGGAGGCTCGAGAGATGGACAGGGCAGCAATGGACCAAATCCGAGAGGACCGGTGAGCAGAGCTGACTTCGGGTGCAGGGTTGTTGGCTGGGTCACCAACCGAACTGCCTGTTGTTCCGAGGTAGGAAGGAGGCGGAGAGCAGCAAAAAGCCGGCGAGCCGTTATAGTCCCATCAGGCGTAAGGTGGCGGAGATAATACCCATCTGGAAGGAGGCGGACTATGCGAGTCGTCATAGTCCCATTTCCATTAAAATGGGATGGATGCAGGTAGCGGAAGACGATGCTGAGAATCCTCCCGAAAGACAGATTCTTGGGGCCATTCTTCAGCAAGCGGAACAAGAATGTCCCCCAGTCCATCGAGAGACCCTCAAAAACTCCGTACATGGCCAAGAGAAGGTCATATCGAACGGAGTCTAGAGCAGAAGTGTGAGCCAGTAGACATCAACTTAGAATGGTCGCCATACAATGGTAGCGACCTTGGAAGGACTTCACCTTGTATTCCTTCCCTTTGTAGGTGCAACCCATGGAAGCTGCCATAGAATCTGGGTCCGGGCGCTGAGGTTCACCAGGAGGAAGGTTGAGAGTGGCACGGAGGACGGTGCGGGTGATTACGATGGATTCACCCCGAACATGGGAAAGGATGGAATCGGTGGTGCAGCGGATGTGCTGGTAATACTCAGTAATGTCGTTGATGAGAAGAGCGACTGGATTTGAAACCAGGTCCAAAATATGAGAGGCTTCCAGAAGGGGGCGTAGGTCGAAAAACCAAGCCGGAGGATCGGAAATTGCAGGCCAATTGACCAAATGGCCGGGATTAACGCTAGAAAGGGAGAGCTTGGTGCCAAATCGAGTACAAGGGAGGAAGAAGGTAGGTCTTAGAGATTGGGAGAGCGATGAGGATTTAGAGATTTGGAAATGTAAACTCGCGCTGCATGTGAAAGTCTAGTATATATAAGACCAAGTCCATGGTTGCCAGTGGATATTGGGATTAAGCGAGATAAATAGTGATCCGCCTGACAAGCTGATGTCATTTATCTTGATACTTGAGTGTCTCTGAATGTAAAGATGACGTGGAGGCCGAAGAATCAAGTATTCATGACAGTTGTATGTGTTCTTCCAGAAATTGCTTGTCTCGTGACTTGCATTTTAAATAGACCATCATTATTCCTCCTCAAAAACACGCGATGAGACTTGAGTATTTCAACAGTCCGGAGGAAATGAACCGTCGATCATCCGGATTAAAAATAATCCGAAGAAGAATATCGGGATGAGCAACAGAGTGTGTCCATATAAACAGAGTGTGATAAGAGAGAAAATGATTCCTTTGCTGGCTTGAAGTCAAAGAAGAACGAAGTACCACAACACTTCATATCTGAGACTTTAGACAAGATATATTGGTGAGAATGCAAAGTGAATCGGAACCTATAGCTGCATGAAGATAAACTAAAAGGAACGCAGAGCTTTGACAGGTGGGGATTAGTACGGATGTAAACAAATATGAAACGATAGCATAATCCGAACTAATGAAAAAGGCAGAACTCATGCATTGAAGACGAACGTTAGACACATACAAGCGAAAGACTAAATCAACGGTACTAAAAAATAAGCGTGTGTCCGATAAGAAACGCATAAGTTCACATTGGTCAACATAATGAAACCGTCATGCTAAACATTGTAGCCAAGAAAATTTAACTATATATGGGTTACTCTGATTAAGATTCATCAGTGAGAATGGAAGAATGAACACAAGCCAGATGCTATCAATTGATTATCCGATTGAGATGCACAGTTGAAGAAATAAAACCATCCAAACATGCCACAAGGCTGATTCAACAATGCAAGTCCAGTCAGATCCAGAAGTGAGAAGTGAGAGGGAGGAGCATCCGAGACATATTGGGGGTTATTACTGAAATAATAAATAAAGCTTTTGCTCCCACGTAGACCATGTGATCCTCTCAGTGATGAACTCCCCCTCAGATAGATAGTCGGGAAAGAGGTCACGAGACATATAAGGGGGGGTATTACTTGAGTAATTAATAAGCATTTTCTCCCCCTTAGATCTTGCAATCCTCTCGATGACACTTGAGTAATGTTGGATCAAACCCAGAATTTGGATAATGCTGATAAAGCCTTATGTAATTTGATCTGAGATCTTTTGTGTTTATTTGATCATTGTAGAAGATATGTTACTAATCCAGAGATGCACTCGTGAGAGCAAAGCTAAGGACGGGATACATAATCCTGATCCGGACAAGAGTGAGTGTCGTCAAACACTTGGTAAATAACCAAGTCACAAATACATACGGAATAAGGAACATTCGTACGGACTAAGAACTTAAAGGATACGTGCGGAGTAAGAGTCTTGATCAACGAGGTCGCACGAAGCAAAAGGATTGAAATGGAGTTAAATAGTTAAGTCTTCCCCTCAGGCGAACTAAAGTAAAGAAGACACGGAGTAAGGCGTCCGAGTCTTTCATACATGCTGAGTAAGGAAGTATTGATGCGGAATAAGGATCCGAGTCTTTATTCACACGGAGTAAGGAAACCAGATGCGGAGTAAGGAATCCGGATATCTTACTCGCCCGGAGTAAGGAAATTACATACGGAGTAAGGAACTTACATACGGAGTAAGGAACTTACATGCGGAGTAAAAAAAGCGCTGACACGGAATAAGTCATCAGACTTTTCAAGACTCGTCCGGTGTAAGGAACTTACATACAGAGTAAGGAACTTACATATGGAGTAAGGAACTTACATGCGGAGTAAGAAAGCGCTGACACGGACTAAGGATTCCAGTACTAAATAGATACGGAGTAAGCAACCACTGACACGGAGTAAGGTTCCGAGCTTCATTAGCTACGGAGTAAGGAAAATTACACCGGACCAAGAAGATACTGCTTCAACTCAACCGCATTTAAAGTTATCATCTCGTGGCGTCCCGATGTAAGACGAATTTAATGAGAACCTGAAGAATCTTACACGTGGATCATCCGGATATGTGGACACAACCTTAATTGTATTTGGGAACTCACAAACGCACTTATACTCTTCGAACCCAAGATCTTGAGCTCCACAAACCACAGCAGTCAAGGCAGAGAGATTACCGAGGGATAGTTAGTGCTGAACGTATTCCGGAACTACAAGTTCCAAGGTTGTCTCTTAAGAATGTTTTGTATAAATATTCATACTTGTACATTAAAAAAAAGTGAGCGTATGTGCATTAGTCAAGAAAAGACTAATTCTGTGTATGCACAAGCGTTTTCATCTTTGGAGATAGAAGTTGGTTAGTGTGTGAGTTCATTTGTAAACAGAGTGTAAGAGAGTCTTGCTTCTATTTTGTTGTATTTATCTTGTGATAATAAGACAAAATACTTCCACTATCTGGTTATCTTCCGCAGTGATTCTATCACTTAACTAGATAAGTGTTTGTGTCTTAAGAGAAAGAAAAGAGATTTGATAAGAGCTTATTCCCCCCCCCCTTTAGGCTCCAAGGGACCATCAAGTGGTATCAGAGCAAGTTCTATTTTGTTCTAAGTAGAGATCCCACTCTTTCAATCTCAGAAATGGCCGAAGAAAGCAGTATGCTATTCAACACTCGCCTTAACTCGGAGGTGCACAGGAGCCCATCCCGAATCGAAGCAAGACAGTGAAAATGTCGACCCACCTCAACCTTGCCGCCGTCGCTTCTCAACCACGGAGTTCGGCTTTACTTTAATGAAACCGCCCAAATTCACACCCGAGCTTTTCTCCCAGGTGGAAAGCTCGCATGAAGATGTTTATGGTATGCCATGATCATCTTATGTGGCCATGTCTTCATCAGGAGATTCCAATTCCGATGACTATCGGAGAACATGGAGTTAGGAGGCCAAAGACATCTTGAACTTACCAACGATGAAAGAGCCTGGCGGTGCGCTAGTGAAAAGGCTCGGCTTACGTTACATTGTCTTTGGATTCCGAGGCTTTCACAGACGTCCAGGGCTGCACGACAAAGAAAAGCTATTTGGGACAAACCGACAATCCTCTATGAGGGGAGTCGGTCCCCGGATCCGGAATGTGATCTGCACTCTCGGACGGAACTTTGAGAGTTTTAATCATAAACCGGGCGAATCACTCGAAAGCATCTATCGGAGATTCGGCAAGCTCATTCTTGAGCTCAAGACCGTCAATGAGCACTATTCTCAATCCCGGATCAATGACAAGTTCTTTCGCTCCCCGCCTGGATCGCTACTACTCCAAACAACTCCAGATGCAATCGACAAAAAGCGCAAGTATGTTCCCCTTGAAGAAGCGTATGGAGAGCTGCGGACTCACGAAGTCAGGTTTAAGTACTCGACAGGGATGAGAAAATAGCTCGGAAAGAAAAGGGGGTAGCTCTCAAAGCGACGAATGTCTAAACATACCGAGGAATGATGATACGGACGTGTCCGAGAATTCTGATTCTGACGAGGAGGAGGAAATAGCCCTTCTTGTAAAATCCTTTGAGCGATTCCTACGGAAAAGCGAGAAAAGGGTTCAGAAGACGCTCATCATCATCGTTCCAAAGGAAGGAGCGACCGGAGTCCAGTTCCCAGGAATGCTTCAACTGTGGGAAAACCGGTCACTGGGCCAAGGAATGCAGGTCCAAATCAAAAGTGGCCGAGAAAAGTGACAAGGTAACTCCTCGCCGCTCCACCTCGGACAACAAGAAGAGCAAGAGGAAGGCGCTCGTGACAAAATACATGAGTGGCTCGGAAGAAGAGGAGGAATCCTCGGATGATGAGCCGACCACTAAGCCGAACGTCCGCCTCATGGCAAATACCGAGGTACCTTCTATCTTCGAGCTCCCGAGTAAATTAGAATCTCTTACTACTGCATGTGATCATGAAAAGAATGAGAGACTAATAATTACTCAAATGTACAAAGATATGGAAAGTCAGAATAAACGTCTTGAATTTACTATTAATAGACTCGAAAAGGACATCACTGACTTTAGAGGAAAAGAAGCTTGGTATCACGATTTAAGAGCTGAAAATCATTTGTTAAATACCAATCTCTCAGGCCTAAAAGTTATAGTAAAAAGACTCGAAAATGAACTGGAACAGAAAAAGGAAATAAATCGTAAGTGGCTAAAATTCGGGGAAATAGCCTCTACCTTTAGGACTGATCCTGACGACATCCGAGTCAAACCTGGCCTAGGTTCTGAACCATCAACTTCCATAACTCAAGCTACTGAGTGTCCTCCGGATTTCACTCATAAACTAACCAATTTATATCCTGTTAGTACATCTAGACCGTTGGATGGTTTCATTTCAGGTGGCACCATAGTTTATGACTGTGGAGTCGAGGCTGTTACTGCACTTCCCGAACCAGTAGCACCCGTAACTAAAGATGAAGGGAAGGCTGCTGCAGTTAAAGTCAAAACTGTAGCACCCAAAAAGAAAGACAAGGCTAAGGTTGACGCATTTAGGGCCAAGAGCGCGTCACCCAAACACAATGGATTAGGCCACAGGGAACAGAGTAGAAAGTCTGTAAAATCTAAGAGACCTGTATCCCCTGTTTGTACTCCACATTATAGTGTCTGTTCCATCCGTAGGAAATGGGTCATTATCACTATGAATGTTGGAGTCTATCCGATACTGGCTTTGTAATCAATTTCAATCCAATAAAGATCAGTTTTATAAAAGGGGTTCTTCGAGCAAAACAAAATCTAAATCTAAAAGGAGTGTCTCTCCCAAGAAAACCCAAATAAAAGAAGCAGTTGAAACTAACAAGTTAATGTCAACTTGGAAAGCTAAGAGTCCTAGCAAAATCAAATCCGTAAATGTTGACAATACTGCTGCTTTCTCTAACCGCCCGAAACAAGTTTGGGCACCAAAAGTGTAAACTGTTGTCTTTCAGGAGCATCTCTGGAATGTATTGCCGGATCACTTGAAGTTAAAGATCAATAAAAGCAAGTGGATCCTTGATAGTGGATGCTCCGGACATATGACGGGTGATCAGACTCTGCTTGTAGAAGTTAATGATAAACAAGGTCCATCCGTGTCATATGGCGACAACAAGAAAGGTAAGACTGTCGGGTATGGCACTTTAACTAACGGCCGTGTATCAATCACTAAAGTTGGACTAGTCGAAGGTTTAAAGCATAATTTGCTAAGTGTCGTAATTTATGTGACAAAGGATTTCCGTTTCCTTTTTGTCCAAAACCCACGTACGAAGAGAAAACTTATCCGGAGATGTTAAGTTATCCGGATCAAGAGATGGGGACATATACTCAGTAGTCTTAAGAAATAATTCTTCTGACCCTGTATGCTTCCTCACGAAAGCATCAGATGAAGATAGTTGGCTATGGCACAAGCGATGTGCACATTTAAACTTCAAGACTTTGTCTAAATTAGCGTCACTTGATCTTGTCACTGGTCTACCCAAACTCAAGTTCTCCAGAGACTCTCTCTGGTCGAGAATGCCAACTTGGCAAACGGACCAAACACGGCTTTAAGAGCAAATCGGTTAACTCAATAATCGCTCCTCTACAACTTCTTCATATGGACCTCTGTGGTCCTATATCTGTTCCATCACTAGCTAGTGCAAGATATACCCTTGTGGTTATCGATGATTTCACCAGATACACATGGGTGATGTTCCTAAAATCAAAAGATCAAACTTTTGAGCATCTAGTAGATCTCTTCAACTGGATAAGCAACTCACAAGGACTGAGTATTAAATGCATCAGGAGTGATCATGGTACAGAATTTGATTTTTCAGAAATGAGATCATATTGTTCTGAATAGGGCATACAGCATGACTTCTCTGCTCCCAGAACCCCACAACAAAATGGGGTAGCTGAGCGCAAGAATCGTACTTTAGTTGAAGCTGGTAGATCCATGTTAACAGGGGCAACGCTTCCTCTCGCCCATGGGCTGAAGTCGTGTCCATTGCCTACTATGTTCAGAACAGAACTCTAATAAATAAATCTACCATGAAAACACCTTATGAGATGTGGAGAGGACGAAAACCTTCAATTTCACATTTCAGAGCTTTTGGGTGTACTTGCTATATACTAATAAATGGCAAAGAGACCCGGAATAAATTTGAACCAAAATCTGATGATGGGATTTTTGTCGGGTACTCACTACATAGCAAGGCTTATCGGGTCTTCAATAGAAAACTTTTTAAAGTTGAAGAATCTATCCATGTGACTTTTGATGAAGCTAATCTTGATTGGTCAAAAGTCGGTTCTTCAAATTCTAATATGCAGGTCATGGACAGCAACGTCGATTATTCGAAGTTTATGAATGTTCCTGTTACACATCCTGACCAACCACGTGGCATCAGCGAAACACAACAAAATTTTATGGATGATGCTACGGATGACTCTGACTCCGGACTACCATTTAGCTCCGGATATACTCCTACGGATACCCAAAATTCCGGAGCATCTTTAAGTCCATCCGGAGTAGTTAACACTGGAAGAAACAGTGTTGAAGAACCATCTAGTTCAACCGTACCTCTCAATACGGAAACATCTAGTCCGGACGAAGCTCAACCAGCCGATACAACTAAACCACTCAATCTGGAAGAGCTTCAAATTGTTCAAGATCATCCAACACATGCACAGAATTATAGATGGACTCGAAACCATCCCTCAGATCAAGTGATTGGTGATCCTACTGTTGGTGTAAGAACAAGAGCAGCCACCTCCAACATAAGTCTTTACTCGTGTTTTCTATCTCAAATAGAACCAAAGGTGGTAGATGAAGCTCTTCAAGATTCGAATTGGATAGAAGCCATGCAAGAAGAGCTGAATCAATTTAAGAGAAATAATGTGTGGACCTTAGTACCAAGGCCTAAGTCTCAGCAAGTCATTGGCGTTAAATGGGTGTTCCGGAACAAGCTTGATACGGATGGAATAGTAATCCGGAACAAAGCCAAACTGGTAGCCAAAGGATATCGTCAAGAAGAAGGAATAGATTATTATGAAACCTTTGCTCCAGTAGCAAGACTTGAGGCAATCCGAATGTTTTTGGCGTATGCTTCATATGAAAACTTCATAGTTTATCAAATGGACGTCAAGAGCGCATTCCTGAATGGAGACCTTCAAGAGGAGGTGTATGTCGAACAACCTCCCGGCTTCATTGAACCTAAGGCAGGACATCTTGTCTACAAACTTCAGAAAGCTCTATATGGTTTGAAGCAAGCTCCAAGAGCCTGGTACGACACACTTCGTCGAATTCCTACTTGCTCATAACTTCCAAAAAGGGAAGATAAACACCACCCTATTTCTATGAAAAGAGAAAGGACACACTCTGATCGTACAAATATACGTGGATGATATCATTTTCGGATCAACGAATCCGAAGCTTTGTGAAGAGTTTGCTAAGTTGATGACAGGCAAGTTTGAAATGAGCATGATGGGAGAACTGTCCTACTTCCTTGGAATAGAAGTTAAACAATTAAAGGAAGGAATCTTCATTAATCAGGCTAAGTACACTTGCGATCTTATTAAGAAGTTTGGTATGGAAGGTTCATCTCCTGTCAAAACTCCCATGCCTGTGGTGCCAAGTTAGATCCGGATGTGGACGGCATATCAGGAAATGTGACTGACTACGAGGGATGATCGGATCCTTGTTGTATCTTACGACAAGTCGCCCAGGACATTATGTTTGCAACTTGCATCTGTGCACGATACTAGGCGAATCCCAAGGAGTCACATATGCTTTATGTAAAACGGATATTAAGGTATCTCAAGGGAACGATGAATTTGGGACTCTGGTACCCAAAGGAATCCAACTTCACCTTATCCGGATACTCTGATGCCGACTTCGCTGGATGTCGCATCGACAGGAAAAGCACAAGCGGTACGTGTCAATTTCTAGGAAATAGATTGATCTCATGGTTCAGTAAGAAGCAGAATTCCGTATCAACCTCTACCGCTGAGGCGGAATATATAGTCGCCGGAAGTTCTTGCCGACAGCTACTTTGGATGCAAAGTCAACTTACTGACTACGGTTTCAACATGTCATCTATTCCACTCTACTGTGACAACACTAGTGCACTTGCCATCAGCAACAATCCTGTCATGCATCCTAAGATGAAGCACATTGAGGTCAGGTATCACTTCATACGCGATCATGTTCTCAAAAAACATATTTCACTAGAACATGTTGCTACTGAAGATCAATTAGCAGACATTGTTGGACCCCATTTTGTCCGGGTTGGACATACTAACCCCATTTGATATACCTTTCTTCCCATGCCATGTACCTTGTTGAACAGGTCCACAATGATCTCATACTTCCAAGGAATGGTCTACCCCAATCGGCACGAGATGGATACAATTGACACGGATGGGGGAGTTCAAAATTAATGACTTTTGCTACAAGTCCTTGAAGCGCCCCAAGACCAACACCAGGTGATGGAGGATGAAAATTGGAGACCAACGCACTTGACCGAGCTCAAATCGGACTTAAAATGAAGAAGTTATGGCCAAAACAACTTTCGTTGGAAAAAGGCAAACTCGCCAAAAAACGGTCAATGCCCCTGGTCAACCTGCCCGCAAAAGTGATCAGGCGAAACTCTTCAAAATGCCTATGTAGGCTAATACGGATCTCCTCGAACAATCCCTGGAAGGTCATCCATTTTTGCATTTTTGGTGGGGGTAAAAAGGTAATTAAAAGTTAAAAATAAAAAATAAAAAATGACCGTTGACCGTTGACCTGCCGACACTTCGACCCATTGACCCCGAAGCTCGAAGCCTCGAAGCCTCGAAGCCCCGAAGCTCGAAGCCCCGAAGCTCGAAGCCCCGAAGCCTCGAAGCCCCGAAGCCTCAAAGCCTCGAAGCATCGAAGCCTCGGAGCCTCGAAGCCTCGGAGCCTCGAAGCCTCGGAGCTTCGAAGCCTCGAAGCCTCGCTGCCGACACTCCGACCTTCAATCCGCGGTACCCGTACGCCTTCCACCTTCGACCCTCGAAGCCTCGAAGCCCCGCTGCCGACACTCCGACCTTCGACCCTTCGACCCTTGACCCTGCGATGCTTTGACCTGCGAACCTTCGAACCTTGACCTGCGAACCTTCGAACCTTGACCTACGACCCACGGACCTTCGAAGCCTGTCCACCTTCGACCCTGCCGACACTCCGACCTTCGAACCTTGACCTACAATACCAGTAAGTGTTTGGCCCATTGACCGTTGACCTTTGACCTACCGACACTTCGACCCGTTGACCGTTGACTTTCGCCCCACCGAAATTCGACCCACCGAAGCTTCGACCCTGCCGACGCTCCGACCTGCCGACACTTCGAACTTCCGACCCTTTCTGCCTTCGCTGATTTTTTTTCTCGCTGGTTTCTCGCGTCGACTTTTTTCTCACGAATTTCCTTTTTTTCCTCTCGTTGGTCGTTCACGGGACTAATCTTCTGCGCTGACCATCAGACAAGGAATTATTTCTCACCAACCTGTCAGTCACATGCGCTGCTAAAATACAAGTTCAAAAAGGCAATCACGAGCTCCCCTGTTTTCCGCACAGGCTGTCCACCAGACAAAATACAAATCTGCAAATTAAAATACTGCATCAAATAATACTGCAATTATAATAGTCCAGCCAAAGAGAAAAAAGAACAACTTTCTGCAATCCTTTAAGAAGCAGTTGCCCGTCCCTGCGCAAAAAAAGAGGAGAGAAAAAAAAGAAGAGAGGAGATTACGCCTGAGACTCCTGTCATCACCGGTTTTCATCCGGGCCCGTTTGGGGTGGGCTCAAACTAAACCAAAGGTGAGAAATTTTAGAGTCGCCACCAACTGTTTTTGGGGTACAGTTGGATACCCTCTACTTTGAGTAGTCTTAAGTGTGTGGTCCGCGTTATCAGAGATGGGTTCAGGAGTTGGTTACGTGTAGGGAAGGATTAGCACCCCTACAGCGCCCTTTCGGTATCTAATTTAGGAGGAGGAGGTTTTTCTTTTATTTGTACTGTCATAACTGGGTTAAGTTTCCTAAAAAGTCTATGATTTTTATTTAGCTAAGTTATTTATTAAAGTTATAGTTAAAATGGATTTATCCTAAATTTCTAAAAAGGGAATCCTAAAAATTTTGGGTTTTTGTTTAAAGTGGAGAATGAGATCCTAGGGATTGGTTTTGGTTTTTGGTTTTGAAGTCCTAGACAAATGATTTTTTTCTTTCTTTCTTTTTTTTTTGGTTTTGTTTTCTTTTGTTTTTGTTTTTGTTTTTTTTGGGTTTAGAAAACATACATTTTTTTGTTTTCTATGTTTTGTAAAAAACATTTTGGTCTTTTTGTTTTTTTTTTGTTTTTTTTGGTTTTTCTTTTCTTCCTTTTTTTTTTGGTTTGGGAAATTGAAGTACTAATTTGGATTTTTCTTTTTTTTTTTGTTTGAAAACAT
This sequence comes from Taxillus chinensis, assembly GCA_023512835.1. NCBI lineage: Eukaryota > Viridiplantae > Streptophyta > Magnoliopsida > Santalales > Loranthaceae > Taxillus > Taxillus chinensis. The sequence continues at coordinate 48,030,006 of CM042092.1, read as the reverse complement.
GAAAACATTTTTTTTTTTTTTTTTTTGGTTTTTTTTTTGTTTTTGTTGGAAGACATTTGGAAAACATTTCATGAAAACATTTTCAAAACATGTTATTGAAGAGATTTTGAAAAAAACATTTTATTGAAAAATGTTTTGTTTTTTTTTGCTTGTTTTTCTGTCTTATTTCGTTTTTTTTGCTTGTTTATTTGTTTGTTTGTTTGTTTTGTTTTCTTTTTTTGAAATTGAAAATGCATATATCAAAATAGATGTGGAGTGTGTGAGTGTGACATCCACAAAAATAAAATCACTCTTTTTTTTTCTTTTTCTTTTTGTTGCTTTTCATCTTCTCCTTTTGCTCTCTCCTTTTTTCTTTTCTTTATTTCTTCTCTTCTTTTTTTTCTTTTTACTATACTTCACATATTACAACATACACATAGAAAGCAATACAGGAAAATACAATGGAAAAAGGTTGAAAAGCAATTACATCAAATATAGATAAACTAAACTAAAAAAAACGAAAATTAGAAATAAATGCTAAAACAAATACACCAAATATAGATACAAATCAGCTGAAAAAAGGAGTGAAAAGATAAGGGCTGAACCGACTTTGAATCTTCTGCTTGAGCTCCCACTGATGCTGATGGTCACCACCTGCTTGGATCCAGCAAGATTTGACAACGAGGTTTGTGGGGGGGGGGGGGGGGGGGGTTTCTTGGTATTTGGAGATAGGAGGGCTGAAGTGGGCGTGAGAGAAAGGGGGACTGGAAAAGGATTGGTGCCTGTTGTATTTTTTGCTTGCTGAACACGCAGAAAAAGGGGCTGAAATTGGGATTGTCGAAGCTTCGGTGGGTCGAATTTCGGTGGGGCAAAAGTCAACGGTCAACGGGTCGAAGTGTCGGCAGGTCGAAGGTCAACGGTCAACGGGCTGAAAACTTACTGGTATTGCAAGTCAAGGGTCGAAGGTCGGAGTGTCGGCAGGGTCGGAGCTTCGGGGGTCGAAGGGTCGAAGGTGGAATCAGCAGGTCAACGGGGCTTCGAGGCTTCGAGGCTTCGGGGCTTCGGGGCTTCGAGGCCTCGAGCTTCGAGGCTTCGAGCTTCGAGGCTTCGGGGCTTCGAGCTTCGGGGCTTCGAGGCTTCGGGGCTTCGAGCTTCGGGGCTTCGAGGCTTCGAAGGTCAACGGGTCGCAGTGTCGGCAGGTCAACGGTCAACGGTCAACCCCGATTTTTTTTAATTACCTTTTTACCCCCACCAAAAATGCCAAAATGGGTAACCTTCCAGGAATTGTTTGGGGAGATCCGTATTTGCCTACATAGGCATTTTGAAGAGTTTCGCATGATCACTTTTGCAGGCAGTTTGACCAGGGGCATTGACCGTCTTTTGGCAAGTTTGACTTTTTCCAACGAAAGTTGTTTTGGCCATAACTTCTTCATTTTAAGTCCGATTTGATCTCGGTCAAGTGCGTTGGTCTCGAATTTTCATCCTCCATCACCTGGTGTTGGTCTTGGGGTGTTTCAAGGAATTATAGCAGAAGTCATTAATTTTGAACTCCCCCATCCGTGTCAATTGTATCCATCTCGTGCAGATTGGGGTAGACCATTCCTTGGAAGCATGGGATCATTGTGGACCTGTTCAACAAGGTATATGGCAGACAGGTATATCAAATGGGGTTAGTATGTCCAACCCGGACAAAATGGGGTCCAACAACTCCCACGCACAAGAAAAATTCTTCTGCCCCAGCTTCATCCCTACAAAAAAAAAAAAGAGAAAGACACAGATAGAGCAAAATCGTTGAAAAAAAGGGAAAAAACCTGTACCCTTTCATCCCTCCCTCATCCTAGTGCAGACAGAGCAAAAAAACACAGAGTGGAGAGATCATTGAAAAAAAGAAGAGAGAGATCATTGAAGAAGAAAGAAAGGAGAGAAACGCCCCAGCCTCATCTTCTCAGATTGAACGCCCAGTTTTTCTGCAATCAGCATCGCCCCTGCATCCTCTTTCCCTCCTCTCATGCCAGCTTTTTCTTCTTTTTTCAGCAAACAAAAAAAACACAAAAACAATCCCAATTTCAGCCCCTTTTTCTGCGTGTTCAGCAAGCAAAAAATACAACAGGCACCAATCCTTTTCCAGTCCCCTTCCTCTCACACCCACTTCAGCCCTCCTATCTCCAAATACCAGGAAACCCCCCCCCCCCCCTCACAAACCTCGTTGTCAAATCTTGCTGGATCCAAGCAGGTGGTGACCATCAGCATCAGTGGGAGCTCAAGCAGAAGATTCAAAGTCGGTTCAGCCCTTATCTTTTCACTCCTTTTTTTTTTCAGCTGATTTGTATCTATATTTGGTGTATTTGTTTTAGCATTTATTTCTAATTTTCGTTTTTTTAGTTTATCTATATTTGATGTAATTGCTTTTCAACCTTTTTCCATTGCATTTTCCTTGTATTTCTTCTTATGTGTATGTGTAATATGTAAAGTGTAGCAAAAAAAAAACAACAAAAGAAAAAAAGAGAGAGAGCAAAGGGAAAGGATGAAGAAAAAGAAAAGAAAAAAAAAGAGTGATTTTATTTTTGTGGATTTCACACTCACACACTCCACATCTATTTTGATATATGCATTTTCAATTTCAAAAAAAAAGAAAAGAAAACACACAAAAAAAAAAAAACAAACACGTTTTTTAAAAAAAACGTTTTCAGTATATAATTTTCAAAATGTTTTCAAAACAAACAAACAAACAAACAAACAAACAAACAAACAAAAAAACAAAACAAAACAAAACAAAACGTTTTTTCAATAAAATATTTTTTAAAAATCTCTTCAATAACATGTTTTGAAAATGTTTTCATAAAATGTATTCCAAGTGTCTTTCAAAAACAAAAAAAACAAAACAAAACAAAACAAAAAAAAGGGAAAATAATAAAAATCATTTTCTAGGACTCCAAAACAAAACCAAAAAAACCAAAACCAACCCATAAGACCTCATTCTCCACTTCAAAACAAAAACCCAAAATTTTTAGGATTCCCTTTTTAGACATTTGGGATAAATCCATTTTAACCATAACTTTAAATAACTTAGCTAAATAAAAATCATAGGCTTTTTAGGAAACTTAACCCAGTTATGACAGTACAAACAAAAGAAAAACCTCCTCCTCCTAAATTAGATACCGAAAGGGCGCTGTAGGGGTGCTAATCCTTCCCTACACGTAACCAACTCCCGAACCCATCTCTGATAACGCGGACCATACACTTAAGACTACTCAAAGTAGAGGGTATCCAATTGTACCCCAAAAACAGTTGGTGGCGACTCTAAAATTTCTCACCATTGGTTTAGTTTGAGCTCACCCCAAAAAGGGCCCGGACGAAAACCAGTGATGACAGCTGGCGACTCTGCTGGGGATATAAGAATGAACACTTTAGAGAGTTAGGTCTAGAACTAGGACCTAGGAGGTTATATTTAATTGTGCTGTTGTATATATGTAACTGTCATGCCAAGTTGTTTTTATACAATTGTCATTTAAACTGTGATTTATTTATACGCTTTCATTACCATGATAGTTGTGATTTATTGCTTTCCATACTTGTTGCATTCATGCATAATCCTATACCCGGGTTTAACACAATTTAGGTTAGCGAGGTTCAGTACGGTCCCCAGCGCTGACAGACAAGAATTTTTAGCCTCTCTAAAAGAGCTAGCTAATGTCGTTAAATCTCTCTTCAAAATAATAAATTCCCTAAGTTTGCACTAAAAGAATAGCAGCAAGAAAGGGGTCGAACCCACAGGGATTAACCTAGTTCTCTAGTTCTCAAATCAAATCACCCAATTACTCTTGTTCTATAAAATGTCTTGGCAAAAAGTTTTCTTTTTTTAAACTAAAGATCTAATTTTTATGTGGTTTTCTGAATAAACAAAGAAAGTAAACTGATTTTAGGATTAAGTTTCAAGGATTAAAGGCATCTAGGGTCACAATTTCACCTCCCTATGTTATCTCTACTGGTTCATGGTATTAGGGTTGTCTGATTGAAAACATGCTAAACATAAGCCAAGGACAACAAATGGTCATTGAGGTCCTTTTAAGAGTTGTATGCCAAGAATGGTCATCAAAACACACAAACATGCAAAGCCAATAAATCATACTTGCAAAAGGATAATGATCACACCAATTACAAATAAGTTATGAATCTCAATCCGCCCCAGACTAGGGCTAAGAATACCAAGGTGTACATCCAAAGATAGAACTTAAGAACAGATTCATAAAACATGCAAAACTTCAATCATCCAAACCCAAATATTCATAAACACAGCAAAGCAACAAGGGGGCTACATTGCTCCCCTAGATTAAAAGACTACTCACGCATGATTACAAGCAAACACAAAGCGAGAAAAGCTCAACATCTTCTTCTTGATCACGCGCGCAACAAAGCTTCAAATCCAGGCTCCAAAATCCGCGACGGCCATCTGCGACGGCTGCTCTCCTAGGTCAAGGAGCACCTCCAAGTCGTGGAGCCTCTCTCTCTCTCTCTCTAAAACGTGTAGGGGGGTTAGGTCTTGGCTAGCAAGGGGCGTGGAGCTCTTATTTATAGAGTTTGGATGGGCCTTGAGGTGTGTAACCTAGCCCATCTATCAAAACGGCGTAGTTTTGATAAGTGACACTCGAAACATTAAAAACTCTATCTTCCATCCACAATTTGGACTTGGGCCTTCAGGAACAAATGATCGGCATGGAAAAACGATTGGATCGGTCCAAAAATATCTCTGCACGCCAATTTGCACGTGATATGGTGAATTCACGTGCACCTCCAAATCAGCTCAAACTTCTCCCCAAGCTTCCTTGCATCCTGTAGAGGCCTGAGAGGCAAAAATAGGCTTGCACGTGAATTGGGTGAATTCACGTTCAGCTCCAAATGCTCTGAAATTTCTGTGGTAGGTAGATGACATCATTCTAAGAAACTTTTGTTCTTGCACGCAAATTGTTTGAGGTCATCTACCTAGTCAAAAGTGAGGTCCAAAATCTGCCAAAACAGCTTAAAAACGCATGTATTTGCAACTAGCATCTTCCTAGGGGTTAGAGCAAATATATATGATATATGAGGCAATAAGGCTCTAATCATGCTCTTAAACATCGTAAATAAACACTAGAATAATGGCATAAAATGCACGTTATCAAATACACCACACTTGAACCATTGCTTGTCCTCAAGCAAAAACATACAAGCATGCAAAAATAAAATAAACACGCAGTCAAACGGAAGAAAAATAAAATAACAATCAAGGAGAATCATGGTTTCTTAAGCATGCAACTCTATCATGATGAAATGGGAATTTAAGCATCAAAATGAGTCGTAACTTAGTTAATTCATGTCCATATCCCTAAGTCCAACAACCATGCAATATCATCACTTAAATTTCAGATATGAGCAAGCAATCCATGATAAAATAGCACCTAGTTTCCCTTTAAGTTCTTACCAAGGATAAGCAGCCTCACTCAAATATAATAATGCTCAAGCCCAATACCTATCAATGAACAATGGATGGAAAACTCTATCTTTACACTCGCCATCGCCTATTGATTAAGTACTTGCCAAGCAATCATGAGAGTTCCCTATTGTGCTCATCAAAGAAAACACACTCTCTATTCTACTTTATTTGAACTCACACTCTATTCTAAACTCAATAAACAAAACATGAGCTAAAGAATTGAGCTCAACACTCTCAAAACACAAAACTGAGCCAATGTGGCTACAAATTTAAACAATCACACAAAAACATCAAGCCATTGTGGCTTTTATTCTGAATCTTTTTTTTTTAAGTAATAACCTTACAAGGTTGCATTTTATGCTCTCCCTTGATGGATTATTCACTCTTTTTTTTTTTTACTCACATAACACATAAATAAGACTGATTTTTCTAATGCATACCCCTTGCCATTTTGCTACATAAGGAGAGACGAAATTCATTGATGTCTCACATCCCATTTTCCGGTTAAGTGATGGCTTTTTCACATTCTATATCACAGCCTTTTCCAATAATATCTCACAATAAAGAAAAGAATGCAAAGACACTCATAGTGACTTAGAGGTCTTGCATCCTAACTAAACACCAAACACTGAGCACTAATAAGTAATCACATGCTTACTTGACTCCTACCATTAAATAACCAATGTTGAATGCAAGAAGAGTAGCAAATCAAACTATTACCCAAAAACCATAAATGTCACTCAAGGGCTAAAAAGAAGCTGTTCTCATTTTTCATTTCTTTTTCACTCAACTTTAAGGGTTACTTAGGTCTATCATAGCATTTCATGCTCAGCTAATATTCAAAACTCAGCTCCAAAAACATGGTGATATCATTCAAGAGATATAGACATGATTAAACTAATTCAGAGCACATTTTAACTACTTTAACACCCTTATCACAACATGATACTAATGTGGCATAAAAAAATAAATTTTAAGCCAAAATTGCATACTTAATATCCATGTCTCCACAAGCAAATCATTCAAGCAAACAACTCAAACAATCATGCAACTAAAAACATTTTTTTTTTAGAATTAGATAAAACATGCAAAACTTCAATCATCCAAACCCAAATATTCATAAACACAGCAAAGCAACAAGGGGGCTACATTGCTCCCCTAGATTAAAAGACTACTCACGCATGATTACAAGCAAACACAAAGCAGAAAAGCTCAACATCTTCTTCTTGATCACGCGCGCAACAAAGCTTCAAATCCAGGCTCCAAAATCCGCGACGGCTACTGCGACGGCTGCTCTCCTAGGTCAAGGAGCACCTCCAAGTCGTGGAGCCTCTCTCTCTCTCTCTCTCTAAAACGTGTAGGGGGGTTAGGTCTTGGCTAGCAAGGGGCGTGGAGCTCTTATTTATAGAGTTTGGATGGGCCTTGAGGTGTGTAACCTAGCCCATCTATCAAAACGGCGTAGTTTTGATAAGTGACACTCGAAACATTAAAAACTCTATCTTCCATCCACAATTTGGACTTGGGCCTTCAGGAACAAATGATCAGCATGGAAAAACGATTGGATCGGTCCAAAAATATCTCTGCACGCCAATTTGCACGTGATATGGTGAATTCACGTGCACCTCCAAATCAGCTCAAACTTCTCCCCAAGCTTCCTTGCATCCTGTAGAGGCCTGAGAGGCAAAAATAGGCTTGCACGTGAATTGGGTGAATTCACGTTCAGCTCCAAATGCTCTGAAATTTCTGTGGTAGGTAGATGACATCATTCTAAGAAACTTTTGTTCTTGCACGCAAATTGTTTGAGGTCATCTACCTAGTCAAAAGTGAGGTCCAAAATCTGCCAAAACAGCTTAAAAACGCATGTATTTGCAACTAGCATCTTCCTAGGGGTTAGAGCAAATATATATGATATATGAGGCAATAAGGCTCTAATCATGCTCTTAAACATCGTAAATAAACACTAGAATAATGGCATAAAATGCACGTTATCAAATACACCACACTTGAACCATTGCTTGTCCTCAAGCAAAAACATACAAGCATGCAAAAATAAAATAAACACGCAGTCAAACGGAAGAAAAATAAAATAACAATCAAGGAGAATCATGGTTTCTTAAGCATGCAACTCTATCATGATGAAATGGGAATTTAAGCATCAAAATGAGTCGTAACTTAGTTAATTCATGTCCATATCCCTAAGTCCAACAACCATGCAATATCACCACTTAAATTTCAGATATGAGCAAGCAATCCATGATAAAATAGCACCTAGTTTCCCTTTAAGTTCTTACCAAGGATAAGCAGCCTCACTCAAATATAATAATGCTCAAGCCCAATACCTATCAATGAACAATGGATGGAAAACTCTATCTTTACACTCGCCATCAGCTATTGATTAAGTACTTGCCAAGCAATCATGAGAGTTCCCTATTGTGCTCATCAAAGAAAACACACTCTCTATTCTACTTTATTTGAACTCACACTCTATTCTAAACTCAATAAACAAAACATGAGCTAAAGAATTGAGCTCAACACTCTCAAAACACAAAACTGAGCCAATGTGGCTACAAATTTAAACAATCACACAAAAACATCAAGCCATTGTGGCTTTTATTCTGAATCTTTTTTTTTTTAAGTAATAACCTTACAAGGTTGCATTTTATGCTCTCCCTTGATGGATTATTCACTCTTTTTTTTTTTACTCACATAACACATAAATAAGACTGATTTTTCTAATGCATACCCCTTGCCATTTTGCTACATAAGGAGAGACAGAAATTCATTGATGTCTCACATCCCATTTTCCAGTTAAGTGATGGCTTTTTCACATTCTATATCACAGCCTTTTCCAATAATATCTCACAATAAAGAAAAGAATGCAAAGACACTCATAGTGACTTAGAGGTCTTGCATCCTAACTAAACACCAAACACTGAGCACTAATAAGTAATCACATGCTTACTTGACTCCTACCATTAAATAACCAATGTTGAATGCAAGAAGAGTAGCAAATCAAACTATTACCCAAAAACCATAAATGTCACTCAAGGGCTAAAAAGAAGCTGTTCTCATTTTTCATTTCTTTTTCACTCAACTTTAAGGGTTACTTAGGTCTATCATAGCATTTCATGCTCAGCTAATATTCAAAACTCAGCTCCAAAAACATGGTGATATCATTCAAGAGATATAGACATGATTAAACTAATTCAGAGCACATTTTAACTACTTTAACACCCTTATCACAACATGATACTAATGTGGCATAAAAAAAATAAATTTTAAGCCAAAATTGCATACTTAATATCCATGTCTCCACAAGCAAATCATTCAAGCAAACAACTCAAACAATCATGCAACTAAAAACATTTTTTTTTTAGAATTAGATAAAACATGCAAAACTTCAATCATCCAAACCCAAATATTCATAAACACAGCAAAGCAACAAGGGGGCTACATTGCTCCCCTAGATTAAAAGACTACTCACGCATGATTACAAGCAAACACAAAGCAGAAAAGCTCAACATCTTCTTCTTGATCACGCGCGCAACAAAGCTTCAAATCCAGGCTCCAAAATCCGCGACGGCTACTGCGACGGCTGCTCTCCTAGGTCAAGGAGCACCTCCAAGTCGTGGAGCCTCTCTCTCTCTCTCTCTCTAAAACGTGTAGGGGGGTTAGGTCTTGGCTAGCAAGGGGCGTGGAGCTCTTATTTATAGAGTTTGGATGGGCCTTGAGGTGTGTAACCTAGCCCATCTATCAAAACGGCGTAGTTTTGATAAGTGACACTCGAAACATTAAAAACTCTATCTTCCATCCACAATTTGGACTTGGGCCTTCAGGAACAAATGATCAGCATGGAAAAACGATTGGATCGGTCCAAAAATATCTCTGCACGCCAATTTGCACGTGATATGGTGAATTCACGTGCACCTCCAAATCAGCTCAAACTTCTCCCCAAGCTTCCTTGCATCCTGTAGAGGCCTGAGAGGCAAAAATAGGCTTGCACGTGAATTGGGTGAATTCACGTTCAGCTCCAAATGCTCTGAAATTTCTGTGGTAGGTAGATGACATCATTCTAAGAAACTTTTGTTCTTGCACGCAAATTGTTTGAGGTCATCTACCTAGTCAAAAGTGAGGTCCAAAATCTGCCAAAACAGCTTAAAAACGCATGTATTTGCAACTAGCATCTTCCTAGGGGTTAGAGCAAATATATATGATATATGAGGCAATAAGGCTCTAATCATGCTCTTAAACATCGTAAATAAACACTAGAATAATGGCATAAAATGCACGTTATCAAGCGCGTTGATCATTATCCGCAATGGGGCCTCGAACTCCTCACTCAAGCTTGAGGTTCTTTTAAGGCACGTCCTTTTAAGATCCCCCTCCGGTAAATCCCATGGTGTACGGAGCCCTCTATTGAGGAAGTTTGGGAACCAACGAATAAGATAGGGGTAGCAATAAAAGCCCATCAGGGGTATTGACCCACATTTTGTTTGCTCATTCCATGCCATGCTAACCTTTGTTTTGTAGGGTAGTCCTTAAGTCATCCCTTGTACATTTAACTGTTTTTTTTACAATTGGTTTATTCTTTATCTTGTCTACCTACCTTGATATATATTAACTTGTCATCCTAACCTGCCATCATGCATAACATGACATTCATCATTCATATAGGCATGGCAACTTTCAGTCATCTCCTAAAAGGCCTTCAGGACAAGGAGGCTGTCACAGTGGTGGCCCAAGCATCGGGAGACATTCAACTTCGCCTTGGAGATTTCCCGCCAGGAGAGGCCTACAAGGCAGAACATGTTGTCATAGAAGATCAGCTGGACTACACTAAGGAGGTACGGACAATATGGAAGCAAGTGGTCGGACGAAAGGAAAAGCATATACATACAACAGTTTGGGGATTTGCTCCATGTAACTGAGCTACTGGCCGATACGGATATGCTGGGGGCAGCCATTTATTTCTGGGAACCTCGACGGCGATGCTTCAACTTCAACAGCCTAGATCTTGTTCCCACAATAGAAGAATATAGAAGATTATTGGATATCCCCGTGGAAAACAAAATGAAAATCTATCTGCCAGAGCCCAGAAGGTCATGCCGAAGGGCCTTTGCTGAAATTATGGGAAAGCCAGTATGGGACTCACCGGCGGTCACAACTTATGGTGGGCGCGAATATCTTCCATGGGCAACAATCAAAGAAGTAATACAAACTGCAACGGAAGCGGAGGTACACAAATTGCTTACACTAGCTATATATGGGCTAGTCATTTTCCCAAGGATACCAGCCCACATCGATGGGGCAATTGTAGATTTGGTCCAGCAGGTGCTCAAGGGATGTGACCCTACTCCTGCTATCTTGGCTGAAACCATCCGATCTCTTACTTACCTAAGGAGTAAAGGCTCGGGACAGTTCATGGGGTGCTTACCTCTCCTATGCACTTGGTTGCAAGGTCATTTCCCCTGTAGTGTTCATCGTTTCCCTGCTGTTTATCAAGTACCAGCCACAACACTACTAGATATTCTGCTCAGCAAGTGGAGCCTACCAAAGGACTTTGAGAGCTGGAAAAAGAAGTTGGAAAATCTCACAGAAGCTGACATTACCTGGACTGCTCCTTGGATGCCGGTGGTCTCTATGACATATAGTTGCGGGGACTACAATTGGGTTCCACTTTTAGGCCCCTGGGGAGGAACTGCATATGCACCACTGCAGGTGGGAAGACAAGTGGGGCGCCATCAGATTATCCCCGTGCTCTTTGGCATGGAAGAGTGTGACTTCACTTACAGCAGAACCATGCTCACAGAAGAAGGCAAGAAGATGTATCAAGCATGGTCCACACCATACAAGATCCAACCCAACAGTTCAAAACCTGGTGTTTTCCCAGCATACATATCTTGGAGGGCACAACACAAGCCACAGCTAACTTCAGACATGAAGGCTGTCCTCCAGGAGAATCAGACTTTAAGGCAGCAGATCCAGAGGCTAGAAGCATCTCTAGAAGGAACTCTTCAAAGGCTGCAGCTGAGGGAAAAACAGACCGCGACCATAATGAAGCAGCGGGAGGATGCAGGTGAACGACCACCCCAGAGAAAGAGGCGTCGTGCTCCTTAGGAGATGACTGGAAGAATGCCTTAAGATCATGTAGTGATAGCTTTCATTTTACATGGCATTTCAGCATTGTATGTTTGTATTGAGTGTTTATATTGTATGTTTTGTTTGCAATAAAGTTGTTTGTTTCTTTAACCCTCTGCATAGACATTCATGCATACATGCATATCAAAAAAATCAAATAAAAGTTCCCTTGTACCCAGGTGGGTAGCAGCCTCCCTCCAGGATTGCACACTCTTACAATCTCAGATCCCGGCGCAATCAAATACCTCAACCGCAGCCAATGGCAGAAGAAATAGAGAACAGACTCATGGGGTTGGAACAGTCACAACAAACCCTACAGGGGCAAATGTCCGCAATAATGGAAATGCTCACGAAATTGACTGAAGAAAGAGGAAGAATTCCGACCGGGGGAACTACCAATCACCATCAAGAGCAGGGACAGGAGGCTGTTCAGTCACCCAACCTGGCTCCAAGCCAGGCACCCACATACCATCCTGCTATGGCACAACCTCCAACCCCAAATCAAACTCATTTCACTATGCCTGCACCGGGAAATGTAATGGAAGCAGTGGGTTCCCCAGCTCCTCAGGAAAATGTTGAGTCTTTCGCTCTACGCCGACTCGAGGAAAGGTTGAAAGCCGTAGAAGGCACTGACAGCTATGGCATGACCAGCCCACAAGACTTATGCCTAGTCCCTGGAGTGGTGCTGCCACCAAAATTCAAAATGCCAGAGTTTGAAAAATTCAATGGGACCCGATATCCAAAGACACATTTGGCCATGTATTGTCAAAAGATGGCTGCTTATGCTGGTGAAGACAAGCTCCTCATGCATTGTTTCCAGGAAAGCCTAACTGGGGCATCCCTTCGCTGGTACTTTCAGCTAAATGGAAACCACGTCAAGACATGGAAAGAATTAGCTACTTCCTTCTTGGCATAGTACAAACATGTCACCGAACTGGCGTTGGATCGATTAACCCTGCAGTCCATGGAAAAGGGATCCGAGGAGAATTTCAAGGATTATGCACGAAGATGGAGAGAGGCCGCTGTGGAGGTTCAACCTCCTCTTACCGAAAGAGAGCTCACTACTCTTTTTATCAACACACTAAAAGGCGTATACTACGAGAAATTGATAGGTAACGTCTCCAACAACTTTGCAGACTTGGTTGCATCCGGTGAACGCGTAGAAAGTGGAATTAAAGGAGGAAAGCTAAAGGGTGATGCAGCTGAGGCATCAAAATGGTTTCAACCACCAGCGAAAAAGAAGGAAAATGAAACCAACCTGGTATACCCATCACACCAGTCAATACAACCAACGTCCTACCAAGCGCCAGGATGCTACAGAGGGTCACCAGTAGCTGCTTATGCTGCACCTGCTCCATCTCCCCAATTCATGCCATACTTGCCGCAAGGAGGCATCCCATTTCCATACTCAATGGTAACTAACTCATTTCAACCGAGAGCACCATACCCAGAGCAATCAAGGCCAGCAGCTTAGGAAGGACCAGGAGCCACATTTTAAGGACAGGGGCAACCAAGGGCCCCGACCCAACAAGCAGGAGCGAATCAGGCTTCTCGTCGACCGCGACAAGAGTTTGACCCGATCCCAATGACATATGCCGAACTATATCCCAAGCTTTTAGAGGCAAGGATGGTAACCCCTATACCCTTGGGAGAAATAAAGACTCCTCCCCCGGCCTGGTATAAGCCGGATGCCAGGTGCGAATATCATGCAGGTGGAGCTGGACATGATATCGAAAACTGTATAACGTTCAAAAGGAAGGTTCAGGCATTAAAGGATGCAAAGTGGCTGGATTTTTCCGCACTGGCTGGGACACCAAATGTGAACAGCAATCCTTTCCCAGAACACTCCAACAATGTTGCTAGTATCGAGAAGGAAGGGCGGCTGGAAAGGTTCTCTCAAGTGCAAATGGAGAAAATGTATTTGTTTACTCTGTTACAGGAACATGGCTATATACTGGTTAAAGATGCGCCAAAAGCAGGGAAGGGAACAGATAGGGAAAAGCAATGCCCTTATCACAAGATGTCATGGGGACATGACATCACAGAATGTACTGAGTTTTCTGAGGTGGTGCAAAAACTCATGGACCAAAGGATGATAGAATTCTCAAGAGGAGGAATGGACAACCAAAGCCACATGATCCAAGAAGATCATTCACACAAATCGCCATGGGTGCTAACACCCCTTGTCTTAACTGTTAAGGCTCCGGAGAACCCGTTACTGCTACATGGAATCAAGCCTCTCACTATCCATGCCTCAAGTCTCGTGCCAGACAAGGGGGAAAGGACCGAAATCCCACAACTACCGCATGGAATTGCACCCCTCACCATAGGTGTTCCTGCTCCTTTCCCCTATAAAATTGATAAAGCAGTCCCATGGAATTACAGTTGTGAAGTAGTCCAGGGAGCCACCGCTATAGCAGAAAAGAAGACCAGGAGCGGTCGGGCTTACGCCCCTGAGATAGTTGACAAAGCAAGGAAAGAAAAAGCTGTAGAACAAGACATTGAGCCTACACTGGAAGCAACAAAGAAGGGAACACCGATCACTGAAGAAGAAACCACAGAATTTCTGAAACTCATGAAGCAGAGCGAGTATAATATTGTGGATCAATTAAGTCAGCAACCGGCTCGCATCTCCTTGCTCTCATTAATGATGGATTCCCAACCTCACCGGGAAGCACTGCTAAAGGTTCTAAGCCAAGCCTACGTTCCTCCAACCATCTCAGTCGCGAATGTGGATGGACTCACCAGTAACCTCATCCTGAATAACGTAATTAGCTTTGGAGATGACGAGCTACCCCAAGAAGGAAAGGGGCACATAAAAGCTCTGCACATCACGGTCAAATGCAAGGAGCACACCATAGCCCGTGTACTTATTGACAACGGCTCGGCCTTGAACATTATGCCCTTGCATATACTGCAGCAGCTTCCAATTGACACGTCCTATATGCGTCCCTGTACGATGAAGGTACGGGCATTCGATGGAGGAAAGCGTGACGTGGTGGGAACTCTGGATGTTCCACTCAGGATTGGGCCAACTACTTTTACGGTGGAATTTCAGGTAATGGACATCACTCCATATTACAGCTGTTTGTTGGGAAGACCCTGGATCCACATGGCAGGGGTAGTGCCGTCCAGTCTCCAGCAAAAGATGAAGTTTGTAATAGGGGACCAACTCATCTGCATCTCTGGGGAGACAAGCTTCCTCGTCACCAAACCGGCATCAGTCCCTTATGTTGAAAGCAACGAAGATGTGCCAGGATGCTCCTATCGGGCTTTTGAGATGGTAAATGTCGCCTCCGCCCCAGACCATCGTCTCTCGAAGGCAGCAAAAATGGTTGCAGCCACTATGATTAAACAGGGTTACAAACCGGGGCAAGGATTAGGCCTGACAGCTCAAGGGATTCAGAAACCCCTGACCATCCGAGAAAATACCGAAAAGTTTGGGCTAGGCTACGTCCCTACAAAAGCTGACAGACAGAGAGAAGCTATCATGAAGAGGGAAGTCAAAATGGCAAGATTGCAGAAAAGGCCAGTACAAGAAGAAAGGAGAAGCTTTCCCCCTTTGAATGTTACATTCCAAAGTGAAGGGTTTATCCACAAGAGCCAACCTGAGCCCAAGACGGGGACTGTAGCCGTACTGGACATAAATGAGCATGCACCAAGCGAGATGGTTCAGCTAGTGCAAGAGGATCCCAACCAGCCTTTGAACAATTGGACCAGCCTGGACCTCCCCATAATGTAATGCTTACGGGTCACTGGGATTTAATGTATTCTATTTTAATGTACTTTGAAGCTGTGAACATTTGTTTTTCCTTAAACCTTCCAATAAAATGTGTTTTTCAAATCTTTCATGGTGCATTCCATTCATCACATATGCATATCATATTTGGTTACCAACTTGTCATTCTCTTATAAACAGGTATCACAATGTCAATGAAAACATAGTATGCGAAAGCGAAACGAGATGCCAAAGGTTTGACCAAAGTCCAAACTGGGAGCAGCCCGTGTTTGAAGCTGATGAGAATGAGATAGAAGAGACACCTGAGCTACCAGGGGAGATTATACGCCTATTGGAAAGGGAAGACCGTTTATCCGTTCCAAGTGAAGACCCAGTAGAAACAGTGAATTTGGGGACGACAGCCGAACCAAAAGAATTGAGGGTGGGGTCTTTGATAGCTACCAACATCAGGAGGAAGTTAATCGAGCTGTTAAGAAGCTACATCGACATTTTTGCATGGTCATACCAAGATATGCCTGGATTAGACACAGATATAGTGCAACATCACATACCCGTGAAGCCAGACTGCAGGCCAGTACAGCAGAAATTGCGAAGAATGAGGCCAGAGATGATACTAAAAATTAAAGAAGAAGTCGAAAAGCAATGGGATGCAGGTTTCCTAAGTGTCTCCCACTATCCAGAATGGGTCGCTAATGTTGTACCAGTACCAAAGAAAGGGAGCAAAGTACGCATGTGTGTCGACTATAGAGATCTGAATTGGGCCAGTCCGAAAGACAACTTCCCGCTTCCTCATATTGACACCTTAGTGGATAATACAGCAAAACATGCCCTATTCTCCTTCATGGATGGTTTCTCAGGCTATAATCAATTCGTATGGCCCCCGAACACAAAGAGAGGACCACATTCACGACACTTTGGGGCACCTTTTGCTATAATGTGATGCCTTTTGGCCTGAGGAACGCAGGGGCAACCTATCAGCGAGCCATGGTGACCCTATTCCACGACATGATGCATAAAGATGTCGAGGTTTATGTGGACGACATGATAGCCAAATCTCGAAGCACTGAAGATCATATCGAAGTACTCCGCAAGCTCTTCAACAGGCTACGGAAATATCAACTGAAATTAAACCCTGAAAAGTGCACTTTCGAAGCCATGTCGGGAAAACTGTTGGGTTTCATTGTGAGTCAAAAAGGAGTGGAAATCGATCCAGATAAAGTTCGAGCTATCCAAGAGATGCCGCCGCCACGGACCATCAAGGAGGTTAGAGGATTCCTAGGGCGACTGAATTATATCGCCCGATTTATTTCCCAGCTGACAGCCACGTGTGAACCCATTTTCAAGACTTTACGAAAGAACAACCCAGAAATTTGGAATGACAAATGTCAAGAAACTTTTGACAAGATCAAACAATATCTGTCTAATCCACCCATTCTGGTCCCACCGGTACCGGATAGACCTCTGATCTTATACTTGACCGTTCAAGAGTCAGCGATGGGTTGTGTCTTGGGGCAACATGATTCTACAGGCAAAAAGGAGCAGACCATTTATTACCTCAGCAAGAACTTCACCATCAATGAAGAAAACTACACGCCCTTGGAGAAGACATGCTGTGCTCTTGTCTGGATAACAAGAAGATTGAGGCAATACACCCTTTATCATACTACTTGGCTGATTTCAAGGCATGATCCGCTCAAATATCTCTTGGAAAAACCATCCATTTCCGGAAGAATCGCCAAATGGCAGTTGATCCTATCGGAGTACGATATCATCTACATACCTCAAAAGGCCATAAAAGGAAGTGCAATAGCCGACTATTTGGCAGATAGAGCGCTGGAAGACTTTGAGCCCATGACTATTGGCTTCCCAGATGAGCACATTAACATCATTTCGGCCGAAGTATCAGACATATGGACGATGTGGTTCGATGGAGCCTCCAGTCTTTTAGGTCACGGTGTTGGGGCCATCCTGATATCCCCAAGTGGCGAACATTTCCCCATGGCGGCAAAGTTAACCTTCCCTTGTACAAATAATGTAGCGGAATATGAGGCTTGTGTGATGGGACTTCAAGAAGCCATTCACAAAGGAATCAAAAAATTGCGAGTGTTCGGCGATTCGGCACTCATCATTTTTCAAGTAAGGGGTGAATGGGAGACTCGAAACCACAAATGAATCCCATATCGGAAATATGTTACAGAGTTAGCCGAGCAATTCGAAGACATCACATTTGAGCATATGCCCAGGGAATGCAACCAGCTCCCTGACGCGCTGGCAACTCTAGCCTCCCTCCTTCGACTAGACACAAAGTTGGAAGTTCAGTCTTTCGATATCCGTATACAAGATGGTCCTACACATTGCATGGCTATTGAAGGACATGCTGAAGAAAAACCTTGGTTTGAGGACGTCAAACAATATTTGCTTAAGCAAGAATACCCAGCAGAGGCCACTGAATCTGATAAGAGAAATATCCGAAGGTCAGCATCCAACTATTATATTGATGGCTCAATTCTGTATAAGAGAAACCACGACATGGTGCTATTAAGGTGTGTGGCAAAAGAAGAATCAACACAAATCATGAAAGAAGTGCACGAAGGGGAATATGTTTCACATGCAAACGGACACACATTAACAAGACAAATCATGCAAATGGGCTACTATTGGGTCACCATGGAAAAAGATTGCATTGAATATGTGCGCAAATGCCTCAAGTGTCAAATTTATGGCGATAAGATCCAAGTACCACCATCCAAACTGCATGTGATGGTCTCCCCGTGGCCGTTCTCACTTTGGGGCATTGACGTTATCGGACCAATATCTCCAAAAGCTTCTAATGGTCATCGTTTCATTTTGGTAGCCATTGATTACTTCACCAAGTGGGTGGAAGCAGCATCATACGCTAATGTCACACAAGCTGTGGTACTTCGATTTATACGGAACAACATCATATGCCGATATGGTCTTCCCGAGCAGATCATAACGGACAATGCTGCCAATTTGAACAGCCGGATGATAGGGAGGTTGTGCGAAACATACAAAATTCAACACCGCAACTCGACCCCTTATCGCCCAAAGATGAATGGAGCAGTCGAGGCAGCCAACAAGAACATCAAGAACATTATCAGAAAGATGACTGAAACATACAAAGATTGGCACGAGAAGCTACCTTACGCTTTGCACGCCTATCGTACCTCAGTGCGTACATCGACTGGGGCAACTCCATTTTCTTTGGTCTATAGCATGGAAGCAGTTCTACCGGTCGAAGTGGAGATACCTTCCCTCCGAATACTTAAGGACACTCAGCTCGAAGAAGCAGAATGGGCCCAAAGTCGTTATGAGCAGTTGAATTTAATTGAAGGCAAGCGCTTGGCAGCAGTTTGCAGAGGACAGCTGTATCAACAGAGAATGATGAACAATTACAATAAAAAGGTGAAGCCCAGAAGCTTTCAAGAGGGTGATCTTGTCCTCAAGAAGATCTTGCCAATTCAACATGACCATAGAGGCAAGTGGACTCCCAATTATGAAGGCCCATATGTTGTGAAAAAAGCATTCTCAGGAGGCGCATTGATCCTTGCCAAAATGGACGGAGACGAGCTTCCTAATCCAGTGAATAACGATGCCGTCAAAAAGTTTTATGCTTAACTCTCATGCCTCCCAACCAGATTCTCTTTCTTGCAATGAGCGGACTTGGTGAAAACCCGAAAAGACACCAAGGGTAAAATACAAAGCTCCAACAAAAGACAAAAAAGAAAACAAAGGCGGACTTGGTGAAAACCCGAAAGGGCACCAAGGGTAAAATACAAAGCCAACAATAAATCTTGAAGGGTGAAATCAGTTCATTCAGAAACTGAAAGGATCAGGACCACAACAAATAGGGTCCGTTGCAAGCAGTAGAGACAACCCCATCCAAAAAACAGCGACTGCAAACAGTGGAAGACTTGGTCAAACCTGCGGCACACTCGAATCAAATTTGTACATTATGCTTTTAAAGACTTGTGATTCTATTTATCAGATTATGACAATAGGACACTTTTTATGATATAAATATGTTTTGTGGAATTAAACCAGCAAAAATCTTTTTATCTCTTTAATCATGTTACATCGTCTTCATTTCATATTTGAGTAGAACATCTTAAATCCCCAGTAAGCTCTTCTAGCATTGCCTTATGAGTAGGGCCAAGCTCAAAATCCTCAAACAACTTAAAGCCCCCAATTCAGAGTACTCATATCTCCACGGGATATCACTATCCCCAGAGAAGCCGTCAAATCAAGCTCCTCAATATGGCGAAGCAAAATTTAATAGACCCTTCATGCACAACAGGGAGTTCCCCAGCAAAGACAGGGCGGACTCTCCATCCCAAAAAGAACATTGTTCCCCAACAAGTTGAATGTTAGCCAAACGGCCAAACCCTCAGTGATACATCACATGGCATTTCAATGCATACATCGCATGGCATCACATGGCATTTCAATGCATACATCGCATGGCATCACATTGCATCATATTTCACCACAAGTTGAGGTTTATGCACCCCCGCATACAGCACATTGCAGTCCATGCATCATTGGCATACATTCAACATGCTCTGTAATTGCAGGAATTTTGCTGCCCCTGGAGATCCTATGAGCTCATATTCAGCCAACTTCTCTTCAAGCTATCCTAGCTTTTCTTCGTTCAACTGTACACCTCTTCCTTTGCAATTTCCCCAAGCTCTAAGCGCATCCCTTTTGGCAATTGACAAACTTTTCCCATTTTGGGTCACCTCGTAGAGCGATCTCCTTGAGTGAACTCGTAGAGGGAGCTTAAATTGGGTTACTTCCCAAACTCACCAATTCCTTAAAGCATTTCCTCAAATACCATTTGATGTCTCCAACAAGTCTTCCCAATTCAAGCCTATCGTTGCTGTGGGCTATTTATTTTCAGTTCAAGCCTATCGTTGCTGTGGGCTACCATTTTTCGATTCAAGCCTATCGTTGCTGTGGGCTATCCGTTTTCAATTCAAGCCTATCGTTGCTGTGGGCTTTCCATTTTCAATTCAAGCCTATCGTTGCAGTCGGCCTTTCATTTTTCCGTTTAAGCCTATCGTTGCTGTGGGCTTTTCCATTTTCAATTTAAGCCTATCGTTGCTGTGGGCTTTCCCGTTTTCAGTTCGAGCCTATCGTTGCTGTGGGCTATTCGTTTTCAATTCAAGCCCATCATTATTGTGGGCCTTTTTCCATTTTTCAATTCGAGCCTATCGTTGCTGTGGGCCTTTCAGTTTCCAATTCAAGCCCATCATTGTGGTGGGCCTTTTTCCATTTTTCAGTTCGAGCCTATCGTTGCTGTGGGCCTTTCAACTTTTAGTTCACGCCCATCATTGTTGTGGGCCTTTTCTCTTTTTTTAGTTCAAGCCTGTCATTGTTGTAGGCTTTCAATCTCTGGTATCAAGCGGCCTTAGATGCCTCATCAAGGTATTATCCAAGCACACCGGCCTGTGAAGCCCCTTTTCCCTCTCGGGGATGAACCCAACTGTCGAACTTCTTCCTCTAGGTAAGTCAGGTAAGTGCTCCAACCCGTCCAAAATGACTCCCTTTTATCTTTGTACGCTGTTTGTATACAAACAGTGCACAAAGAGGGGCAGCTGTTGGACCCCATTTTGTCCGGGTTGGACATACTAACCCCATTTGATATACCTTTCTGCCCACGCCATGTACCTTGTTGAACAGGTCCACAATGATCCCATACTTCCAAGGAATGGTCTACCCCAATCGGCACGAGATGGATACAATTGACACGGATGGGAGAGTTCAAAATTAATGACTTTTGCTACAGGTCCTTGAAGCGCCCCAAGACCAACACCAGGTGATGGAGGATGAAAATTGGAGACCAACGCACTTGACCGAGCTCAAATCGGACTTAAAATGAAGAAGTTATGGCCGAAACAACTTTCGTTGGAAAAAGGCAAACTCGCCAAAAAACGGTCAATGCCCCTGGTCAACCTGCCCGCAAAAGTGATCAGGCGAAACTCTTCAAAATGCCTATGTAGGCTAATACGGATCTCCTCGAACAATCCCTGGAAGGTCATCCATTTTTGCATTTTTGGTGGGGGTAAAAAGGTAATTAAAAGTTAAAAAAAATAAAAAAAATAAAAAAAAATAAAAATTGACCGTTGACCGTTGACCTGCCGACACTTCGACCCATTGACCCCGAAGCTCGAAGCCTCAAAGCCTCGAAGCCCCGAAGCTCGAAGCCCCGAAGCCCCGAAGCTCGAAGCCCCGAAGCCTCGAAGCCCCGAAGCCTTGAAGCCTCGAAGCCCTGAAGCCTCGAAGCATCGAAGCCTCGGAGCCTCGAAGCCTAGGAGCCTCGAAGCCTCGGAGCTTCGAAGCCTCGAAGCCTCGCTGCCGACACTCCGACCTTCGATCCGCGGCACCCGTACGCCTTCCACCTTCGACCCTCGAAGCCTCGAAGCCCCGCTGCTGACACTCCGACCTTCGACCCTTTGACCCTTGACCCTGCGATGCTTTGACCTGCGAACCTTCGAACCTTGACCTGCGAACCTTCGAACCTTGACCTACGACCCACGGACCTTCGAAGCCTGTCCACCTTCGACCCTGCCGACACTCCGACCTTCGAACCTTGACCTACAATACCAGTAAGTGTTCGGCCCGTTGACCATTGACCTTCGACCTGCCGACACTTCGACCCGTTGACCGTTGACTTTCGCCCCACCGAAATTCGACCCACCGAAGCTTCGACCCTGCCGACGCTCCGACCTGCCGACGCTCCGACCTACCGACACTTCGAACCTCCGACCCTTTCTGCCTTCGCTGATTTTTTTTCTCGCTGGTTTCTCGCGCCGACTTTTTTCTCACGGATTTCCTTTTTTTCCTCTCGTTGGTCGTTCACGGGACTCATCTTCTGCACTGACCATCAGACAAGGAATTATTTCTCACCAACCTGTCAGTCACATGCGCTGCTAAAATACAAGTTCAAAAAGGCAATCACGAGCTCCCCTGTTTTCCGCATAGGCTGTCCACCAGACAAAATACAAATCTGCAAATTAAAATACTGCATGAAATAATACTGCAATTATGACAGTCCAGCCAAAGAGAAAAAAGAACAACTTCCTGCAATCCTTTAAGAAGCAGTTGCCCGTCCCTACGCAAAAAAAGAGGAGAGAAAAAAAAGAAGAGAGGAGATTACGCCTGAGACTCCCACGCACAAGAAAAATTCTTCTGCCCCAGCTTCATCCCTGCAAAAAAAAAAAAAAGAGAAAGACACAGACAGAGCAAAATCGTTGAAAAAAAGGGAAAAAACCTGTACCCTTTCATCCCTCCCTCATCCTAGTGCAGACAGAGCAAAAAAACACAGAGTGGAGAGATCATTGAAAAAAAGAAGAGAGAGATCATTGAAGAAGAAAGAAAGGAGAGAAACGCCCCAGCCTCATCTTCTCATATTGAACGCCCAGTTTTTCTGCAATCAGCATCGCCCCTACATCCTCTTTCCCTCCTCTCACGCCAGCTTTTTCTTCTTTTTTCAGCAAACAAAAAAAACACAAAAACAATCCCAATTTCAGCCCCTTTTTCTGCGTGTTCAGCAAGCAAAAAATACAACAGGCACCAATCCTTTTCCAGTCCCCTTCCTCTCACACCCACTTCAGCCCTCCTATCTCCAAATACCAAGAAACCCCCCCCCCCCCCCCCCCCCCCTCACAAACCTCGTTGTCAAATCTTGCTGGATCCAAGCAGGTGGTGACCATCAGCATCAGTGGGAGCTCAAGCAGAAGATTCAAAGTCGGTTCAGCCCTTATCTTTTCACTCCTTTTTTTTTCAGCTGATTTGTATCTATATTTGGTGTATTTGTTTTAGCATTTATTTCTAATTTTTGTTTTTTTAGTTTATCTATATTTGATGTAATTGCTTTTCAACCTTTTTCCATTGCATTTTCCTTGTATTTCTTCTTATGTGTATGTGTAATATGTAAAGTGTAGCAAAAAAAAAACAACAAAAGAAAAAAGAGAGAGAGCAAAGGGAAAGGATGAAGAAAAAGAAAAGAAAAAAAAAAGAGTGATTTTATTTTTGTGGATGTCACACTCACACACTCTACATCTATTTTGATATATGCATTTTCAATCTCAAAAAAAAAAAGAAAAGAAAACACAAAAAAAAAAAACAAACACGTTTTTTTTTGAAAAACGTTTTCAGTATATAATTTTCAAAATGTTTTCAAAAAAAAAAAACAAACAAACAAACAAAAAACAAAACAAAAAAACAAAACAAAACGTTTTTTCAATAAAATATTTTTTAAAAATCTCTTCAATAACATGTTTTGAAAATGTTTTCATAAAATGTATTCCAAGTGTCTTTCAAAAAAAAAAAAAAAAAAACAAAACAAAACAAAAAAAAAAGGGAAAATAATAAAAATCATTTTCTAGGACTCCAAAACAAAACCAAAAAAACCAAAACCAACCCATAGGACCTCATTCTCCACTTCAAAACAAAAACCCAAAATTTTTAGGATTCCCTTTTTAGACATTTGGGATAAATCCATTTTAACCATAACTTTAAATAACTTAGCTAAATAAAAATCATAGGCTTTTTAGGAAACTTAACCCAGTTATGACAGTACAAACAAAAGAAAAACCTCCTCCTCCTAAATTAGATACCGAAAGGGCGCTGTAGGGGTGCTAATCCTTCCCTACACGTAACCAACTCCCGAACCCATCTCTGATAACACAGACCATACACTTAAGACTACTCAAAGTAGAGGGTATCCAACTGTACCCCAAAAATAGTTGGTGGCGACTCTAAAATTTCTCACCATTGGTTTAGTTTGAGCTCACCCCAAAAAGGGCCCGGACGAAAACCAGTGATGACAGACATACTTACAAAGCCCCTACCTGATGCGAGGTTCTCTGAACTTCTCTTCCGATTAGGTATGCTTGACTTCTCTGCATAGCTTCACATTTGAATTACCCAATAGTATATTTACTCTCAGAATATGCATTGTACGTTTACTGAAAGTAGTAGAGACTTACTGACTGTATTGCTGATCATACTTACTGTTTAACGGCTTCATGCTTCTGATATTAATCTCAACCTCATAATGGGAGGATGCTTGCGTTTCCCGATTGAAGTCGTTTAAGCTATCATAATTACAGTTTATATGATTTACCTCTTTTGGGTTCATGATCTTAACTTCCATTAATCACCACGTGACAAAAGCATGTTCATTTAGATTACTCTATTAACATGCATAGTTGAAGAAGTGAAGTGGGTTAGCTTGGAATGCCTGGTGGATGAATACTCAATCGCAGTCTGATCAGCTTCTGAAGTATAGTTTTCTAATAAGATAGACAGTGCTGAACTTCTACAAATCGGAACGGTCAACCGAGAGGATTGCACAATCTACGGGGGAGACAATGCTTTATATATTATTCAGTAATACCCCCCGTATATGTCTCATGACCTCTTTCCTGACTGTCTATTTGAGGGGGAGCTTTTCATTGAGAGGATCAAATGATCTACGGGGGAGCAGCAATGAACCCCTAATATGTCTCGGATTCTCCTTCCTCTAAACTTTTACTTCCGGATTTGACTGGACATGCTGTTTTGAATCAGAAAAGTGGCATGTTTGGATGTATTTTCCTTCTTCAACCATGCATTTTAATCGGCTAATCATCTGCCTTCTTTTGACATGTGTTCGCTCTATCATTTTTCACTCATGAATCCGAATGTGGCCAAATCATATGCTCTTTAATTACTCTTAGCTACGTTGTTCAGCAAGACGGTTTCGCTATGTTGACCTATATGAACCTGTGTATTGCTGTCTGACATATGCCCTGATTCAGTAATATTGATCATTTTCACGTATGCATACGTCTACTACATTCTTAGCCATGCATGAGTTCTGTTTCTCATTAGTTCGGATTATGTTGTTTTTCACTGATTATCTTCTCTACTCCGTACTAATCCTTGCCTGTTAAGCTTTTGTATTTTCAGTTTATCCTTATTTAGCTACAGGTTCAGATTTTCTTTGCAACCGTATCGATAAATCCAGTCCATAGTCTCGAATTTGAAGTGTTGTGGTACTTCTCTTCTCTTCGACTTTTTGACTGCAAAGGAATCTACTCTACTCTCTCACCGAACTCTGTTTACCACGGACAAGGTCTATTATTCATCCGGATACTCTTCCACGAATATTATTTACTTCGGATGATTGTCGGCTCTTTCCTCCGGACTCCTGACACTGTTCAATTGTGACAATCCATGTATACTCATATGTCGCATGCTTTTGAGGAGGAATAATGATGATTCATTAAATACATATCTCGGGTTGCACACACACTTCTCTGGATGGCAACCAGTTGTTATCTTTACTTGGTCATGCGGTCTCCACGACATCGTTTCATTCGGAGGCGCATCGATATCCAGACTAATGACATCAGCATGTCGCGCGGGTCCCTATCTCACTCGCACATTCCTAGGCCCGCTGACATTTGCGGACTCGGTCTTATATGTTCTGATCATTCCTGCGAAGCACGAGTATTGCTCATTTCAAATCCCTAAACCTCTCGTTGCTCCTTCCACTGTCAAGACCTCACCTTTCATCTTGTCCTTCCAATCTAATCTGCAATGGCACCCCAGAATCTCCCTTTCCGGCGTAAATCCTGGTCATCTAGTTGATTGGCACGCTGTCTCCAATCCTCCGGATTGGTTTTTCCAGCTTCGCCCTCTCCTTGAAGCTTCACATATACTCAATCTGGTCACCACTCCTGTTGATCTTCTTATCGACGACATCATTGAGTATTACCAACGGATTCGCTGCACCACCGACTCCATCATCTCCCATGTCCGCGGAGAATCCATCCTCATCACTCCCGCCGTTCTCCGCGCTGCTCTCCACCTACCCCCCGGTGAACCACAGCGCCCGGATGCCGATCCAATGGTGGCTTCTATGGGTTGCACGAACAAGGGGAAGGAATACAAGGTGAAATCCTTCCAGGGTCGCTATCGATGTATGGCGACCATTCTAAGTCGATGCCTACTGGCTCGCACATCCGCCCTGGACTCAGTTCCGTACGACCTTCTCCTGGCCATGTACGGCGTTTTTGAAGGTCTTCCGATGGATTGGGGGATGTTCTTATTTCGTTTGCTGCAGAATGGTCCCAAAAACCATTCCTTCGGGTGCATCCTCAGCATTGTCTTCCGGCATCTACGTCCGGACCATTTCGCCCGATCTGATGCTGTCTCGTTTCCCTCGGCTTATTACCTCCGTTACCTTACGCCGGACGGGAACATGACCGCTCGCCGACCCACTGTAGCTCTCCGCATTCTCCCTGCCTCGGAACAACAAGGCAGCTCTGTTGGTGACCCCTCTGACAGCCAAGCCTACGAGGTCAGTTCTGCACCCCGATCCTCCCGGATTCGGTTTGTTGCTGCACCCTTCCACTCACGGGCCTCCCAGCCAAGCGTCCGTGCCGAACCGTCCGAGGTTGCGGGGCCATCTCAGCGCAGTGCTTCTAAAGCTGTTTCCTCAGCCCCCTCTGCTGCTGATGTCCCCACTCCCTCCACCTCCGCTATTGCTGCCGCGGTTGATACCACTATTGCTGTCGCCACTGATGATGTCCCGGCCGCTTCTCCTGAAGCCCCTTTGCCTCCCCTACCTCAACCCCGAGATTATCTTGCCCATCTCACCACCGACACCTTAACGGACCTTTGGCTCCGTTTCAGCCTAGCCCACACCTCCTCCATTTCTGACACCGATCTCTGGGTGTTTTACACACGCAATACCCAATCCCCGGAGACAATGATCATCTGGAACTTGGACCAAGGCTTTCTTACGCCGGCTGCCATTCCCGATGTGCCATTCCCTACACCCTTCGGCCCAGTCCCTGCTGCACGAAATCCTTCCCCTGCTAAGGCTGGACCCTCTTCTCCTGCTGCCGCGATTCCCCGTGGTTGACTTATCTGGTCACCGCGGGTCCCTTGCTCCGGATGCCTCCAATGCTCCGGCTGCCTCCGATGCTCCGGCTGCCTCTGATGCTCCTGCTGCTGCTGATACTCCTGCGGACTCCTCTGCCCAACGCACTCCTGCTCCTGTTCATGCGGGGGTGTCCTCCAAAGCTCCGGAGTTGGTCCTTGGGCGTGCCTCTTTTGGCACGGTCCACTCCGACGCTGTGTTTTCCGCCCAGCTAGACCGACACGCCCACGCTCAAAGCGCCCAAATTTCCGCCATCGCTGCCAAAGTTGATGCCCTCGGCGCCCAACTCCTCTCCGCTCTCACTGACTCCTCCACTTCCATGGAGCAGAAAATGGATTTGTTGCCACATCCGTCCATTCATTGTCTACCTCCTTCGCGGATCTGGCGCACGCGATGGCTCGTCCTCCTGTTGCTTCCCGGCGATCTGCCAAACCGGGGGAGAGAGTGTCATTTGATCCATCTACTCCTTCTGCCCCACAACCATCTACTCGGACTAAGAAACGGCCTGCCACTTCAGTGCTTCAGGGAGTTCAAATTCCCAAACGAAGCCGCTTCTCTCAACCAAGCTCCTCTACTGCAGCTCCAGCTCCTCCTCCATCCTCCTCATTCGCAGCTGATACCTTCCTCCCATCATATGCGGAGTTTGATCCTTCTGATGCGGATGGAAGCTTGCGCAAGGCAATGAAATCCTATGCTGCGTCTTCTGCTGAGAGAAGATGTCTTTCTGAAATGTACCCTTTCTCCCCAGCCGACATTCAGACTCTTTGTTCGGAGAAAGAACTCTTTACTACAAAAGACATTGACAACTTCTCGAGAGCTGCTAAAATGGAGATGAGGCTGTTTCCATCTCTCTACAAAGATAGGCACTTGTTTGACGTTCTGCCGTGTTAGAATGAGGGCTATCTTCCCAGTGTGGATCTAATTCAGTCCTTCATCGACGGAACTGCTGAGGATAGCAAGCCATGGAAAACTCTCTCAACCATCCTCATTCCGTACCGGATCATGTCGCCACACTTCATGATGGCTGTCTTCATGATTCAGTCCAAGCAAATGATTCTCATTGATTCTCATTAGATTGTGGAGCACTTCGTTAGGAAGAATCAATGGGAACCTTTGTGTCTCAGGCTGACTGAAGCTGTGAAGAAAGCCAGATTATATGAAGAGTTGGGCATCACACCCCTGCGTCCGACAGAGAAACTCAAGGCGACATTCCGGGGCAAGAAGCAAGTGCCACAACAGCCGGATGGAGATAGCTGCGGAGCCTTTGTCTGTCACTTCATCAAGTCATTCTTAACTGTGGACAAATATTGGAGCCAACACACCACCTTTACGATGAAGCAGACAATGGAGCTTAGAGAGAAGGCAGCAACTATGATCTTCAAGTATAGTAAGCCTTATGTACCCTAGTGAAAAACTTGTATTAAGGCGGAATTGTATTTAGTTGCTGATTAATGAAATTGGTTGTGTTGCGTATTCTGTATGTTATTCTTTTGCATTGCTTACCAGATCAGATTACAAAGGGTTTGGGCATATCCATAATTGGGGGAGATTGTTGGATCAAACCCAGAATTTGGATAATGTTGATAAAGCCTTATGTAATTTGATCTGAGATCTTTTGTGTTTATTTGATCATTGCAGAAGATATGTTACTAATCCAGAGATGCACTCGTGAGAGCAAAGCTAAGGACAGGATACATAATCCTGATCCGGACAAGAGTGAGTGTCATTAAACACTTGGTAAATAACCAAGTCACAAATACATACGGAATAAGGAACATTCGTACGGACTAAGAACTTAAAGGATAAGTGCGGAGTAAGAGTCTTGATCAACGAGGTCGCACAAAGCAAAAGGATTGAAATGGAGTTAAATAGTTAAGTCTTCCCCTCAGGCGAACTAAAGTAAAGAAGACACGGAGTAAGGCGTCCGAGTCTTTCATACATGCCGAGTAAGGAAGTATTGATGCGGAATAAGGATCCGAGTCTTTATTCACACGGAGTAAGGAAACCAGATGCGGAGTAAGGAATCTGGATATCTTACTCGCCCGGAGTAAGGAATCTGGATATCTTACTCGCCCGGAGTAAGGGATCTGGATATCTTACTCGCCCGGAGTAAGGAAATTACATACGGAGTAAGGAACTTACATACGGAGTAAGGAACTTACATGCGGAGTAAAAAAAGCGCTGACACGGAATAAGTCATCAGACTTTTCAAGACTCGCCCGGTGTAAGGAACTTACATACGGAGTAAGGAACTTACATGTGGAGTAAGAAAGCGCTGACACGGACTAATGATTCTAGTACTAAATAGATACGGAGTAAGCAACCACTGACACGGAGTAAGGTTCCGAGCTTCATTAGCCACGGAGTAAGGAAAATTACACCGGACCAAGAAGATACTGCTTTAACTCAACCGCATTTAAAGTTATCAGCTCGTGGCGTCCCGATGTAAGACGAATTTATTGAGAACCTGAAGAATCTTACACGTGGATCATTCGGATATGTGGACACAACCTTAATTGTATTTGGGAACTCACAAACGCACTTATACTCTTCGAACCCAAGATCTTGAGCTCCACAAACCGCAGCAGTCAAGGCAGAGAGATTACCGAGGGATAGTTAGTGCTGAACGCATTCCGGAACTACAAGTTCCAAGGTTGCCTCTTAAGAATGTTTAGTATAAATATTCATACTTGTACATTAAAAAAAAGTGAGCGTATGTGCATTAGTCAAGAAAAGACTAATTCTGTGTATGCACAAGCATTTTCATCTTTGGAGATAGAAGTTGGCTAGTGTGTGAGTTCATTTGTAAACAGAGTGTAAGAGAGTCTTGCTTCTATTTTGTTGTATTTATCTTGTGATAATAAAACAAAATACTTCCACTATCTGGTTATCTTCCGCAGTGATTCTATCACTTAACTAGATAAGTGTTTGTGTCTTAAGAGAAAGAAAAGAGATTTGATAAGAGCCTATTCACCCCCCCCCCCCCCCTTTAGGCTCCAAGGGACCATCAAGGAATGTTTAGATTTTGAGAATTATGCTGTCTATCCTTTCGGAACTTCCCTTCAGAAGCTGATCAGACTACCACTGTGATTTCATCCACCAGCATTCCGAGCTAACCCATTTCATTTCTTCAACTAGACATGTTAATAGTGTAATCAATATGAAATAGTATTGGACAAGAGGTGATACATGAAAATATGAATCATGAAATCCAAAGGAGAGTATACTCATATAGGGTTAATTATGTCAGCTGTATACCTTCAGTCGGGAAACACAAGCATCCTCCCATTGAAGATATGAGAAAATTATCAGAAACAGAATGCATATCAGTAGTAAACGTGATCAGCATGAAATACAGTAAGTGTTAACAGCCCACTGAGAACCATGATGCATGTTCTGAAAGAAAAGCTGTTGGATACATAACTAAGACCCTATGCAGTAAGGTCAAACATACCTAGTTTTAAGAGAAGTTCAGAAAATCTCGCATCAGGAAGGGGCTTGGTAAGTATGTCTGCGAGTTGATCATCCGTAGTAACATGTTCAAGTGATATGTGCTTTTTTAGAACTTGATCGCGGATAAAATGATACCTGACTTCAGTGTGCTTTGTTTTTGGATGCATGACAGGGTTGTTGCTGATAGAAATTACACTTGTGTTATCGAAGTATAGTGGAACAGATGTCATGTTGAAGCCGTAGTCACTAAGTTAACTTTGTATCCAGAGTAGCTGTGCGCAGCAACTCCCAGCAGCTATATACTCTGCCTCAATAGTAGAGGTTGATATGGAATTCTGCTTCTTACTGAACCATAAAATCAATTTGTTTCCTAGGAACTAACAAGTACCGCTAGTGCTCTTTCTGTCGATGCGACACCTGGCAAAATCAGCATCTGAATATCCTGATAAAGAGAAGTTGGACTCCTTTGGATACGAAAGTCCCAAATTCACTGTCCCTTTGAGATATCGTAATATCCGTTTTACATGAAGCATATGTGACTCTTTGGGATTTGCCTGATATCTTGCACAAATGCAGGTTGCAAACATTATGTCCGGGCGACTTGTTGTAAGGTACAACAATGATCCAATCATACCTCTGTATTCAGTCACATTTACTGATTTTCCGTCATCATCAGAATCTAACTTTGCACTGACTGCATCGGAGTCTTCACGGAAGATGAGGTGTCCATACCAAATTTCTTGATTAAATCCCGTGTGTACTTGGCTTGGTTGATGAAGATTCCATCTTTCATTTGTTTAACCTCTATTCCAAGGAAGTACGTTAATTCTCCCATCATACTCATTTCAAATTTGCCAATCATCAACTTCGCAAACTCTTCACAAAGCTTCGGATTTGATGATCCAAAAATGATGTCAGCCACGTAAATTTGTATGATTAGAGAATGATCTTTCTCTTTCCGTAGAAATAGTGTGGTGTCTATCTTCCCTTTTTTGAAATTATGTTCGAGAAAGAACCCTGATAGAGTGTTATACCAGGCTCTTGGAGCTTGCTTCAATCCGTACAAAGCTTTCTGAAGTTTATATATCATATGTTCAGCCTTGTGTTCAACAAAGCCCGGAGGTTGTTTGACATAAACCTCCTCTTGAAGATCTCCATTAAGAAATGCGCTCTTGACGTCTATTTGATAAACCTTGAAGTTTTCATATGATGCATACACCAGGAACATTCGGATCGCCTCAAGTCTAACTACAGGAGCAAAGGTCTCGTCATAGTCAATGCCATCTTCTTGATGGTATCCTTTGGCTACCAGTCTAGCTTTGTTCCAGATTACTATTCCATCAGTGTCTAATTTGTTCTAAAACACCGATTTAACTCCAATGACTTGTTGCAACCTCGACCTTGGTACTAGAGTCCACACTTCACTCCTCTTGAATTGATTAAGCTCTTTTTGCATAGCGTCTATCTAGTTTGAGTCCTGAAGGGCTTCATCCACTACCTTTGGATCTATCTGTGATAGAAAACACGAGTAGAGGCACAAATTAGAAGTGGCTGCCCTCGTTCTTACTCCAACAGTAGGATCACCAATCACTTGACTTGATGGGTGGTTTCGAGCCCACCTATAGTTCTATGCAAGTGGTGGTGAATAGTTGATGATTTGAAGCTCTGCCAGATCGGGTGGATCTTATACATCGGCTGGTTGGGCTTCTTCCGAGCCAATTGTATCTATAGGATGAACAGTTCCAGAAGAACTTGGAGGTTCTTCGGCACTATGACTTTCAGTATTAACTGGTCCGGACGGACTTGAAGGTTCTCCGGTATAATGAATATCCGTAACATCTTGTCTGGTGTTATGTGGAAATCCTGAGTCCGATTCTTCTGAAGCATCATCAGTAACATCTCTTGTTGCTTCACCAGTGTTAGGTGATTTACTAGGAGTTGCAGCAGGGACATGTCTTGTTGCTCCCGCGAGGTTGAGTTGTCATTGTTGTCAACATGTTGCAGGAAATGGAATCTGCATGATCGAAGGTCTAGGTTGAAGATCTGTACTTGGTTGGATAACTTCGTAAAGTGATCTCTTAGAGTCAGCTCGTAGAGGGAGTCTACCTATGTACGTTCTGACTCGAAGGCTGTAGATCAGATGACTCGAAGGTCGTAGATCAGAAGATCAGAAGATTAGAAGACTCGAAGGTCGTAGACCATCAAACCATGAGGCTCATAGCACCCTCAAAGGACCACAGGGTCGAAGCCTTAAAGAGGAACAGGGTCGAAGCCTCGAAGGGCAACAGGGTTAAAGGGTCGTAGTTGCAAAGATCCAAGGTGCAGACAGGTGTAGAGCCGCGTCTC
Organism: Taxillus chinensis; assembly: GCA_023512835.1. Taxonomy (NCBI): domain Eukaryota; kingdom Viridiplantae; phylum Streptophyta; class Magnoliopsida; order Santalales; family Loranthaceae; genus Taxillus; species Taxillus chinensis. Next base: position 47,996,922 of record CM042092.1, on the reverse strand, counting down.
GCAGACTCGAAGTGAAGACTCATAGAGTTGAAGTTCGCAGGGTCATAGATTGGCTCTCAGAACGATAGATTGAAAGACCTGGTGTAGAGACCCATAGGCAGTTATTCAGCCAAGGCAGAATAAGGTGATCACTGACTTGAAGACTCATAGCGCTCATAGGCTCGTAAAATGAGATGTCAGTTAAGCACTAGTTCTGACCTAGCTTCAAAGCCAGAGAGCAGAAGAATTAAAAGATCAAATGCCCTTGGTTCGAAGACTCAGACTCGAAGAATCGAAGAGGAGGACTCGTAGACTCGTAGAAAAGCTATGAGGCAGTATCTCCGAGGCTGTGGGTAGGCAAAGGAGCGGAGAACGCTACGAAGGAGCAGAACGTGCTGAAGCTCACCGTTTCAGTAAGTTATTACCCAGACAGCAGTTTCAAGTACGCTAAGTACTGAAAAACATGTGGACATCATCCGCATGTGGTTTAACATGTTTCAACGGTGAAGATCAAAGGGAGAAACATGCTAAACCCTAGACGAAGGGTTTCTGACTGGTGCCGACCTATAAAAGCAAGGAATATGCCTGACTTAATAAAGCAGCCGAAAATGTACTTTGTGCAGACAAGAAACGTATCTGCAGAGATACAAGAGGCAACGCAGAGTAGTTCATAAGATATAGAGAGAGAGACAGAAAGATTGAAGAAGAGATGACAGTGAGTTAATCTGTTCTACTTCCTTATACATTCAAAGAACAGATTGTGAGTCTGGTATAGGAGTGATTGAAGGTCGAGCATAGCAAACGGTCATCAACGCAGGAGCAGATTGCGTTAGACCGATTCTTACAGCGAGTAAATTTCGAAGCAACACTATTTTTGTAGTTTTATTGAATAGAAGAAAGAGAATAGTGGATTGGACTCGGTATAGGTACACCCTCACCACCATGGAGTAGATCACATTGATCAAACCACGTATATTGTGTGTCTCTGTCTTTTCTTTCTCATACATGCTTGCTTGTGACTGATAGTGCATAAAACACTAATATATCACCCAAACAAAAACCACATCCGTTAAAGAAATCTCTCCAAAGTATCCTACTCATAAAACTTAAGAAAAAGTTTTATTATATACAGATTCACCCCCCTCTCTATATACAAACACTTATATAAAGATAACTGTGCTTGGAACCTGGGAATATCAATTGATATCAAAGCTTAGTTCTCACTGGAGGCATATCTATCACTTTGTGGAGAAGTGATCTCACAACTTGATAAGTTTGTGTTGTTTGAAGATTTATGGCTTAACAACTTAGTGACCAAGCAAGAGTCTTTAAGTTATACATAAATGGAGATTCCATTTAGCGGACCGAGTACCAGTTCTAACTACACTAAGAGAGTGCCTATCTTTGATAGCACAAATTATAAGATGTGGAGAGCGAGGATGGAGACTGTGTTTATGTCCATGGGTATGGACGTTGAGCGGGTAATCAGAGATGGATATATAGAACTAGCCAACGACAGAGAACCCATAGAAGCTGAAAGAAGAACTTATGAGCTAAACGGCAGAGCTTTGAGTGTCATTACATCAGCACTCACAGACTCTAAATACACAAAGGTAATGGACTATAGGGTTGCGAAGGATCTATGGGATAGACTCGAAAGTGTCTATCAAGGTTATGATAGACTATACGAAACCAGGCTGCAACTGTATACTCAGAGATTCGAAGCTCTCAAGATGGAGGAGCAAGAGAGTATACAGGAGTTCTTTGTGCGATTAATAGAAATTGTCAATGACATGCGAAGTCATGGCAAAAATAAAAAGAACTTTTCCATAGTAAAGAAGGTGTTGAGAGTTCTACCCAAAAGATTCATTCCAAGGGTGGAAGTTTTGGAAAACAGCAGAGACTTGGAGACAATGTCATTACAGGAGTTGCAATGCAGTCTGACTGCATTCGAGATGAAGATGCACTCTTATAAAGAGCCATCTGCATCTACATCCCAGCCCACAGCCAAGGAATCAAAAGAAGTAGCCTTCAAGGCTATGAGAAAATTAAAAATAAAGAAGGAAGCTGAGCCCTCAGACGAACAAGAGGAAAGTGACAATGAAGATGGTGAAGATGAGGTGGTAGCCTACTTCACCAGAAAATTCAGAAAGAGTGGAGCAGGAAAGCAAGCTGGAGGAAAAGGGAAAGGAGGGCTTTCCCTCAGATGCTTTAAATGTGTTAAGCAGGGGCACTTTGTATCTCAATGCAAAGTGAAAGATAATGACTCGGATGATGAAGCCTCAGATGAAGAGGATACAAAGTGGAAGAAGTCATCATACCGAAGAAGCAATTCCACAAGGCGACCAGCAGCTCCACAGAAGAAGAAGGGCTCACACAAGAACTACATGAGCCAGATTACTGAATCTAATGATGAAGCGGAATGTTCATCAGATTGTGCCTTTGTTGGCAAGATAGAGGTAGACAATGGTAGCACTGCCTCCCAAGAGGATGAGGTAGTAGAAGAAGAAGTAGATCTGGAAGAGGAGCTCGAGCTTGCTATTGAGGAGATCAAGAGAGGTTGCAGGATAAAGTAGCTCAAGAGAGAGCTCAAGCTAGCCAAGGGAGAGCTTGATGAATTCAAAGGTGAGAAGGATAAGGTGTTGGAGGAATCCAAGAAGTTCTACGAGGAAATTGTCAGTCTAAAGCTCAAGTTAGAGGAGCAGATCAAGATTTGTGATGACATCACCACAGAACTTACCACCAAAGACACCACAATCCAACGGCTTGAAGAAGAACTGGTAGGCCTTCAACAGAAGATCTCAAAAGATAGAGACAGTCAAGCCTTAACCTCCGGTAGCTCCCAGATCACATCACTCATCACAGCACCAGATGCTCAGAAGAACAGGGTGAAACCGCATGTTACAGGAATGGCTGTCAATTCAGATAATCCTACGAAGGGTGGTGCAGATGATGAGAAGATGAAGAGACATCCGAAGGAGTCCAAGCTCAATGGAATGACCAAATACAGTCAGAAATCTGAGCATTCCAAGAATGTGGAGAAATCTAATGCATACGTTATTTCTTCAAGTGTTCGGGTCCCCCTAGAGAAAGAAGGTAAACCTGTGAAAGCAGCCATCAAGGCCAAGCTTGTTTTGAAGAAGATCTCAGTTGCTCAGAGGGTGAACAACACCAGCTTTCAGGGTCACTGTTACTACTGTGCAATGTGGGCACACATGGCCAGACACTGTTGGTGGAGGTATCCGGTGCAAAGTCCTAGAACTGTGATGAAGACATCCACAAGGAACTTGCATCAGAAGGAAAGAAGGAAACTAGTTAGAAGTTTCTGCATTTACTGTCAGAAACAAGGTCATGAAGAAACTTCATGTTGGTGGAAGCCAAAGCCCATTACCACAAGCAACAAGTTTGTTGTGCTTTCGGACTTGGAAGTTTGTGATAAGTGTGGCAGTGAACGTCACAATACAAGAAGAGTACTTATTCCTGAGAAGAATAAGAAAAAAGATACTGTGAAAGTTCAAGAGAAAAGGAAAGTGATAGCATCTCAAAAGACTATGAAGCCTACATCTCAGGGGGAGTGCTTCAAGTCTAAAGTAAAACAAGGTGAGCACTTCAAGTTTAAAGTAAAACAAGTCTACATGGCTAAAGGAAAAGAAATAGCTCATATTGCTGAGATTGCATTGAAAGTAGACATCAAGGACAGATAGTGGATCCTAAATAGTGGCTGCTCAGGTCACATGACTGGTGACCTAAAGAAACTATCAGATGTAAATAAAGACAAATCTGGCAAAGTAAGATTTGGCAATGATAGCTCACTGAAGATCAAGGGGCTAGGATCAGCCAAATGGGGAAAGAATAAGCTGAAGGATGTTCTGCATGTTAAAGGATTGAAATATAATTTAGTATCGGTCAGTCAGCTGTGTGATGCAGGTCATAAAGTGATCTTTACTAAAACTGATTGTCAGGTGAAAAGAGAAAATGGCAACACAGTAGTAGCTGGAAGAAGGACAGATGGGGACTTGTATGTCATTGATGAAAACAAGACTCATAGCTGTCATATTACAAAGGTTGAAGAAAATGAACTCCGGCACAGGAGATTGGGACATCGAATCGGAAGAGCATGAGAAGACTTGTAAATTGCAAGGCTATTAGAGATCTCTCAGATATTAAAAGAGAAAGAGAGCATGTCTGCTCAGCATGTTTACATGGAAAACAAGCGAGATTTTACTACCATGTGAAGGAGGATAGTTCAGAAGCAACTCTAGATATTGTGCATACAGACCTGTGTGGACCAATGAGAAACAAGGGACTCAATGGTGAAAGGTATTTCATTCTATTTGTGGATGATTTCACGAGAAGAACCTGCATTATGTATTTAAAGCACAAGACAGAAGCTCTAGACTGTTTCAACAAGTATAGAAGAATGGCTGAAAATGACTGTGCTCGAAAGATTAAGATTCTAAGATCTGATCAGGGTACTGAGTTTACAAATGAAGCCTTTGAGAGATATCTGAACAAACATGGGATTTAGTATCAACTGTCAGCAACAAGAACTCCACACCAAAACGGAGTTTTTGAAACAAAGAATAGAGTTATCATTGAAATAGGCAGAACACTATTGCTGGAAGCTAATCTTCATGCAAGGTTTTGGACAGAGGCAACGAGAACAGCAGTACATCTCCTGAATAGAGTAATATTAAGACCAAGAATAGACTGCACACCCTATGAGTTATGGTGTGGAAAGAAGTCAACAGCCAAATACTTAAGAATATTTGGAAGCCCTTGCTTCGTAAAGATAAAGGAGCAAGGAAGAGGAAAGTTTCATGCCAGATCTGAGGAAGGAACATTCGTTGGATACTCATATCAGACAAAGGGATATAGAGTTTTTCTTCCAAGACCTGGAAAAGTTATAACTTCAAGTGAAGTTAAAGTGGATGAAAATTGGAAGAAGGATGTAACCGAGGATGAGAATCTAGATTTTGAAGTAGCAGAACCTTAGATGGAAGGAGAGACTGAGCATTTAAAGGAAAAGAAAGATGAGGACACAGACTCAGAGAAGTCTGATGAAGAAGAGAAGGAAGAGTCCAACCCTGGAGAAAATTCAACTAAAAAGACCAGGAGAACATGGTCCAGTATGCATGACAAGGATCAGATCCTTGGTGATCCACAAGCAGGTGTAACTACCAGGAGAAGGTTTACAAGGGCTACTGCACTGCTCTCTCAGATAGAGCCAAAAATAGTTGGAGAAGTAGTAGAGGATGAAGCTTGGGTCATAGCAATGAATGATGAGCTAGACCAAATTGAAAAGAACATGACATGGGAGCTGGTTCCTAGACCAAAGAGTAAAAATGTCATCAGAACAAAGTGGGTGTTCTGGAATAAATTAAATGAAGATGGCAAGGTTATTAGGAACAAGGCTAGACTGGTCTGCAAGGGCTACTCTCAGATTGAGGGTATAGATGTAGATGAAACATTTGCACCGGTGGCAAGGCTAGAAACGATTAGGATGTTTCTTGCATTGACAGCACACAAGAGATTCAAAGCCTATCAAATGGATGTGAAGTCTGCATTTTTGAATGGATTGCTAAAAGAGGAAGTTTATATTGAGTAACCAGATGGAGTATAGATTCTTGATGATGAAACACATGTGTGCAGGTTAAAGAAAGCCTTGTATGGCCTGAAGCAGGCTCCTAGGGCCTGGTACAACCGACTGGATGGGTATCTACAGAAAATGAACTTTAGTAGAGGAACAGTGGATCATAACTTATATATATTGAATTCAGATAGAGGTTGGCTGGCTACCATAGTCTATGTAGATGACATCATATTCGGAGGAAGTCACTTAGGATTATATGAAGACTTTGCTAAGAAAATGAGTGATGAATTTGAAATGTCTCTTATAAGTGAGTTAACATACTTCTTGGGATTATAGATCACGCAGACTGCTGAAGGAATCTTTATATCACAGCACAAGTATGCCAGAGAACTGTTAAAGAAGTATGGTATGAATGATAGCAGGCCTGTTGGAACACCAATGGCTACAGGCTGCAAACTTCATAAGGATCAGGAAGGCACGAGTGTAAATCAAAAAGAGTATCGAGGTATGATTGGAAGCCTCTTATACCTCACTGCCTCTAGACCTGATTTAATGCAAGCTGTGTGTCAAGCAAGTAGATATCAAGTCGATCCAAAGGAGTCTCACTTGCTGGCAGTCAAGCGAATTCTTAGATACCTACAAGGTACACTGGAAATGGGACTGTGATATTCATCTAGGGATTCAATTGAGTTACAGGCTTACACTGATGCAAACTGGGATGGAAATATAGTTGATAGACGATCTACCAGTGGTTGCTGTTTTTATCAGGGTTCAAAGAGTGTTGCATGGTTGAACCGTAAACAGAACAGTGTGGCCTGCAGCACAGCCGAAGCTGAATATGTGGCGGCACATTCTGCATGTACTCAAGTGGTATGGATGAATACTCAACTGTCAGACTTGGGAGTGAATGTGGAGTTACCTGTCAACATCTGGTGTGACAACCAGAGTGCAATTAATATTAGCAGGAATCCCGTTCAGCATTTAAAGACCAAGCATATCGACTCATCGATACCACTACATCAAAGAACAAGTGGAAGAGGGCATTGTACAATTAGTGTATGTTCCCACGCAGGAACAAACTACAGATATTCTCACCAAACCTCTCCATTGTGCTGTTTGATAGACACCGAAGCAGGCTGTCTGTACAACTACCTCCTCACGCGTAAGGCATCAGTGGGGTTCCCCCCTCTTTCTTTGCAATTGGTTGGCAAAGGGGGAGAAGAGAAGAGAGTACTGTGTCTAGGGGGAGCACACAGTGGAGGAGTTCAGGGGGAGTGGTTTGAAAGGTTTGCGCATTCCGTATGTTGCCAACAATTCCAAAGGGGGAGATTGTTGTTCCCACGAGGTTGAGTTGTTATTGTTGTCAAAATGTTGCAGGAAATGGAATCCGCAAGCTCAAAGGTCTAGGTGAAAGATCTGTACTTGGTTGGATAACTTCGTAAAGTCATCTCTTAGAGTGAGCTCGTAGAGGGAGTCTACCTATGTACGTTCTGACTCGAAGGTCGTAGACCATCAGACCATGAGGCTCATAGGACCCTCAAAGGACCATAGGGTCGAAGCCTTGAAGAGGAACAGGGTCCAAGCCTCAAAGGGCCATAGGGTAGACTCCCTCTAGTTGCAACGATCCAAGGTGCAGACAGGTGTAGAGCCACGTCTAGCAGACTCGAAGCAAAGACTCAAAACCGTAGATTGAAAGACCTGGTGCAGAGACCCATAGGCAGTTATTCAGCCAAGGCAGAATAAGGTGATCACTGACTCGAAGACTCATAGTGCTCTTAGGCTCGTAGAATGAGATGTCAGTTAAGCACTGGTTCTGACCTAGCTTCGAAGTCAGAGAGCAAAAGAATTAGAAGATCAAATGCCCTTAGTTCGAAGACTCAGACTCGAAGAATTGAAGAGGAAGACTTGTAGACTCGTAGAAAAGCTACGAGGCAGTATCTCCGAGGCTATAGCTAGGCAAAGGAGCGGAGCGCGCTACGAAGAAGCTCACCGTTTTAGTAAGTTATTACCCAGATAGCGGTTTCAAGTACGCTAAGTACTGAAGAACACGTGGACATCATCCGCATGTGGTTTAACATGTTTCAACGGTGAAGATCAAAGGGAGAAACATGCTAAACCTTAGACGAAGGGTTTTTGACTGGTGCCGACCTATAAAAGCAAGGAATATGCCTGACTTAATAAAGCAGCCAAAAATATACTTTGTGCAGACAAGAAACGTATCTGTAGAGATACAAGAGGCGATGCAGAGTAGTTCATAAGAGCTTCCTCCACCTTGATGAAGTTGTTGGTCATACCCGTGTTCACCAAGGCCTTAGTTTCAAGGTTGTTGGCCTTAGTGAGCACGTACATGCGCCCCTTCTGTCTTCTGGATGGTGGCACTGATCGGCAATTTGCAAGTGTACAAATTGTGACAAGTAATAAAGTGGATGTTTAAGTCCGGATTATCGTACCCAAGGGAAGGATAAAGAATTTGGAAATTTTAAATGGCTTATAAAGAGAATTTTTGAGTGAAATAAATATAAAAACAGAACTGAATTTAAATAATTTGATTTTTGAAAATATGTGAGAGATGGAAATGTTGTTTTGAGTAGAGATAAGTTCAATTGATAAAGGTGGTTAAAGTTAAGATTTCATTTGATGTATTTTTCTTAAGATTATGTCTTAGTTCAATCTAATTCTTTCCTTTGTGATAATATTTAATACCCAACCTCTAATGCATGAATTAGCCTTTTCCAAGTGCAGTAATTTTGTGTATACCCTAGTATGGGGTGTCATCACTGGTTTTCGTTCGGGCCCGTTTGGGGTGGGCTCAAACTAAACCAATGGTGAGAAATTTAGAGTCACCACCAACTGTTTTTGGGGTACAGTTGGATACCCTCTATTTTGAGTAGTTTAAAGGTGTGGTCTGCGTTATCAGAGAAGGGTTCAGGATTTGGTTACGTGTAGGGAAGGATTAGCACCCCTACAGTGCCCTTTCGGTATCTATTTTCGGAGGAGGAGGTTTTCTATTTATTTGTACTGCCGTGATTCGGTTGAGGCACTATTGTTTTCCTAGAAAGTCTATGCTTTTTATTTAACTAAGTTATTTGTCAAAGTTATAGTTAAAATTGATTTACCCTAAATCTCTAAAGGAAATCCTAAAAATCTTGTTTTTTTGCTTTTTTATTTGAGGTGGAAAATGAAATCCTACGATTTTGTTTTTGTTTTGTTTTTTTTGTTTTGTTTTTGTTTTTTTTGTTTTTTTATTTTTTGTTTTTTTTTTTGGAAGACATTTTGGAAAACATTTTATTGCAAAACATTTTTGTTTTTTTTGCTTTGGTTTTTTTTTTTGTTTTTTAAGGAGACATTTTTGAAAACATTTTGAAAAGCTTTTATTGAAAACATTTTGTGGAAAATGTTTTGTTTTTTTGTTTGTTCTTTTTTGTTTTTTTAAGAATTGACCATATCAAAATACATGCATATCAAAATAAAACGTGAACTGTGTGGTTTTGACATACAAAAATAATATAAAAAAACAAAACCACCCTCTCTCTTTTTCTTCTTTTTTTTTCTCTTTTTTCTCCTTTTCGTTTTCATTCTTCTCTTTGCTCTCTCCTTTTTCTTACTATTCTTTACATATTATAACATACAATATATACAGAAAAAAAATACAAGGAAAATACAACATATGTTAACAACATAAAAAGGAAAACACAAGGAAAATACAACACATAACAACAACTGAAAAAAGAAAGAATATATATATATATATATATATATATATACACAAGAAAAGACTAAGAAATTACATCAAATATGAAGATAAATAAGCTAAGAAATAATAAAGGACAGAAATCAGCTAGGATTATAGAACCGACTTTAGAGCTTCGAACACTGGACTACTGTGTGAATCCTGTCCACGCCGATTGTCGCCTGCTCGAATTACCAAATCACCAAGTTCCAATAGCGCAAATGGCAAAAATCAGTTGGGATTTTGATTTGGAGATTGCAGTGATGTGTGGAGATGAGAGAAGATGAATTTTTTTTTTCTGGGTTTTGGGTAGAAAATGTGGGAAAGGAGGATGATGTATCTTTTTTGGGATTAAGATTTTTTGTGGTTGGAATTGAGGAGAGTGGGTGTAAGGAATAGGGAATGAAAATGAATTGGCGTTTTTTGTGATGAAAACGTAGAAAGAGAGGGCTGAAACTGGAGTTGTTTTTTTTTTCCTTTGCTGGGAAAAAGGAGAGCTGTAACGAGGTATTAGGGAAAAGGGATTTAGAAAGAATGGGCGATTTTTGATTGCAGAATAGCAGAAAGTTGTTGTTTCTTTTTAATGCAGTAGTTGGGCGAATTTGAGATAGAATGGCAGTAAATCAGAAAGGGGGGTTTTTTTTTTGGGCGTAATCTCTGGATTCTCTCTTCTCTTTTTTTCGTATCAGGAAGCCGGGTATGAAGATGGCAGCAAAGTTCTCCTCCTTTCTTTTTCTGGTGGAAATCTCCTCTCTTTCTGGGCGTGAATCTCTGTTTTTCGTTGGAGAGGATACTGATTTTAAAGAGATTTGGATGCATCTCATTAATTGCTGCATTTAATGCTTCGTCGGGTGTATTATTAATCCCAGCATTATTAAGTTCCAGATTCTATGCTTTGTCGGGTGGACTGTCGATCTATGATTGCCTTTTTTGGTTTTTTATTGACACATGTGACTGACAGGCATTGAAAAGCATCTCTGCCAAAAATGGCCAGCTAATAAAACGTATCCCATGATCAAACAGCGAGAAAGCCAGCGAAAGAGGCCAAACAGCGAAGGTCAAAGGTCAAAGGGTCGGAGTGTCGGCAGATCGAAGTGTCGGCAGGGTCAAAGTTTCTGCGGGTTGAAAGTCAACGGTCAATAGGTCGAAGTGTTGGCAGGTCGAAGGTCGTAGGTCAAGGGTCGTAGATTCGGAGGTCGAAGTGTCGGTAGGTCGGAGGGTTGAAGGCTTGCAGGCTTCGAAGCTTCGAGGCTACGAGTCAACTTTTAATTACCCTTTTACCCCCACTTAAAATACCAAAATGGACGACCTTTCAGGGATTGTTTAGGAAGACCCGTATTCGCCTAAATAGACAGGCATTGAAAAGCATCTCTGCCAAAAATGGCCAGTTAATAAAACGTATCCTGTGATCAAACTGCGAGAAAGCCTAGCGAAAGAGGCCAAACAACGAAGGTCAGAGGTCAAAGGGTCGGAGTGTCAGCAGATCGAAGTGTCGGCAGGGGCAAAGTTTCGGTGGGTCAAAAGTCAACCGTCAATGGGTCGAAGGTCAACGATCAACGGGTCGAAGTGTCAGCATGTCGAAGATCATAGGTCAAGGGTTGTAGATTCGGAGGTCGAGGTGTCGGCAAGTCGGAGGGTCGAAGGCTTACAGGCTTCGAAGCTTCGAGGCTTCGATCCTTTGAGGCTTCGAGGCTTCGAGTCTTCGAGGCTACGAGTCAAGTTTTTTTTAATTACCCTTTTACCCCCACTTAAAATACCAAAATGGACAACCTTTCAGGGATTGTTTAAGAATACCTATATTCGCCTAAATAGACATTTCGGACTATTCCTCACATGCACATTTTCGGGCAATTTGACCAGGGGCATTGGCCGTCTTTTGGCAAGTTTGACTTTTTCTGACGAAGATTATTTTGGCCATAACTTCTTCATTTTAAATTAGAATTGAGCTCAGTCAAGTGCGTTAGTCTCCAAATTTCATCCTCTATCACCTAGCGTTGATCTTGGGGCACTTTCGGGGCTGGCAACAGAGGTTATCAATTTTGGGCTTCTCGGTTCGTGTCAATGCATCCATCTTGTGCAAATCGCAGGGAATCTCTAAGGACCTGTTCAACAAGGTATATGGCATGGGCAAAAAGGTATATACATCAAATGGGGTTAGTATGTCCAACCCAGACAAAATGGGGTCCAACAGCTGCCCCTCTTTGTGCACTGTTTGTATACAAACATCGTATAAAGATAAAAGGGAGTCATTTTGGATGGGTTGGAGCACTTACCTGGCTTACCTTGCACAGAGCAAGAATAGAATGCGATGGTTAGGTCTGTCCCCTAGAGTCAAAAGCAGCTTCTTGGCTAGTGGGTTTAAAGCACTTACCTGGCTTACCTTGCACAGAGGAAGAATAGAATGCGATGGTTAGGTCTGTCCCCCAAAGTGAAAAGCAGCTTCTTGGCTGGTGGGTTTGAATAATTGTGATGAGGCATCTAAGGCCTAACAGAAATGGAAAAGGCAAGCAAGGCCTAACAGGAATTGAAAAGGCAAGCAGGGCCTAATAGAAAGTGAAAAGGCATCCAAGTCCTGACAGAAAGGGAAAAGGTATCCAAGGCCTGACAGGAATTAAAAAGACATCTAGGGCCTAACAGGAAATTGAAAAGGCATCCAAGGCCTAACAGAAATTGAAAAGGCATCCAAGGCCTAACAGGAAGGGAAGAGGCATCCAAGGCCTGACAGAAAAGGAAAAGGCATCCAAGGCTTGACAGGAATTGAAAAGGCATCTAGGGCCCAACAGGGAATTGAAAAGGCATCTAAGGCCTGACAGAAAGGAAAAAGGCATCCAAGGCCTGACAGGAATTGAAAAGGCATTTAGGGCCTAACAGGAAATTGAAAAGGCATTCAAGGCCTGACAGAAGTTGAAAAGGCATCCAAGGCCTAACAGAAAGGGAAGAGGCATCCAAGGCCTGACAGAAATTGAAAAGGCATCCAAGGCCTAACAGGAAATGGAAGAGGCATCCAGAGCCTGACAGAAATTGAAAAGGCATCCGAGGCCTAATAGAAAGGGAAGAGCCATCCAAGGCCTGACAGAAATTGAAAAGGCATCCAAGGCCTAACAGGAAGTGAAAAGGCATCCACGGCCTAACAGGAATTGAAGAGGCATCCAAGGCCTAACAAAAATTGAAAAGGCATCCAAGGCCTAATAGAAAGGGAAGAGGCATCCAGGGCCTGACAGGAATTCAAAGGGCATCCAAGGCCTGACAAGAGTACATGATTGTTGAAGAGGACATATGGGCTTCCTCTATGAGTTCACTCAATGAGATCGCTCTACGAGGTTACCCGAAAAGGGAAGAAGTTTATTCGAGTGTCAAAAGGGTGCTTTTTGAGCTTGGGGAAATTATAAAGAAAGATTTGTATAGTTGAACAAAGAAAGCTAGGAGGGCTTGATGAGAAGCTTGCTGAGGATGAGCTCTTAGGATCTTCAAGGGCGATAACATTCCTGAAATTGCAGAATATGCTGAATGTATACAAATAAGTCATGGAATGCAACGTGCTGTATGCAGGGATACATAAACCTCAACCTGTGGTGAAATATGATGCAATGTGATGCAATGCGATGTATGCATCGAATGCAATGTGATGTATCACTGAGGGTTTGGCAAGGGCTGGAGATTTATCTAAATGCTGTTGGAGAGGTTGGTTAACATTCAACTTGTTGAGGAACAATTTTCTCTTTGGATGGGAAAACTTTTTGATCCTAGCTGGGGAACTTCCTTCTTTGTAGATGAAGGACCTATTTGACTTAGCTTCAACGCGCTGCAGAGCTTGACTTGACGACTTCGCTGGGGATAGGGATATTCTGTGGAGATATGGGTACTCTGAGTTGGAGGACTTAATTTGTTTGGGGATTTTGAGCTTGACCCTATCCATAAGGCAATGCCAAAGGAGCCTACTGGGGATTTAAGATATTCTACTTAAATGTGAAATGAAGATGATAAAATCTAATTAGGGATATAAAACGGCATTTTACTGGTTTGATTCCACAAAACATATTTATATCATAAAAAATGCCCTATTGTTATAATCTGATAAACAGAATTACAAGTCTTTAAAAAGCATAATATACAAATTTGATTCAAGTGTGCCTTAGGTTTGACCAAATCTTCCACCGTTTACAGCTGTTGTCTTTAGGTGACGCTGTTTCCACTGTTTGCAATGGACCCTGTTTTAGGTGGTCCTGATCCTTATGGATTCTAACTGCTTTCACCCTTTAGATTTGTCGTCGGCTTTGTATTTTACCTTTGGTGCCCTTTTGGGTTTTCACCAAGTCCGCCTTTATTTGCTTCTTTGTCTATTGTTAGAGCTTTGTATTTTACCCTTGATGCCCTTTCAGGTTTTCACCAAGTCCGCTCATCATAGGAATGAGAACCTTGTTAAGAGGTATGAGAGTTAAGCATAGAACTTTTTCACCGCATCGCTATTCACTGGGTTAGGGAGCTCATCACCATCCATTCTGGCAAGGATTAAGGCACCTCCTAAGAATGCTTTCTTCACCACATATGGGCCTTCATAATTGGGAGTCCACTTGCCTCTATGGTCATGTTGAATTGGTAAAATCTTCTTGAGGACGAGGTCACCCGCTTGAAATCTTCTAGGCTTCACCTTTTTATTATAGTTGTTCATCATTCTCTGTTGATATAACTGTCCTCTGCAAACAGCTGCCAAGCATTTGCCTTTGATTAAGTTCAACTGCTCATAATGACTTTGGGCCCATTCTGCTTCTTCTAGCTGAGTATCCTTGAGTACTTGGAGGGAAGGTATCTCCACTTTGACAGGTAGAACCGCTTACATGTCGTAGACCAAAGAAAATGGAGTTGCCCCAGTTGATGTTCGCACTGAGGTACGATAAGCATGCAAAGCATATGGTAGCTTCTCATGCCTATCTTTGTATGTCTCAATCATCTTTCTGAGAATGTTCTTGATGTTCTTATTGGCCACTTCAACTGCTCCATTTATTTTGGGGTGATAGGGAGTCGAGTTGCGGTGTTGGATTTTGTATGTTTCGCACAACTTACCCATCATCCGACTGTTCAGATTGGAGGCATTGTCTGTTATCATTTGCTCAGGAAGCCCGTATCGACATATAATGTTGCTCCACAGAAATTTGAGCACCACAGCTTACGTGACATTAGCATATGACGCTACATCTACCCACTTGGTAAAATAATCAATGGCGACCAAGATAAAGCGGTGACCATTGGATGCTTTTGGCAAGACTGGTCCTATGACAGATGCCCCAAAGCGAGAAGGGCTATGAGGACACCATCACATGCAGCTTGGATGGAGGTACTTGGATCTTATCGCCATAAATTTGACACTTGAGGCATTTGCACACATATTCAATGCAATCTTTTTCCATAGTGACCCAATAATAGCCCATTCGCATAATTTGTCTTGTTAATGCATGTCCATTTGCATGTGAACCGCATTCTCCTTCGTGCACTTCTTTCATTATCTATTTCAACTCATCTTTTGCCACACACCGCAGTAACACCAAGTCATGATTTCGCTTATATAGAATGGGACGATCAAGGTAGTAGTTAGACGCTGACCTTCGGATATTTCTTTTATCAGACTCAGAGGCCTCAGCTGGGTATTCTTGCTTGAGTAAATACTGTCTGATGTCAACAAACAGGGCTTTTCTTGAATCTTTCCTTCAATGGCCATGCAATGTGCAGGAGTATCTTGTATACGGATATCGAAAGATTGGACTTCCAACTTTGTGTCTAGCTGAAGGAGGGAGGCTAGAGTGGCCAGCGCATCAGGAATCTGATTGTATTCCCTGGGCATATGCTCGAATATGATGTCTTCGAATTGCTCGGCTAACTTCGTAACATGTTTTCGATATGGGATTAATTTGTGGTTTCGAGTCTCCCATTCTCCCTTTACTTGAAAAATGATAAGTGCAGAATCGCCAAACACTCGTAATTTTTTGATTCCTTTGTTAATTGCTTTTTGAAGTCCCATCACACAGGCCTCATATTCTGCTATATTATTTGTACAAGGGAAGGTTAGCTTTGCCGCCATGGGGAAATATTCGCCTTTTGGGGATATCGGGATGGCCCCAACACCGTGACCTACGAGACTGGAGGCTCCATCAAACCACATCGTCCATATATCTGATACTTCGGTCGTAATGATGTTAATGTGCTCATTTAGAAAGCCGATAGTCGTGGGCTCATAGTCTTCTAGCGCTCTATCTGCCAAGTAATCAGCTATTGCGCTTCCTTTTATAGCTTTTTGAGGTACGAAGATGATATCATATTCTGATAGGACCAATTGCCATTTGGCAATTCTTCCAGAGATGGATGGTTTTTCTAAAAGGTACTTGAGCGGATCATGCCTCGAAATCAGCCATGTTGTATGATAAAGAGTGTATTGCCTCAATCGTCTTGTTATCCACACAAGGGCACAACATGTCTTTTCCAATGGTGTATAGTTCATTTCATTGACGGTGAACTTTTTGCTGAGATAATAAATGGCTTGCTCCTTCTTGCCTGTAGAATCATGTTGCCCCAAGACACAACCCATTGAGGACCCTTGGACACTCAAGTATAAGATTAAAGGTCTGTCTGGTACTGGTGGGACCAAAATAGGTGATTGGACAGATATTGTTTGATCCTGTCAAAAGCTTCTTGACACTCGTCATTCCAAATTTTGGGGTTATTCTTCCGTAACGTCTTGAAGATGGGTTCACATGTGGCCGTTAATTGTGAAATGAATCGAGCGATGTAATTCAATCTCCCGAGGAATCCTCTAACCTCCTTGATGGTTCGTGGTGGGGGCATCTCTTGGATAGCTTGAACTTTATCCGGATCAATTTCCACTCCTTTTTAGCTCACGATGAAGCCTAACAGTTTTCCCGACATGGCTCCAAAAGTGTATTTTTCGGGGTTCAATTTGAGTTGATATTTCCGTAGCCTGTTGAAGAGCTTACGGAGTACTTCAATGTGATCTTCAGTGCTTCGTGATTTGGCTATCATGTCATCCACATATACTTCGACCTCTTTATGCATCATATCATGGGATAGGGTCACCATGGCTCGCTGATAGGTTGCCCCTGCATTTTTCAGACCAAAAGGCATCACATTATAACAGAATGTGCCCCAAAGTGTTGTAAACGTGGTCCTCTCCTTGTGTTCGGAGGCCATACTAATCTATTTGTAGCCCGAAAAGCCATCCATGAATGAGAATAGAGCATGCTTTGCTGTGTTATCCACTATGGTATCAATGTGAGGAAGCGGGAAGTTATCTTTCAGACTGGCCCAATTCAGATCTCTATAATCGACACACATGCGAACTTTGCCTCCTTTCTTCGGTACTGGTACAACATTGGCCACCCATTCTGGATAATGGGAGACACTTAGGAAACCTGTGTCCCATTGCTTTTTGACTTCTTCTTTAATCTTCAGTAGCATCTCTGGTCCCATTCTTCGCAATTTCTGTTGTACTGGCTTGCACTCTGGCTTCGCTGGTATATGATGCTACACTATGTCAGTGTCTAATCCCGGCATATCTTGGTACGACCATGCAAAAACATCTATGTAGCTTTTTAACAGCTCAATTAATTGCTTTTTGATGTCGGCAGCGATCAAGGACCCTACCCTCAATTCTCTTGGTTCAGCTATCGTCCCCAAATTCACCGTTTCTACTGGGTCTTCACTTGGAATGGATAAGCGATCGTCCCTTTCCAGTAGGCGTATGATCTCTCCTAGTAGCTCGGGTGTCTCCTCTACCTCATCCTCATCAGCTTCAAACACTAGCTGCTCCTAGTTTGGACTTTGGTCAAACCTTACGCATCTCTTTTCGTTTTCGCATATTATGTTTTCATTGGCATTGTACCTGCTTATAAGAGAATGACAAGTTGGTAACCAAATATGATATGCATATGTTATGAATGGAATGCACCATGGGAGATTTTTTAAAAAAGGTACATTTTATTGGAAAGATTTAAGAAAAACAAACATCCACTTCAAAAGACATTAAAATAGAATACATTAAATCTCTGTAACCCCTTAAGCATTACATTATGGGGAGGTCCAGGCTGGTCCAATTGTTCAATGGATGGTTGGGATCCTCTCGCTGATAACGTGCATTTATGCCGTTATTCTAGTGTATATTTAGGGCATTAAAGAGCATGACTAAAGCTTAATTTACCCATATTTCATAGATATTTGCTCTAACCCCTTAGGAAGACACTACTTGTTCTAGATGTGTGTTTTTGAGTTGTTTTGGCAGGTTTTTAGGTGATTTCTTCTCAAACAAATCAGCTGGATCATCTTGTTTACTAAAGAGGAAGCTTGTGGCAAAATATGAGCTCAAAAGGAGGCATTTTGAAGGCTACAAACGACAAAGCTGCAAGAGGCCTCTTCACACATTAAGTGCTGAGTAAGCACGTTTTGATTTATTTGACCATGAAGATGACTTTACCAATATCACATATAGAAGGGAAAGTTGCTCCAAATGAGGCCCTCTATCTCCCATAAAAATTTCAGAGCAAAAGGACAATAAAAGAGTTTGCACGTGATATTGGGATTTGATTTTTTTGACCTAGTAGGACGCTTCATATGATATCACGTGCAAAACAAAAGTTTCTCCAAATGATATCATCTACCTCTCATAAAAATTTTAGAGCATTTGGAGGTGCACGTGATATGGCCATTGTCACGTGCATTATCACGTGCAGCCATATTTTTGCACAGTGGCCTTTGTTTTGTTATGGTGATGACTTTTCCCTAAAGAACCTTGTCCAAATTCTTCTTGGTTTGAGTGCTATTAAGGTTGGAAGGAAAATGGATGTCACTTACCAAAACTACACCATTTTGATAAGTGACAACAGCTGGCACTTAGGGCACACCTTATGCATGACCTGCAGCCCTATATAAAGGGGGAAACACATCTTTTCTAGAGGATTGAACATCTAGGGGGAGCTAGGGTTCTTCCTCCACCTTGGAGGAGAGGAGAGCAAGGTTGAATGCTGAAGAAGGGATTTGAAGGGTAGAACGTGTTCTGCAAGAGGTGGACTTGAAGAGATTAAGCACTGCTGCATACTCTGGCGATTAGGGTTGGAGACATTGACCATCTATCTCTGCCCCCCTTCTGTTCATGGGTTTGTGGATTATTATTCAGATTATTTTGATTATTATGAGTATGTAATTCTCTTTTCTAGGGGCGCAATGTAGCCCCTTATGCTATTGTGATGATTTTATGAATTCTGGGTTTGTTAATTGGTAATTTCATGTTTTTATGAATCTGTTCTTCATCTTTTAATATCTGGGCTATACACCTGGGTTTTCTTAGCCCTAGTCTGGGGGAAGACATGAGATTTATGACATGCTTGTGATTGGTGTGACCATATCCTCTTGTATGTGTGATATATTGGGTGTGTAAGGCTGCTATGATGACCATTCAAGCAGTCAGCACTTAGAAGGTCTGGCAATGTCCATTTGCAGTGCCTTGGTTAATATATAGCATGCTGTCATTAAAACAATCCCAAAGAACCATAAAATCAATAGCAACAACATAGGGAGGTGAACTTGTGATCCTAGAACTTGAATCCCTTGGTATCAATTCTGAATTTTTGTTGTCTAAAAATTACAGAAAACAAAACAAAAATTAGTTCTTAATTTAAAAGTTTACTGGTTTACCAAAACAATTTAGACAACATTAGTAAATCAGTGATTTGATCAGACTTTTATCCAAGCAATCTCTATGGGTTCGACCCCTTACTTGCTACTACAATGTGGAAAGCATCTAGGGATTACAAATAATGTTTGGCGTGGATTTAAATGACATTAGATCAACTCTGATAGAGAGAGGTTAACAATCTGTCTATCACTCGCACCACCAGAACCATCTCGTTCGGTACATGCTCGTTTGTGTCCAATGCAGCTACAGTCCCCATCTCGGGCTCAGGTTGGCTCTTATGGATAAATCCTCCAGTCCAGAATGTAACATTTAAGGGGGGAAAGCTCCTCCTTTCCTCTTGTATTGTCCTTTTTTGCAACTTTGCCATTCTGATTTCCCTCCTTTTGGCAGCTTCCCTCTGTCTGTAAGCTCTTATAGGCACATAGCCTAGCCCAAACTTCTCGGTATTTTCTCGGATGGTCAATGGTTTCTAGATTCCTTGAGCCTTTGGGCCTAATCCTTGCCTTGGTTTGTACCCTTGCTTGATCATGGTGGCTGCAACCATTCTTGCAGCCTTCGAGAGATTATGGCTTGGGGCAGAAGTGACATTCACCATCTCAAATGCCCAATAGGAGCATTCTGGTATATCTTCGTTGTTCTCAACATAAGGAACTGATGCTGGTTTGGTGACGAGGAAACTTGTCTCTCCAGAGATGCAAACAAGTTGGTCTCCCATCGCAAATTTCATCTTTTGGTGGAGGCTTGACGGCACTGCCCCTGCCATGTGGATCCAGGGTCTTCCCAACAAACAGCTATAATATGGCGTGATGTCCATCACCTGAAATTCCACCATAAAGGTAGCTGGTCCAATCAGAAGCGGAATGTCTAGAGTGCCCACCATGTCACGCTTTCCTCCATCGAATGCCCGTACCTTCATCGTACAAGGGTGCATATAGGACGCGTCGACCGGAAGTTGTTGCAGTATATGTAAAGGCATAATGTTCAAGGCAGAACTGTTGTCAACGAGTACTCGGGCTATTGTATGCGCCTTACACTTGACAGCAATGTGCAGAGCTTTTATGTGTCCTTTCCCTTCCTGAGGCAGCTCATCATCTCCAAAGCTAATGACGTTGTTCATGATGAGGTTACTGGTGATTCCATCAACATTCGCCACTGAGACGGTCAGTGGAACATAGGCCTGGCTCAGAACTTTCAGCAGTGCTTCCCGGTGAGGTTGGGAATCCATCATTAAAGAGAGCAAGGAGATGTGAGCTAGTTGTCGACTCAACTGATCGACAATATTATAATCGCTCTGCTTCATGAGTTTTAAAAATTCCGTGGTCTCCTCTTTTGTGACTGGTGTTCCTTTCTTTGTTGCCTCCAGTGTTGGCCCCATATCGGGTTCTACAGCTTTTTCCTTCCTCGCTTTGTCAGCCATATCAGGGGCATAAGCCCGATCGCTCTTGGTCTACTTTTCTGCTGCGGTGGCTTCCTGGACTACTTCACAGCTGTAGTTCCATGGGATAGCTTTATCTGTCTTGTAGGGGAAATGGGCAGGAACACGTATGGTGAGAGGTGTAATTCCGTGAGGTAGTAGTGGGATTTCTGGAGTCTTAACATTCAAGACAAGGGGTGTTGGCACCCATGATGGTTGGTATGACATGTGGCCTTGGATCATGTGGCTTTGATTGTCTGCTTCTCCTCTTGAGAATTCGATCATTCTCTGGTCCATGAGCTTTTGTACCTGTCTATCGAACTCGCTACATTGTTCGATGTCGTGTCCCCATGACATCTTGTGATAAGGGCATTGTTTCTCCCCATCTGTTCCCTTTCCTGTCTCTGGCGCGTCTTTAGTGAGTATATATCCATGTTCATGTAGCAGGGTAAACAAATATGTCTTTTCCATTTGTACATGGGAGACCTTCTCCAGCCGTCCTCCTGTGGTGATATTGGCCACATCATGAGAGTGTTCTGAGAGTGGATTACTGTTCACGTTTGGCATCCCAGTCAGTGTGGAAAAGTCTAGCCACTTCGCATCCTTTAATGCCTGAACCTTCCTTTTGAATGTTATACAATTTTCAATATCATGTCCAGCTCCACCTGCATGATATTCACATCTGGCATCCGGCTTGTACCAGGCCGGGGGAGGAGACTTTATTTCTCCCAAGGGTATAGGGGTTACCATCCTTGCCTCTAAAAGCTTGAGGTATAATTCCGCATAAGTCATTGGAATTGGGTCAAACTCTAGTCGTGGTCGACGAGAAGCCCGATTGCGCTCCGCTGGCTGGGTCAGGGCCCTCGGTTGCCCCTGTCCTTGGAATGAGGCTCTTGGTCCCTCCTGAGTTGCTGGCCTTGGTTGCTCTGGGTATGGCGCACTCGGTTGAAATGAGTTAGGTACCATTGAATATGGAAATGGAACCCCTCCTTGCGGCAAGTATGGCATGAATTGGGGAGGTGGTGCAGGTTTAGCGTAGGTGGCCACTGGCGATCCTTGGTAGTACCCTGGTGTTTGGTAGAATGTCGACTGCATCGCCTGGTTCGATTGATACACGAGGTTGCTCTCACCTTCTTTCTTCTTAGGCTGTGGTTGAGACCTTTTTGAAGCCTCTGCCACATCACCCTTTAGCTTTCCTCCTTTAATTCCACTTTCTACACGTTCACCAGATGCGACAAAATCTGCAAAGATGCTAGAGACGTTCCCGATTAACTTCTCGTAATAGACGCCTTTCACTGTGTTGATAAAAAGAGTAGTGAGTTCTCTTTTTGTAAGGGGAGGTTGGACCTCCACAGCAGTCTCTCTCCATCTCCGTGCATAATCCTAAAGCTTTCGTCGGATCCCTTTTCCAAGGACTGCAAGGTTAGTCGATCCAGCGCTAGTTTGGTGACATGTTTGTATTGTACCAAGAAGGAGGTAGCTAATTCCTTCCATGTCTTGTTGCGGTTTCCATTTAGCTGAAAGTACCAGCGAAGGGATGCCCCAGTTAGGCTTTCTTGGAAACAATGCATGAGGAGCTTGTCTTCACCAGCACAAGCAGCCATCTTTTGACAGTACATGGCCAAATGTGTCTTTGGGCACCGGGTCCCGTTGAACCTCTCGAATTCCGGCATCTTGAATTTTGGTGGCAACACCACTCTCGGCACTAAGGAAAAGTCTTACGGGCTAGTTATACCATAGCTGTCGACGCCCTCTACGGCTTTCAATCTTTCCTCTAGACGTCTTAGAGCGGGAGACTCCATGTTTTCCTGGGGAACTGGGGATCCCACTGCTTCCATTACATTTCCCGGTGCTGGCATAGTGAAGTGAGTTTGATTTGGGGTTGGAGGTTGTGCCATAGAAGGATGGTATGTGGGTGCCTGGCTTGGAGCCAGGTTGGGCGACTGAACAGCCTCCTGTCCCTGCTCTTGATGGTGATTGGTAGTTCCCCCTGTCGGAATTCTTCCTCTTTCTTCAGTTAACTTTGTGAGCATTTCCATTATTGGAGACATGTCACGCCCCGGATTTCCAACCCGAGGAAACCGGTACGTGACTTCCCTTTTACCCACACGGAGGGCAAAGGGGTAAGGATACAAATCAAGAATTTAACATTTTAAAACTTTCACAACACATTCAAGAAAATTAAAGTCCATCAAAGCTGTCCACAAACCAATAACAAAGTCAGTCTTTATTACAAAGTTCTCTTTTTAATCCATCCCCATTGGGGTTACATCAGTTCCCATAAAAATAACATAAACAGTAAAGTAAAAAAAAAGGTCTTCCTCCTTGGTGTATCCACCTAACGCCTGTAAGTCCCTGGAAAAAAGGCAAACACAGTAGGAGGGGTGAGCAACCACAGCTCAGTAGGGATCATGTCTCCCCAACCCATCCCATGTTCCTAGCATCTACATGCCATGTGTACAAGTGTAGTGTTGTGTTACAATAATTTCAACAAACATAATAACAACCACATCAACAATTTACAATCCTCCACTGCCACACAGGCTAACACTTTAACCACAAGTGATTTAACCGCCTCTTCAGGCCAAGTGATTTAACCGCCTCTTCAGGCCAAGTGATTTAACCGCCTCTTCAGGCCAAGTGGTTTAACTGCCTCT
Source organism: Taxillus chinensis (assembly GCA_023512835.1). Classification (NCBI taxonomy): domain Eukaryota; kingdom Viridiplantae; phylum Streptophyta; class Magnoliopsida; order Santalales; family Loranthaceae; genus Taxillus; species Taxillus chinensis. Next base: position 47,973,855 of record CM042092.1, on the reverse strand, counting down.
TCAGGCCAAGTACCAGTCAAGCACACAACACACATGGTCACTCAAGCATACAACCAAACACTTGGTGAGCACCCGTTCACAAGCGCACAAACCCATTCAGGCCATAGAGCAAACATCCAAAGATACATACATACACTAAACCACAAGTCCAGTCACACGGACATATTACCAAACACTTAATGGGCATATACACACAGCTAAGTTCACACAGGCATTTCATCAAACATGTAGCAGGCATGTCGTACAGGCATTTTATCAAACACGTTTCATGCATCACACAAACACCAGAAACACCAAAATCGCCATTGAAGGCCAACATTCATATAGGAGGTCACACCTATATGAATTTACATATAAATAATATAATATTCTGCCCTAGGACCCTAGGACAGAGGAGGATTTAGGAAGAACAGAATTCCCTACCTCAAGTAAAACGCAACAACACAGCAAAGTCCCGATCCCACGTCGAACGCCGTCCACCCACGAGTCACCGACCACCCACGCAAGACGCCCGGCAGCAACCAGGAGCTCTCCTTCCCTCTCTCTCTCTCTCTGCGACGGCTGGTGGAGCAACAAACCCTAACCCTAAAACAGAGGGCTTCTCCTCCTTATATAGACAACACAACATCAAAACGACGTAGTTTTGATTAAGTGAATCCCAAGCATCAAAACGACGTAGTTTTGATTACACAAGTTAGCACCTTTCCGCACCCATATAGGCCAAAATACTCGGGAATTTCAACATGGTCCTTTGGAGAAAGTTCCTTAGAATGTCAAAACCAAGGGAACCATGCAAAAATAAGCCTGCACGCCAATTTGCACGTGAATTCCCCAATTCACGTGCACCTCCATATGGACTCCAAATGCTCTCAAACTTCACCCCTAGCCTCCTTGCATCATTTAGAAGACAATTACACTTGCACGTGAATTGGACCCATATCACGTGCACCCCACATACATGTCCATTTGGCCTGAAACTTCTGTGGTAGATAGAGGACACCATTCTAAGCATCTTTCCTTTTGCACGTGAATTCATTGGAGTCCATTTACTAGGTCAAAATCTAGAAAAACTCTACTCAGGAGGCAAAACTGACTAACTCAAGGTACGGGTCCTTACAAGACATTTGCCCTTGTAAGGCTTGTTGTGACTGTTCTAGACCCATGAGTCTGTTCTCTGTTTCGTCTGCCATTGGTTGTGGCTATGGTATTTGATTACGCTGAGATCTGAGATTATAAGAGGGCGCAATCCGGGAGAAAGTCTGCTACCGACCTGGGTGTAGGGTAATTTTTACTTGATTTTCAATTTTGATATGCATGTATGCATGAATGACTATGCGAAGAGTTAGAGAAGCAAATAACTTTATTTCAAACATTTTCAAACAAACACACAGTACAATGCAGAAATGCCATGCATATGAGAGCTATGGCTACATGATCTTAAGGCACACTTCAAGTCATCTCCTAAGTAGCATGGCGCCTTTTCCTCTGAGGTGGTCGCTTGCCGGCTTCCTCCCTCTGTTGCAATATGGTCTCGACCTATTTTTCCCTCAATTGCAACCGCTGGAGAGCTCCTTCTAGAGATGCTTCCAGCCTTTGGATCTGCTGTCTGAGATTTTGATTCTCCCAGAGGATGGCTCTCATGTCCATCGTTAATTGTGGCTTGTGTTGTGCCCTCCAAGATATGTATGCCGGATAAACGCCAGGTTTTGGACTATTGGCTTGGATCTTGTGTGGGGTGGACCATGCCTGATACATCTTTTGGCTTTTCTCTGCGAGCATGGTTCTGCTGTAAGTGAAGTCACAATCTTCCATGCCAAATAGCACAGGGATAATCTGATAATGCCCGACTTGTCTTCCACCCTGCAGTGGTGCATATGCAGTTCCTCCCCAAGGTCCTAAGAATGGAACCCAATTTTAGTCCCCGCAGCTATATGTCATGGAGACCACTGGCATCCAAGGAGCAGTCCAGGTAATGTCGGCTTCTATGAGGTTCTCTAACTTCTTTCTCTAGTCTTCAAAGCCTTTAGGTAAGTTCCACTTGCCGAGCAGAATATCCAATAGTGTTGTGGCTGGTACCTAGTAAACAGCAGGAAAACGAGGGACACTACAAGGGAAATGACCTTGCAGCCAGGTGCATAAGAGAGGCAGGCACCCCATGAACTGTCCTGAGCCTTTACTCCTCACATCTTTTGAGCACCTGTTGGACCAAATCTACAATTGCTCCATCGATGTGGGCCGGCATCCTCAGAAAAATGACTTGCCCATATATAGCTAGTGTAAGCAATTTGTGCGCCCCTGCTTCTGTCGCTATCTGTATCATTTCTTTTATTGTGGCCCATGGAAGATATTCACGCCCACCATAGGTTGTTGCCGCCGGTGAGTCCCATACTGGCTTTCCCATTATTTCAGCAAAGGCCCTTCGACATGATCTTCTGGGCTCCAGTAAATAAATCTTCCTTTTGTTTTCCTCAACTGGGATATCCAGTAATCTTCTATATTTTTCTATGGTGGGCACAAGCATATCCTTGTCGGCTAGTAGCTCGGTCACATGGAGCAAATCCCCAAACTACTGTATATAGATGTTTTTCCTTTCGTCAGACCACTGCCTCCATATTGTCTGTACCTCCTTAGTGTAGTCCAGCTGATCTTCTATGATAATATGTTCAGCCTTGTGGGCTTCTCCTGGTGGAAAATCTCCAAGGCGGAGTTGAATGTCTCCAGATGCTTGGGCCACCACTGCGACAGCCTCCTCATCCTGAGGGCCTTTTAGGAGATGACTGAAAGTTGCCATGCCTATATAAATGTCGTGTTATGCATGATGACAGGTTGGGATGGCAGTTAAATGCATAAACACTTATCAAGGTAGATGTGCAGGACAAAGGAATAAAATAATAATATGTGCAGGGGATGACTTAAGGACTACCCTACAAAACAAAGGTTAGCATGGCATGGAATGAGCAAACAACATGTGGGTCAATGCCCCTGATGGGCTTCTATTGCTACACCTATCTTATTCGTTGGTTCCCAAACTTCCTCAATAGAGGGCTCCGTACACTATGGGATTTACCGGAGGTGGGTCTTAAAAGGACGTGCCTTAAAAGAACCTCAAGCTTGAGTGAGGAGTCTGAGGCGTTATTGCGGATAATGACCAACGCGCTAGGGACCGTACTGAACCTCGCTAACCTAAATTGTGCTAAACCCGGGTATAGGGTTATGCATGGATGCAACAAGTAGGGAAAGCAATAAATCATAACTATTATAGTAGTTAAAACGTATAAATAAATCGCAGTAAAAAAATAAACGACAACTATAATGGCAGTTAAACAAGTAAATCACTATTACGGCTAGAAAATAACTCTACAATAGTACAATGAAAATAACCTCCTAATCCTAGTTCTAGACCTAACTCTCTAAAGTGTGTATATCCCCAGTAGAGTCGCCAGCTGTCATCACTGGTTTTCGTCCGGGCCTATTTGGGGTGGGCTCAAACTAAACCAATGGTGAGAAATTTAGAGTCGCCACCAACTGTTTTTGGGGTACAGTTGGATACCCTCTATTTTGAGTAGTTTAAAAGTGTGGTCTGCGTTATCAGAGAAGGGTTCGGGAGTTGGTTACGTGTAGGGAAGGATTAGCAGCACTACAGTGCCCTTTTGGTATCTATTTTCGAAGGAGGAGGTTTTCTATTTATTTGTACTGTTGTGATTCGGTTGAGACACTATTGTTTTCCTAGAAAGTCTATGCTTTTTATTTAACTAAGTTATTTGTCAAAGTTATGGTTAAAATTTGATGGTCCCTTGGAGCCTAGAGGGGGGTGAATAGGCTCTTATCGAAACTCTTTTTAATATCTTATGACACAATACTTATCTAGTTAAGTGATAAAATCACTGCAGAAGACAACCAGATAGTGGAAGTATTTTGTTTTATCATCAAGAGATAAGTACAACAAAATAGAAGCAAGACTCTCTTACACTCGTTTACAAAAGGATTCACACTCTAGCCTAGATTATATCTTTGAGCTCTTATGCATACACAGGGTTGATTCAGGCTCATTCGCACACATTTTTTTTATTCAAATATACAAGTATGAATATTTATACAAAAACATTCCTGAAAGACAACCTTGGAACTTGTAGTTCCGGAATGCATTCAGCACTAACTATTCCTCGGTAATCTCTCTGCCTTGACTGTTGTGGTTTGTGGAGCTCAAGATCTTGGGTTTGAAGAGTATAAGTGCCTTTGTGAGTTCCCAAATATAATTAAAGTTGTGTCCACATATCCGGGTGATCCACGTGTAAGATTCTTCAGGTTCTCGACAAGTTTGTCTTACATCGGGACACCACGAGCTGATAACCGTAAATACGGTTAAGTTGAAGCAGCATCTTCTTGGTCCGGTGTAATTTTCCTTACTCCGTAGATAATGAAGCTCGGAACCTTACTCCGTGTCAGTGGTTGCTTACTCCGTATCTATTTGGTACTGGAATCCTTAGTCCGTGTCAGCGCTTCCTTACTCCGTGTGAATGAGAAGGTCGGAGTGCTTATTCCGTATCAGCGCTTCTTTACTCCGCATGTAAGTTTCTTACTCCGTATGTAAGTTCCTTACTCCGTATGAGTCTAAAGGATCGGATGGCTTACTCCGTATTAACACATCCTTACTCCGCATGAATGAGTGGTCCGGATTCCTTACTCCGCATCTGATTTCCTTACTCCGTGCGAATAAAGACTCGGGTCCTTATTCCACATCAGTACTTCCTTACTCCGTATGTATGGAAGACTCGGAAGCCTTACTCCGTGTCTTCTTTACTTTAGTTCACTTGAGTGGAAGACTTGACTTTTTAGCTCCGTGTCGATTCTTTTACTCCGTGCGACCTTGTAGACCAAGATTCTTACTCTGCATCAGTTTGACTTAGTCCGTTTGAGGCATTAAGAGCAGATTCCGTAATCCGTAGCTTTTAAGTCCTTAGTCCGTACAAATGTTCCTTATTCCGTATGTATTGATGACTTGGTTATTTACCAAGTGTTTGACGACACTCACTCTTGTCCGGATCAGGATTATGTATCCTGTCCTTAGCTTTGCTCTCACGAGTGTATCTCCGGATTAATAACATATCTTCTGCAATGATCAAAGAAACACAAAAGATCTTAGATCAAGTTACATAGGGCTTTATCAGCATTATCCAAATTCTGGGCTTGATCCAACAATCTCCCCCAATTATGGATATGCCCAAACCCTTTGTAATCTGATCTGGTAAGCAGTGCAAAAAGATAACATACAAAATACACATCACATCCATTTTCATTGATCAGCAACAAAGTACAAATCAGCCTTTATACAGGATTTTCGTTAAGGTACATAAGGCTTACTATACTTGAAGATCATTGTTGCTGCCTTCTCTTTAAGCTCTATTATCTACTTCATCCTATAAGTGGTGTGTTGGCTGCAAGATTTGTCCACAGTTAAGAATGATTTGATGAAGTAACAGACAAAGGCCCCGCAGCTATCTCCATCTGGCTGTTGTGGCACTTGCTTCTTGCCCCGGAATGTCGCCTTAACTTCTCGGTTGGTCTCAAAGGAGTGATGCCCAACTTTTCATATAATCCGGCTTTCTTCACAGTTTCAGCCAACCTGAGACATAGTGGTTCCCATTGATTCTTTCTTACATACTGCTCTACAATCTGATGAGAATCAATCAGAATCATCTGTTTGGACTGAATCATGAAGATAGCCATCATGAAATGTGGCGACACGATCCGGTACGGAATGATGATAGTTGAGAGAGTACTCCATGGCGTGCTATCCTCAGTAGTTCCATTGATAAAGGACTGAATAATATCTATACTGGGAAGATAGCCCTCATTCCAGCATGGCAGAACTTCAAACAAGTGGCCGTCCTTGTACAGAGATGGAAACAACCTCATCTTCATTTTAGCAGCCCTAGAGAAGTTGTCAATGTTGTTTGTTGTAAAGAGGCCTTTCTCCGAACAAAGGGTCCGAATGTCATCCAGGGAGAAAGGGTACAGGTCAGAGAGACATCTTCTCTCAGCAGAAGACGCAGCATAGGACTTCATTGCCTTACGCACACTTCCATCCGCATCAGAAGGGTCACACGCCGCGTATGATGGGAGGAAGGTGTTAGCTGCGGATGGAGAGGATGGAGGAAGAGCTGCAGTCGAGGAGCTTGGCTGAGAGAAGCGGCTACGTTTGGGGATTTGAACTCCCTGAAGCAATGAAGAGGCAGGCCGCTTCTCAGCACGAGTGGATGGTTGTGGTGCAGGAGGAGCAGAAGGATCAGATGACACTCTCTCCCCCGGTTTGGTAGATTGCCGGGAAGCAACGGGAGGGCGAGCCATCATGTGCGCCAGGTCCGCGAAGGAGGTAGATAAGGAGTGGACAGACAAGGTGACGAGATCCATCTTCTGTTCCATGGAAGTGGAGGAGTTAATGAGAGCAGATAGGAGTTGGGCGCCAAGAGCATCAACCTTGGCAGCGATGGCAGATATTTCGGCGCGATGAGCTTGGGCGTGTCGGTCCAGCTGGGCTGAGAGCACAGCGTCGGAGTGAACCGTGCCAAAAGAAGCACGCCCAAGGGCCAACTCGGGAGCTTTGGAGGACTCCCCCGCATGAACAGGAGCAGGAGTGCGCTGGGCAGAGGAGTCCGCAGGAGTATCAGCAGCAGCAGCAGAAGGGGCATCCGAAGCATCAGAGGCATCCGGAGTAGTGGACCCGCTTTGACTAGATAGGTCAACAACGGGAATGGCGTCAGCAGGAGAAGAAGGTCCAGCCTTAGCAGGGGAAGGACTCCGTGCGGCATGGACCGGGTTGGAGGGGTTAGGGAATGGCACATCTGGAATGGAGGCCGGCGTAAGAAAGCCTTGGTCCAAATTCCAGATGATCATGGTCTCCGGGGATTGAGTATAGCGAGTGTAAAACACCCGGAGATCGGTGTCAGGAATGGAGGCAGTGTGGGCAAGGCTGAAATGGAGCCATAGGTCCGTTAAGGTGTCGGCGGAGAGATGGTCTAGGTAATCTCGGGGTTGAGGTAGGGGAGGCAAAGGAGCTTCCGGAATAGATTCTGTGACATCAGCAATGATGGTAGCAACGGCGGTATCAACCGCGGAAGCAACAGCAGAAGTGGAGGGAGTGGGGACATCCGCAGCAGAAGGGGCTGAAGAAACAGCTCTAGGGGCACTGCGCTGAGATGGCCTCGCAACCTCGGAGGGTTCGGAACGGATGCTGTGCTGGGAGGCCCGAGAAATGGAGGGTGCAGCAATGGACCGAATCCGGGAGGACCGGTGAGCAGAGCTGACGTCAGGGGCATGGCTGTCGGTGGGGTCACCAATAGAGCTGCCTTGTTGTTCCGTGTTGTGGAGAGGGCAGAGAGCTGCAGACGGACGACGGGCTGTCATGTTCCCATCAGGCGTAAGATAGCGAAGGTAATAAGCCCGAGGAAATGAAACAGCATCAGAGAGGGCGAAATGGTCCAGATGAAGATGCCGGAAGACAATGCTAAGGATGCACCCGAAGGAAAGGTTTTTGGGTCCAGTCTGCAGCAGTTGGAACAGAAACGTCCCCCAGTCCATCGGAAGACCTTCAAAAACACCGTACATGGCCAGAAGAAGATCATACGGAACAGAGTCCAGAGCGGAAGTGCGAGCCAGTAAACAGTGACTCAGTATGACCGCCATATAGCGATAGCGGCCGTGGAAGGACTTCACCTTGTATTCCTTGCCTTTATAGGTGCAACCCATAGAAGCCGCCATGGGATCAGCATCGGGGCGCTGTGGTTCACCGGGGGGTAGGCTGAGAGTAGCGCGGAGAACGTCGGGGGTAATGAGGATGGATTCACCGCGAACATAGGAGATGATGGAGTCGGTGGTACAGCGGATCCGTTGGTAGTACTCGAGAATGTCGTCGACAAAGAGATCGACAGGATTGGAGATCAAGTCGAGTATGTGAAAGGCTTCTAGAAGAGGGCGAAGATGGGAAAACCAGTTCAGAGGATTGGAGACAGCACTCCAATCGACCAGATGGCCGGGATTGACGCCGGAAAGAGAGGTTCTGGGTGCCATTGTAGATGAAACTTGAAGGGCGAGAGGGAAGGCGAGGTCTTAGGGATTGAAGGAGCAACGAGAGTTTTAGGGATTTGAAAAGGGTAACACTCATGCTTCGCAGGAATGACCAGAATATATAAGACCGAGTCCGTAAATGTCAGCGGGTCTAGGAATGTGGCGAGTGAAACAGTAAACTGCTTGACAGGCTGATGTCATTAGTCTTGATATCGATGCGCCTCCCAATTACAAGATAATGTGGAGACGGCATGACCAAGTAAGGGTAACAGCTGTTTACCTTCCGGGGAAGTGTGAGCATCCCGAGACATGCATTTAATGAAACATCACGATTCCTCCTCAAAAGCACGCGATATATAATAAGACATGGATTATCGCAATTTGACAGTGTCAGGAGTCCGGAGGAATGAACCAACAATCATCCGGAATCAACGATAGTCAAGTGACGAGTATCCGGATGAAAAGTAGACCGTGTCCATAGTAACAGAGTGCGGTGAGAGAGAAGTAGATTCCTTTGCTGTCAATAAGTCGAAGAGAAGAGAAGTACCACAACACTTCAAATCCAAGACTATGGACTAGATTTACCGATAAGGTTGCAAAGAAAATCTGAACCTGTAGCTAAAAAAAAATAAACTAAAAGTACAAAAGCTGAATAGGCAAGGATTAGTACGGATAGGAGAAAATAGTCAGTAAAGAGCTACATAATCCATACTAATGAGAAGCAAAACTCATGCATTACAAAGAATGAAATAGACATATACATACGAGAGAATGATCAATGTGACTGAACCAGGGCATATGTCAGATAATAAATACATAAGTTCATATAGGTCAACATAGCGAAACCGTCCTGCTGAACGACGTAGCTAAGATTAATTAAAAATCAAATGATTTGACCAAACTAGGATTCATGAGTGAAAAATGAGGAAGTGGACACATGTCAAAAGCAAGCAGTTGATTATCCGATTAAAATGCATGGTTGAAGAAAAAAAAATACATCCAAGCATGCCGTAATTCTGTTTCAACCACGCATGTCCAATCAGATCCGGAAGTAAAGGGTCAGAGGAGGGAGTATCTGAGACATATTAGGGGGATATTACTGAGGTAATAGATGAAGCTTAGGCTCCCCCGTAGATCATTCGATCCTCTCAATGAAAGGCTCCCCCTCGAATAGACAGCCAGGAAAGAGGTCATGAGACATATAGGGGGGGTATTACTTGAATAATTTATAAAGCATTTTCTCCCCCGTAGATTGTGCAATCCTCTCGGTAGACCTTTCCGGCTTAAAGAAATTCAGCACGGTCAATCCTTTTACGAAACTATACTTCCAAAGCTGATCAGACTGCGATTGTGTATTCATCCACCAGGCATTCCGAGCTAACCCATTTCATTTCTTCAACAATACATGTTAATAGAGTAATCTAAATGAACAGGCATTTGTCATGTGGTGATCAGTGGAAATTAAGATCATGAAACCAGAATGAGGTTAATCATATAAACTTTAATCATGTTTGCTTAAACGACTTCAGTCGGGAAACGCAAGAATCCTCCTAATTATGAAGTTTCTATTAATATCAGAAGCATGAAGCACATTAGACAGTAAGTATGATCATCATTAAGATCAGTATGTATCTACTACTTTCAATAAAAGCGCAATGCATGTTCTAAAAACAACTATTGATGGATAACAGGTGAGAAGCTATGCAGAAAAGTCAAGCATACCTAATTTGAGAAGAAGTTTAGAAAATCTTACATCAGGTAGGGGCTTTGTAAGTATATCCGCCAGTTGATCTTCAGTAGCAACATGTTCCAGGGATATGTGCTTTTAAAAAACATGATCGCGAATGAAATGATGCCTGACCTCTGATGGTCCCTTGGAGCCTAAAGGGGGGGGGGGGTGAATAGGCTCTTATTCGAACTCTTTCTTTTCTCTCAAGACACAAAGACTTATCTAGTTTAAGTGATAATATCACCTCAGGAAGATAACCAGGATAGTGGAAGTATTTTGTTTTATTATCACAAAGTGATTACAACAAAATAGAAGCAAACACTCTCTTACACTCTGTTTACAACTTTGAATTCACACACTAGCCAAGTGCCTTTTCTATTTTTGCACTTCTTCGCTCTAGCTCACTTTTTACAAGAAGTATAAGTATGAATATTTATACAAAACATTCCTAAGAGACAACCTTGGAACTTGAAGTTCCGGAATGCGTTCCGCACTAACTATCCCTTGGTAATCTATCTGCCTTGACTGCTGCGGATTGTGGAGCTCAAGATCTTGGATTCGAAGAGTATAAGTGTCTTTGTGAGTTCCGAGATACAATTAAGGTTGTGTCCACATATCCGGATGATCCACGTGTAAGATTCTTCTTGTTCTAAATGCATTCTTCTTACATCGGGACAGCACGAGCTGATAACTTTAAATGCGGTTTCATTGGAGCAAGTGTCTTCTTGGTCCGGTGTAATTTTCCTTACTCCGTAGTTAATGAAGCTCGGAACCTTACTCCGTGTCGGTGGTTGCTTATTCCGTATCTATTCGGTACTAGAATCCTTAGTCCGTGTCAGCGCTTCCTTACTCCGCATGTAAGTTCCTTACTCCGTATGTAAGTTTCTTACTCCGTATGTAAGTTCCTTACTCCGTGTGTAAGTTCCTTACTCCGTGTGTAAGTTCCTTACTCCGTATGTAAGTTCCTTACTCCGTATGTAAGTTCCTTACTCCGTGTGTAAGTTCCTTACTCCGTATGTAAGTTCCTTACTCCGTATGTAAGTTCCTTACTCCGTGTGTAATAAGTCCGGATTCCTTACTCCGCATCTATTTTCCTTACTCCGCACTTATTTTCCTTACTCCGCACTTATTTTCCTTACTCCGCACTTATTGTTACTTGGTTATTTACCAAGTGTTTGACGACACTAACTCTTGTCCGGATCAGGATTATGTATCCTTGTCCTTAGCTTTGCTCTCACGAGTGCATCTTTGGATTAGTGACATACCTTCGCAATGATCAAATAAACACAAAAGATCTCAGATCAAATTACATAAGGCTTTAACGGCATTATCCAAATTCGGGTTTGATCCAACAATCTCCCCCAATTATGGATATGCCTAAACCCTTTGTAATCTGATCTGGTAAGCGATGCAAACGAATATCATACGGAATATACACCACAACCAATTTCATTGATCAGCAACTAAATACAAATCAGCCTTAATACAGATTTTTCACTAAGGTACATAAGGCTTACTATACTTGAAGATCATAGTTCTTGCCTTCTCTCTTAGCTCCATTGTCTGCGCGTCGTAAAGGTGGAGTGTTGGCTCCAATGTTTGTCCACAGTTAAGAACGATTTGATGAAATGACAAACAAAGGCTCCGCAGCTATCTCCATCCCATTTGTTGTGGCACTTGCTTCTTGCCCCGGAATGTCGCCTTGAGTTTCTCAGTAGAGCGCAGGGGTGTGATACCCAACTCTTCATATAGTCCGGCTTTCTTCACGGCTGGTTAGTCCGAGACACGGAGGTTCCCATTGATTCTTCCTAACGAAGTGCTCCACAATCTGATGAGAATCAATGAGAATCATCTGCTTGGATTGAATCATGAAGACAGCCATCATGAAGTGTGGCGACATGATCCGGTACGGAATGAGGATGGTTGAGAGAGTTTTCCATGGCTTGCTATCTTCAGCAGTTCCTGTCGATGTAAGTCTGAATTAACTCCACACCTGGGAAGATAGCCCTCATTCCAACATGGCAGAACTTCAAACAAGTGCCCATCTTCGTAAAGAGATGGAAACGGCCTCATCTCCATCTTAGCGACCCTCGAGAAGTTGTCAATGTCTTCCGTAGTAAAGAGTCCTTTCTCCGAACAAAGAGTCCGAATGTCGGCCGGAGAGAAAGGATACATTTCGAAAGACATCTTCTCTCGGCAGAAGACGCACGATAGGCTTTCATTGCCTTGCGCAAGCTTCCATCCGCATCGGAGGGGTCAAACTCCGCATAGGATGGGAGGAAGGTATTAGGCTGCGGATGAGGAGGATGGAGGAGGAGCCGGAGGTGCAGTAGAGGAGCTTGGTTGAGAGAAGCGGCTTCGTTTGGGAATTTGAACTCCCTGAAGCACCGAAGTGGCAGGCCGCTTCTCGGTCCGGGATGATGGTTGTGGGGGCGAAGGAGTAGACGGATCGGATGACACTTTCTCCCCCGGTTTGGCGGATCGCCGGGAAGCAACGGGAGGACGAGCCATCGTATGCGCCGGATCCGCGAAGGAAGTAGAGAGTGAATGAACGGAGGTGGCGACAAGATCCATTTTTCGCTCAATGGAAGTGGAGGAGTCGGTGAGGGCGGAGAGTAGTTGGGCGCCGAGGGCATCAACTTTGGCGACGATGGCGGAAATTTGGGCGCTTTGAGCGTGAGCATGGCGGTCCAGTGAGCGGAAAGCACGGCATCGGAGTGGACCGTGCCAAAAGAGGCACGCCCAAGGGCTAACTCTGGTGCTTTGGAGGACTCCCCCGCATGAACAAGGAGCAGGAGTGCGGTGGGCAGGAGGAGTCCAGGGGAGTAGCGAAGCAGAAGCAGGAGCATCCGGAGCATCGAGGCATCCGGAGCTTCGGAGGCATCCGGAGCATTGGAGGCATCCGGAGCAAGAGACCCGCTTTGACCGGACAAGTCAACTACGGGAATCGCGGCGGCAGGAGAAGAGGGCCCAGCCTTAGCGGTAGAGGGACTTCGGGTAGCAGGGACCGGGCCGGAGGGTGTAGGGAACGACACATCGGGAATGGCGGCCGGCGTAAGAAAGCCGTGGTCCAGATTCCGGATGATCATAGTCTCCGGGGGATTGGGTATTGCGGGTGTAAAATACCCGGAGATCGGTGTCAGGAATGGAAGAGGTGTGGGCTAGGCCGAAACGGAGCCGAGGTCCGTTAAGGTGACGGCGGAGAGATGGTCAAGGTAATCTCGGGGTTGAGGTAGAGGAGGCAAGGGGGCTTCGGGAGAAGCGGCCGGGACATCGGCGGTGGCGGCGGCAACAACGGTATCAACCGCAGCAGCTATAGCGGATGTGGAGGGAGTGGGGACATCGGCAGCAGAGGGGGCCGAGGAACAGCTCTCGACGCACCGCGCCGAGAGGGCCCCGCAACCTCGGACGGTTCAGCACGGACGCTTGGCCGGGAAGCCCGTGAGTGGGAGGGCGCAACTACGGACCGAATCCGGGAGGATCGGTGTACGTAACCGACCTCGGGGGCTTGGGCGTCGGAGGGGTCACCAACAGGCCGCCTTGTTGTTCCGCGGCAGGGAGAGTGCGGAGAGCTACGGTGGGTCGGCGGGCAGTCATGTTTCCATCCGGCGTAAGGTGACGAAGATAAAGAGCCGAGGGAAACGAGACAGCATCAACTTGGGCGAAATGGTCCGGACGAAGATGCCGGAAGACAATGCCGAGGATGCGCCCATAGGAATGGTTTTTGTGACCGGTCGTAGCAAGCGAAATAAGAACATCCCCCAATCCATTGGAAGACCTTCAAAGACGCCGTACATGGCCAGGTAGAAGATCATACGGAACCGAGTCCAGGGCCGATGTGCGAGCCAGGCAGGCATCGACTTAGAATAGTCGCCATACATCGATAGCGACCCCTGGAAGGATTTCACCTTGTATTCCTTCCCCTTGTTCGTGCACCCCATAGAAGCCGCCATCGGATCGGCATCCGGACGCCGTGGTTCACCAAGAGGAAGGTGGAGAGCAGCGCGGAGAACAGCCGGAGTGATGACGATGGATTCACCGCGGACATAAGAGGTTATGGAATCTTTGGTGCGGCGAATCCGTTGGTAATACTCAAGAATGTCATCGATAAGAAGATCGATGGGATTGGAGACCAGGTTGAGTATGTGCGAGGCTTCAAGAAGAGGGCGAAGCTGGAGAAACCAATCCTGGAGGATCGGAAACAGCATTCCAATCAACTAGATGGCCAGGAGTAACGCCGGAAAGAAAGATTCTGGGTGCCATGGCAGATTTGATGGGAAGGAAAAGAGGAAAGGTGAGGTCTTGACAGGAGAAGGAGCAACGAGAGGGTTAGGGATTTGAAATGAGCAATACTCGTGCTTCGCAGGAATGATCGGAACATATAAGACCGAGTCCGCAAATGTCGGCGGGTCTAGGAATGTGGGAGTGAGGTGGGGACCCGCGCGACATGCCGATGTCATTTGTCCGGATATCGAGGCGTCTCCGAATAAAACGATGTCGTGGAGACCGCATGACCAAGTAGAGATTACAACTGGTTGCCATCCAGAGAAGTGTGTGTGCAACCCGAGATATGCATTTAATGAATCATCATTATTCCTCCTCAAAAGCATGCGACATATGAGTATACGTGGATTGTCACAATTGAACAAAGTCAGGTGTCCGGAGGAAAGAGCCGACACTCATCCGGAGTTAATAATATTCGTGAAAGAGTATCCGGATGAATAATAGACCTTGTCCGTCGTAAAACGAGTTTGGTGAGAATGTAGAGTAGATTCCTTTGCGGTCAATAAGTCAAAGAGAAGAGAAGTACCACAACACTTCAAATCCGAGACTATGGACTGGATTTATCAATATGGTTGCAAAGAAAATCTGAACCTTGTAGCTAAATAAAGATATACTGAAAATACAAAAGCTTACCAGGCAAGGATTAGTACGGATTAGAGAAGATAATCAGTGAAAAACAACATAATCCGAACTAATAAGAAACGGAACTCATGCATGGCTAAGAATGTAGTAGACGTACGCAACGTGAAAGTGATCAATATTCTTGAATCGGGGCATATGTCGGATAGCAATACACAGGTTCATATAGGTCAACATAGCGAAACCGTCTTTTGCGAACGCGTAGCTAAGATTAATTAAAGGTCAAATGATTTGGCTTCATTAGGATTCATGAGTGTGAGATGAAAAGGTGAACACATGTCAAAAGAATGCAGATGATTAATCGATTAAAATGCATGGTTGAAGGAAGAACATACATCCACACATGCCACTTGTCCGATTTAAAACAAGCATGTCCATCAGATCCGGAAGTAATAGCGTAGAGAAGGGAGAATCCGAGACATATTAGGGGTTCATTGCTGCTCCCCCGTAGATCATTTAATCCTCTCAATGAAAAGCTCCCCCTCGGATAGACAGTCAAGGAAAAAGGTCATGAGACATATACGGGGGGTATTCTTGAATAAAATATAAAGCATTTTCTCCCCCGTAGATTGTGCAATCCTCTCGGTTGACCGTTCCAATTTGTAGTTCAGCACTGTCTATCTTATTAGAAGACTATACTTGAAGCTGATCGGAATGCGTTTGTGTATTCATCCACCAGGCATTCCAAGCTAGCCCATTTCACTCCTTCAACTATGCACGTTAATGGAGTAATCTAAATGAACATGCTTTGATCATGTGGTGATTAATGGATATGAAGATCATGAATCCGATCGAGGTAAATCATATAAACCGTAATTATGTTAGCTTTAAACGACTTCAGTCGGGAAACGCAAGCATCCTCCCATTATGAGGTTGAGATTAACATCGAAACATGGAACCGTGGAGTCGGTAAGTATGATCAGCAATGCGGTCTTTCTACTACTTTCAGTAAACATACAATGCATGGTTTGTGAGAGAATATCTTGTTGTGAAATTTAAATGAGAAACTATGCAGAGAAGTCGAGCATACCTAGTTGGAAGAGTAGTTCGGAAAACCTCGCATCAGGGAGAGGCTTTGTAAATATGTCCGCTAATTGATCTTCGGTGGCAACATGTTCCAGTGAAATATGCTTTTTAAGAACATGATCGCGTATGAAGTGATACCTGACCTCAATGTGCTTCGTCTTAGGATGCATGACAGGATTGTTGCTGATGGCAATTGCACTAGTGTTGTCACAGTAAAGTGGAATAGAGGACATGTTGAATCCGTAGTCGGTAAGTTGACTTTGCATCCAAAGTAGTTGCTTGCAACAACTTCCAAAGACGATATATTCCGCCTCAGCAGTAGAGGTTGATACGGAATTCTGCTTCTTACCGAACCATGAGATCAATCTATTTCCAAGAAACCGACACGTACCGCTTGTGCTTTTCCCTGTCGATGCGACATCCAGGAAGTCGGCATCGTAGTACCCTGATAAGGTGAAGTTGGACTCCTTTGAGTACCGAGTCCCAAATTCATCGTCCCTTTGAGATACCTTAAGATCCGTTTTACATGTAGCATATGTGACTCCTTGGGATTCGCCTGATATCGTGCACAAATGCAAGTTGCAAACATAATGTCCTGGGCGACTTGTCGTAAGATAGAGCAAGGATCCGATCATCCCTCTCGTAGTCAGTCACATTTACCGATATGCCGTCCATATCCGGATCTAACTTGGCACCGACAGGCATTGGAGTTTTGACGGGAGATGAACCTTCCATACCAAACTTCTTAATAAGATCGCGAGTGTACTTAGCCTGATTGATAAAGATTCCTTCCTTTAATTGTTTGACTTCAATTCCAAGGAAGTAGGATAGTTCTCCCATCATGCTCATTTCAAACTTGCCTGTCATCAACTTAGCAAACTCTTCACAAAGCTTCGGATTTGTTGATCCGAAAATGATATCGTCCACGTATATTTGTACGATCGAGTGTGTCCTTTCTCTTGTCGTAGAAATAGGGTGGTATCTATCTTCCCTTTTTGGAAGTTATGAGCAAGTAGGAATTCGACGGTGTGTCGTACCAGGCTCGGGAGCTTGCTTCAAACCATATAGAGCTTTCTGAAGTTTGTAGACAAGATGTCCTGCCTTAGGTTCAATGAAGCCGGGAGGTTGTTCAACATACACCTCCTCTTGAAGGTCTCCATTCAGGAATGCGCTCTTGACGTCCATTTGATAAACTATGAAGTTTTCATATGAAGCATACGCCAGAAACATTCGGATTGCCTCAAGTCTTGCGACCGGAGCAAAGGTTTCATCATAATCTATTCCCTCTTCTTGACGATATCCTTTGGCTACCAGCTGGCTTTGTTCCGGATTACTATTCCATCCGTATCAAGTTTGTTCCTGAACACCCATTTAACGCCAATGACTTGCCGAGACTTAGGCCTTGGTACTAAGGTCCACACATTATTTCTCTTAAATTGATTCAGAGTTCTTCTTGCATGGCTTCTATCCAGTTTGAATCCTGAAGAGCTTCATCTACCACCTTTGGTTCTATTTGAGATAGAAAGCATGAGTGAAGACTCATGTTTGAGGTGGCTGCTCTTGTTCTTACACCAACAGTAGGATCACCAATCACTTGATCCGAGGGATGGTTTCGAGTCCATCTATAATTCGTGCGTGTGTTGGTTGTCCTTGAACAATTTGAAGCTCTTCCAGATTGGGTGGTTCGGTTGTATCAACTGGTTGGGCTTCGTCCGGAGTAGATGTTTCCGTATTTAGAGGTACGGATGAACTGATTGGTTCTTCAACACTGTTTCTTTCAGGTGTTAACTAGTCCGGACGGACTTGAAGGTGCTCCGAATTTTGTGTATCTGCAGGAGTTTGTCCTGGAGCTAAGTGGTAGTCCGGAGTTAAGTGGTAGTCCGGAGCTAAGTGGTAGTCCGGAGCTAAGTGGTAGTCCGGAGTTAAGTGGTAGTCCGGAGTCCGAGTCATCCGTAGCATCATCCACAAAATTCCGTTGTGTTTCGCGGATGCCACGTGGTTGGTCAGGATACCGGTCCAGGATGTGTGGCAGGAATATTCATAAACTTTGAGTAATCGACGTTTGTTTATGACCTGCAGATTAGAATTTGAAGGACCGACTTTTGACCAATCGAGATTAGCTTCATCAAAGGTTACATGGATAGATTCTTCAACTTTAGAAAGTTTTCTATTGAAGACCCGATAAGCCTTGCTATGAAGTGAGTACCCGACAAAAAATCCCATCATCGGATTTTGGTTCAAATTTATTTCGGGTCTCTTTGCCATTAATCAGTATATAGCAAGTACATCCGAAGGCTCGAAATGTGAAATTGAAGGTTTTCGACCTCTCCACATCTCATAGGGTGTTTTCATGGTAGATTTATTTATTAGAGTTCTGTTCTGAACATAGCGGCGGTGGACACAGCTTCAGCCCATAGAGCGAGAGGAAGCATTGCCCCTGCTAACATGGATCTACCAGCTTCAACTAAAGTTCGATTCTTGCGCTCAGCTACCCCATTTTGTTGTGGGGTTCGGGGCGCGAAAAAGTCATGTTGTATGCCCTGTTCGGAACAATATGATCTCATTTCGGAAAAATCAAATTCTCGTACCATGATCACTCCTAATGCATTTAATGCCCGGTCCTTGTGAGTTGCTTATCCAGTTGAAGAGATCTACAAGATGTTCAAAAGTTTGATCCTTTGATTTCAGGAACATCACCCATGTGTATCTGGTGAAATCATCGATAACCACAAGGGTATATCTCGCACCAGCCTAGTGATGAAACAGATATAGGACCACATAGGTCCATATGAAGAAGTTGCAGAGGAGCGATTATTGAGTTAACCGATTTGCTCTTAAAGCCGTGTTTGGTCTGTTTACCAAGTTGGCATTCTCGACGGAGAGTGTCTCTGGAGAACTTGAGTTTGGGTAGACCGGTGACAAGATCAAGTGATGCTAATTTAGACAAAGTCTTAAAGTTCAAATGTGCGCATCGCTTGTGCCATAACCAACTATCTTCATCTGTTGCTTTCGTGAGGAAACATACAGGGTCAGAAGAATTATTTCTTAAGACCACCGAGTATATGTCCCCATCTCTTGATCCGGATAACTTAACATCTCCTGGATAAGTTTTCTCTTCTTCGTCAGGTGTTGGACAAAAAGGAAACAAGAAATCCTTTGTCACATAGTTTCTCGACACTTAGCAAATTATGCTTTAAACCTTCGACTAGTGCAACTTTAGTGATTGATACACGGCCGTTAGTTAAAGTGCCATACCCGATGGTCTTACCTTTCTTTGTTGTCGCCATATGAGACGGATGGACCTTGTTTATCATTAACTTCTACAAGTAGAGTCTGGTCACCCGTCATATGTCCGGAGCATCCACTATCAAGGATCCACTTGCTTTGATTTATCTTTAACTTCAAGTGATCCGGCAATTCATTCCAGAGATGCTCCTGAAAGACAACAATTTACACTTTTGGTGCCCAAACTTGTTTCGGGCGGTTAGAGTGAGCGAGCAGTATTGTCAACATTTACGGATTTGATTTTGTTAGGACTCTTAGCTTTCCAAGTTGACATTAACTTGTTAGTTTCAAATTGCTTCTTTTATTTGGGATTTCTTGGGAGAGACACTCCTTTTAGATTTAGATTTTGTTTTGCTCGAAGAACCCCTTTTATAAAACTGATCTTTATTTGATTGAAATTGATTACAAAGCCAGCTATCAGATAGACTCCAACATTCATAGTGATAATGACCCATTTCCCTACGAGATGGAACAGACACTATAATGTGAAGTACAAACAGGGGATACAGGTCTCTTAGATTTTACTGATTTTCTACCTGTTCCACGTGGCCTAATCCATTACGTTTGGGTGACGCGCTCTTGGCCCTAAATGCGTCGGCCTTAGCCTTGTCTTTCTTTTTGGGTGCTACGGTTTTGGCTTTAACTGCAGCAGCCTTCCCTTCATCTTTAGTTACGGGTCTTCTTGCTTCGGGAAGTGCGATGAATGACCTCGGTTCCACGATCATAAACTATGGTGCCACCTGAAATGAAACCATCCAACGGTTTAGATGTACTAACAGGATATAAGTTGGTTAGTTTAGGAGTGAAATCCGGAGGACACTCGGTGGCTTTAGCTATGGAGGTTGATGGTTCGGAACCTAGACCAGGTTTGACTCGAATGTCGTCAGGATCGGTCCTAAAGGTAGAGGCTATTTCCCCGGATTTTAGCCACTTACGATTTATTTCTTTTTCCTGTTCCAATTCATTTTCGAGTCTTTTAACTATAACTTTTAGGCCCTGAGAGATTGGTATTTAAGAGATGATTTTCAGCTCTTAGATCATGATACCAAGCTTCCTTTCCCCTGAAGTCGACGACGTCCTTTTCGAGTCTATTAATGGTAAATTCGAGACGTTTATTCCGACTTTCCATATCTTTGTACATTTGAGTTATTATTAGTCTCTCATTCTTTTCATGATCACATGCAATAGTAAGAGATTCTAATTTACTCAGGAGCTCGGAGATAGAAGGTACCTCGTATTTGCCATGAGGCGGACGTTCGGCTTAATGGTCGGCTCATCATCCGAGGATTCCTCCTCTTCTTCCGAGCCACTCATGTATTTTGTCACGAGCGCCTTTCTCTTGCTCTTGCTGTTATCTGAGGTGGAGCGGCGAGAATTTACCTTGTCACTTTTCTCGGCCACCTTTGCTTTGGACCTGCATTCCTTGGCCCGGTGACCGTTTTCCCACAGTTGAAACATTCCTGGGAACTAGACTCGGGTCGCTCCTTCCGTTGGAACGATGATGATGAGCGTCTTCGACCCCTTTTCGCTTTTCCGTAGGAATCGCTCAAAGGATTTGACAAGAAGGGCTATCTCCTCCTCCTCGTCGAATCGGAATTGTCGGATACGTCCGTATCATCATTCCTCGGTATGTTTAGACATTCGGTAGCTTTGAGAGCTACCCCCTTTTCTTTCCGAGCTATTTTTTCATCTCTGTCGAGTACTTAAACCCGACTTCGTGAGTCCAGACTCTCCATATAGTTCTTCAAGGGGAACATACTCGCGTTTTTGTCCGATTGCATCTGGAGTTGTTTGGAGTAGTAGCGATCCGGCAAGGAGCGAAAGAACTTGTCATTGATCCGGGATTGAGAGTAATGCTCATTGACCAGTCTTCGGTTCAAGTATGAGCTTGCCGAATCTCCGATAGATGCTTTCAAGTGATTCGCCCGGTTTATGATTAAAACTCTCAAAGTTCGTCTGAGAGTACAGATCACATTCTGCATCTGGGACTGACTCCCCTCATAGAGGATTGTCGGTTTGTCCCAAACGGCTTTTCTTTGTCGTGCAGCCCTGGACGTCTGTGGAAAGCTTCGGAATCCAAGGACGATGTAACATAAGCCGAGCCTTTTCACTAGCGCACCGCCAGGCTCTTTCATCGTTGGTAAGTTCGGCATCGGTCTTTGGCCTCCTTACGCCATGTTCTCCGATAGTCATCGGAATTGGAATCTCCCGATGAAGACATGGCCACATAAGATGATCATGGCAAACCATAAACATCTTCATGCGAGCTTTCCACCTGGGAGAAAAGCTCAGGTGTGAATTTGGGCGGTTTCGTTAGAGTAAACCCGTAACTCCGTGGTTGAGAAGCGGTGGCGGCAGCAGGTTGTGGTGGATCGACATTTTCACCGCCGCTTCGATTCGGGATGGGCTCCTGTGCACCTCCGGAGTTAAGGCGAGTGTTGAAAAGCATCTGCTTTCTTCGGCCATTTCTGAGATTGAAAGAGTGGGATCTCTACTTAGAACGAAGTAGAACTTGCTCGATACCACTTGATGGTCCCTTGGAGCCTAAAGGGGGGGGGGGGGTGAATAGGCTCTTATTCGAACTCTTTCTTTTCTCTCAAGACACAAAGACTTATCTAGTTTAAGTGATAATATCACTGTGGAAGATAACCAGGATAGTGGAAGTATTTTGTTTTATTATCACAAAGTGATTACAACAAAATAGAAGCAAACACTCTCTTACACTCTGTTTACAACTTTGAATTCACACACTAGCCAAGTGCCTTTTCTATTTTTGCACTTCTTCGCTCTAGCTCACTTTTTACAAGAAGTATAAGTATGAATATTTATACAAAACATTCCTAAGAGACAACCTTGGAACTTGAAGTTCCGGAATGCGTTCCGCACTAACTATCCCTTGGTAATCTATCTGCCTTGACCGCTGCGGATTGTGGAGCTCAAGATCTTGGATTCGAAGAGTATAAGTGTCTTTGTGAGTTCCGAGATACAATTAAGGTTGTGTCCACATATCCGGATGATCCACGTGTAAGATTCTTCTTGTTCTAAATGCATTCTTCTTACATCGGGACAGCACGAGCCGATAACTTTAAATGCGGTTTCATTGGAGCAGTGTCTTCTTGGTCCGGTGTAATTTTCCTTACTCCGTAGTTAATGAAGCTCGGAACCTTACTCCGTGTCGGTGGTTGCTTATTCCGTATCTATTCGGTACTAGAATCCTTAGTCCGTGTCGCGCTTCCTTACTCCGCATGTAAGTTCCTTACTCCGTATGTAAGTTTCTTACTCCGTATGTAAGTTCCTTACTCCGTGTGTAAGTTCCTTACTCCGTGTGTAAGTTCCTTACTCCGTATGTAAGTTCCTTACTCCGTATGTAAGTTCCTTACTCCGTGTGTAAGTTCCTTACTCCGTATGTAAGTTCCTTACTCCGTATGTAAGTTCCTTACTCCGTGTGTAATAAGTCCGGATTCCTTACTCCGCATCTATTTTCCTTACTCCGCACTTATTTTCCTTACTCCGCACTTATTTTCCTTACTCCGCACTTATTGTTACTTGGTTATTTACCAAGTGTTTGACGACACTAACTCTTGTCCGGATCAGGATTATGTATCCTGTCCTTAGCTTTGCTCTCACGAGTGCATCTTTGGATTAGTGACATACCTTCTGCAATGATCAAATAAACACAAAAGATCTCAGATCAAATTACATAAGGCTTTAACGGCATTATCCAAATTCTGGGTTTGATCCAACAACCTCAATATGTTTTGTCTTCGGATGCATGACGAGATTATTTCTGATAGCAATAGCACTGGTATTGTCACAGTAGAGTGGAACAGATGTCATGTTGAAGCCGTAGTCAGTAAGTTGACTTTGCATCCAGAGAAGCTGTGCAGGCAACTCCCAATGACTATATATTCCGCTTCAGCAGTAGATGTTGATACGGAATTCTGCTTCTTACTGAACCAAAAGATCAATCTGTTTCCAAGGAATTGGCATGTACCACTGGTGCTTTTCCTGTTTATGCGACACCCGGCAAAATCAGCATCAGAATATCCGGATAAGGCGAAGTTGGACTCTTGTGGGTACCAGAGTCCCAAATTAATTGTCCCTTTGAGATACCTTAATATCCATTTTACATGAAGCATATGTGACTCTTTGGGATTCGCCTGATATCTTGCGTAGATACAAGTTGCAAACATTATGACCGGGCGACTTGCTGTAAGATACAGCAAGGATCCAATCATCCCTCTGTACTCAGTCACATTCATTGATTTGCCATCAATATCTGGGTCTAACTTGGCATTGACTGGCATTGGAGTTTTGACGGGAGACGAACCTTCCATACCAAACTTCTTGATTAAGTCACGAGTATACTTAGCTTGGTTTATGAAGGTCCCTTCCTTTAGTTGTTTGACTTCGATTCCAAGGAAGTAGGATAGTTCTCCCATCATACTCATCTCAAACTTGCCAGTCATCAACTTGGCGAATTCATTACAAAGTTTCAGATTAGTTCATCCGAAAATGATATCATCCACGTATATCTGTACGATCAGAGTATGTCCTTTCTCTTTCCGTAAGAATAGCGTGGTGTCAATCTTCCCTTTTTGAAAGTTCTGAGCAAGTAAGAATTCCGAAAGTGTGTCGTACCAGGCTCTTGGAGCTTGCTTCAATCCATACAAAGCTTTCCTTAGTTTGTAAACCAGATGTCCAGCCTTGGGTTCAATGAAACCTGGAGGTTGTTCAACGTACACCTCCTCTTGAAGATCTCCATTCAGGAATGCACTCTTAACGTCCATTTGATAAACTATGAAGTTTTCATATGAAGCATACGCCAGAAACATTCGGATTGCCTCAAGTCTTGCAACCGGAGCAAAGGTCTCATCATAGTCTATTCCTTCTTCTTGAAGATATCCTTTGGCTACCAGTCTAGCTTTGTTCCGGATTACAATTCCATCCATATCAAGCTTGTTCCGGAACACCCATTTAACTCCTATGACTTGCTGAGACTTAGGCCTTGGTACTAGAGTCCACACATTATTTCTCTTAAATTGATTTAACTCTTCTTGCATGGCTTTTATCTAATTCGAATCTCGAAGAGCTTCATCCACCACCTTTGGTTCTATTTGAGATAGAAAACACGAGTAAAAACACATGTTGGAGGTGGCTGCTCTTGTTCTTACACCAACAGTAGGATCACCAATCACTTGATCTGAGGGATGGTTTCGGGTCCATCTGTAATTCTGTGCATGTGATGGTTGATCTTGAATAATTTGAAGCTCTGCCAGATTAGGTGGTTCAGGTGTATCTGCTGGTTGAGCTTCTTCCGGACCAGATGTTTTCGTATTAGAAGGTACGGTAGAACTAGGTGGTTCTTCAACACTGTTTCTTTCAGTGTTAACTGGTCCGGACGGACTTGAAGGTGCTCCGAAATTTTGGGTATCCGTAGGAGTATGTCCGGAGCTTAACGGTAGTCCTGAGTCCGAGTCATCCGTAGCATCATCCATATAATTTCTTTGTGCTTCGCTAATGCCATGTGGTTGGTCAGAATGTGTATTAGGAACATTCATAAACTTCGAGTAATCAATGTTGCTGTCCGGGACTGATAGACAAGATTTTTAGCCTCTCTAAAAGAGCTAGCTAATGTCGTTAAATCTCTCTTCAAGATAATAAATTCCCTAAGTTTGCACTAAAAGAATAGCAGCAAGCAAGGGGTCGAACCCACAGGGATTAACCTAGTTCTCTAGTTCTCAAATCAAAACACCCAATTACTATTGTTCTATAAAATGTCTTGGCAAAAAGTTTTCTTTTTTTAAACTAAAGATCTAATTTTTATGTGGTTTTTCGAATAAACAAAGAAAGTAAACTGATTTTAGGATTAAGTTTCAAGGATTAAAAGCATCTAGGGTCACAATTTCACCTCCCTATGTTATCTCTACTGGTTCATGGTATTAGGGTTGTCTGATTGAAAACATGCTAAACATAAGCCAAGGACAACAAATGGTCATTGAGGTCCTTTTAAGAGTTGTATGCCAGAATGGTCATCTAAACACACAAACATGCAAAGCCAATAAATCATACTTGCAAAAGGATAATGATCACACCAATTACAAATAAGTTATGAATCTCAATCCGCCTCGACTAGGGCTAAGAATACCAAGGTGTACATCCAAAGATAGAATTAAGAACAGATTCATAAAACATGCAAAACTCAATCATCCAAACCCAATATTCATAAACACAGCAAAGCAACAAGGGGGCTACATTGCTCCCCTAGATTAAAAGAACTACTCACGCATGATTACAAGCAAAACCAAAGAAGAAAAGCTCAACATCTTCTTCTTGATCACGCGCGCAACAAAGCTTCAAATCCAGGCTCCAAAATCCGCGACGGCTGCTGCGACGGCTGCGACGGCTGCTCTCCTAGGTCAAGGACAGCCTCCAAGTCATGGAGCCTCTCTCTCTCTCTCTCTAAAAACGTGTAGGGGGGTTAGGCATGCATAGCAGTGGCGTGGAGGCTTGTATTTATAGAGTTTGGATGGGCCTTGAGGTGTGTAACCTAGCCCACTTATCAAAACGGCGTAGTTTTGATAAGTAACACTCGAAACTTTAAAATCTCTATCTTCCATCCACAATTTGGACTTGGGCCTTTAGGAACAAATGATCAGCATGGAAAAACGATAGGATCGGTCCAAAAATATCTTTACACGCCAATTTGCACGTGATATGGTGAATTCACGTGCACCTCCAAATCAGCTCAAACTTCTCCCCAAGCTTCCTTGCATCCTGTAGAGGCCTGAGAGGCAAAAATAGGCTTGCACGTGAAATGGGTGAATTCACGTGCAGCTCCAAATGCTCTGAAATTTCTGTGGTAGGTAGATGACATCATTCTAAGAAACTTTTGTTCTTGCACGCCAATTGTTTGAGGCCATCTACTATGTCAAAAGTGAGCTCCAAAATCTGCCAAAACAGCTTAAAAACGCATGTATTTACAAATAGCATCGTCCTAGGGGTTAGAGCGAATATATATGATATATGAAGCAATAAGGCTCTAGTCATGCTCTTAAACATCCTAAATAAACACTAGAATAACGGCATAAAATGCACGTTATCAGGGACCTGCACATTAGAACTTGAAGATGCAACTTTTGACTAATCAAGATTAGCTTCATCAAAAGTCACATGGATAGATTCTTCAACATTAAAAAGTTTTCTATTGAAGACCCGATAAGCCTTGCTATGTAATGAGTACCCGACAAAAATCCCATCATCAGATTTTGGTTCAAATTTATTCCGGGTTTCTTTGCCATTTATCAATATATAGCGAGTACACCCAAAAGCTCTGAAATGTGAAATTGAAGGCTTTCGTCCTCTCCACATCTCATAGGGTGTTTTCATGGTAGATTTATTTATTAGAGTTCTGTTCTGAACATAGCAGGCAGTGGACACAGCTTCAACCCATAGACTGAGAGGAAGCGTTGCCCCTGCTAACATAGATCTGCCAGCCTCGACTAAAGTACGATTCTTGCGCTCAGCTACCCTATTTTGTTGTGGAGTTCTGGGCGTAGAGAAGTCATGCCGAATGCCCTGTTCAGAACAATATGATCTCATATCTGAAAAATCAAATTCTGTACCATGATCACTCTTGATGCACTTTATGCTCAGTCCTTGTGAGTTGCTTATCCAGTTGAAAAGATCTACAAGATGCTCAAAAGTTTGATCCTTTGATTTCAGGAACATCACCCATGTGTATCTGGTGAAATCATCGATAACCACAAGGGTATATCTCGCACCAGCCAGCGAAGGAACAGAAATAGGACTACAGAGGTCCATATGAAGAAGTTGCAGAGGAGCAGTTATTGAATTAATTGATTTGCTCTTAAAGCTATGTTTGGTCTGTTTGCCGAGTTGGCATTCTCGACAGAGAGTGTCTCTGGAGTATTTGAGTTTAGGTAGACCAGTGACAAGATCAAGTGATGCTAACTTCGACAGTGTCTTAAAGTTTAAATATGTGCATCGCTTGTGCCATCACCAACTATCTTCATCTGAAGCTTTAGTGAGGAAGCGTACAGGGTCAGAAGAATTATTTCTTAAGACCACTGAGTATATGTCCCCATCTCTTGATCTGGATAACTTTACATCTCCGGCTAAGTTTTCCCTTACTGTACAGGTGTTGGACATAAAGGAAACAGTAAATCCTTTGTCACATAAATTACTGACACTTTGCAAATTATGCTTCAAACCTTCGACTAGTGCAACTCTAGTGATTGATACACAGCCGTTGGTTAAAGTGCCATACCCGACAATCTTACCTTTGCTGTTGTCACCATATGAAACGGATGGACCTCATTTTTCATTAACTTCTACAAGCAGAGTCTAATCACCCGACATATGTCCGGAGCATCCACTATCGAGGATCCACTTGCTTTGATTGATCTTTAACTTCAAGTGATCCGGCAGTGCATTCCAGAGACACTCCTGAAAGACAACAGTTTACACTTTTGGTGCCCAAACTTGTTTCGGGCGGTTAGAAAGAACAGCAGTAATGTCAACAGTTCCGGATTTGACTTTGCTAGGACTTTTAGCTCTCCAAGTTGACTTTAAATTGTTAGGTTCAGCTGCTTCTTTTATTTGGGTTATCTTAGGAGAGACACTCCTTTGAGGTATAGCTTTTGTTTTGCTCGAAGAACCCTTTTTATTGAACTGATCTTTATTGGTTTGAATTTGATTACAAAGCCAGTTATTAGATAAACTCCAACATTCATAGTGATAATGACCTATTTCCCTACAGATGGAACAGACACTATAATGCGGAGTACAAATAGGGGATACAGGTCTCTTAGATTTTACAGACTTTCTACTCTATTCCCAGTGGCCTAATCCATTCCGTTTGGGTGACGCGCTCTTGGCCCTAGATGCGTCAGCCTTAGCCTTTCCTTTCTTTTTGGGTGCTACAGTTTTGGCTTTAACTACAGCAGCCTTCCCTTCATCATTAGTTACGGGTGCTACTGCTTCGGGAAGTGCAGTAACTGCCTCAACTCCATAGTCATAAACTATGGTGCCACCTGAAATAAAACCATCCAACGGTTTAGACGTACTAATAGGATATAAGTTGGTTAGTTTTGGAGTGAAATCTAGAGGACACTCAGTAGCATGAGCATTGGAGGTTGATGATTCTGAACCTAGGCTAGGTTTGACTTGAACATTATCCGGATCTGTCCTAAATGAAGAGGCTATTTCCCCGGATTTAAGCCACTTGCGATTTATTTCCTTTTCCTGTTCTAGTTCATTCTCGAGTCTTTTTATAATAACTTTTAGGCCTGAGAGATTGGTATTTAGCAGATGATTTTCAGCCCTAAGATCGTGATACCAAGCTTCTTTTCCTCTGAAGTCAGCTATGTCTTTTTCAAGTCTAGCAATAGTAAATTCAAGACGTTTATTCTGACTTTCCATATCTTTGTACATTTGAGTAATTATTAGTCTCTCATTCTTTTCATGTTCACATTCAGTAACAAGAGATTCTATTTTACTCATGAGCTCAGAGATAGAAGGTACCTCAGTATTTGCCATGAGGCAGACGTTCGGCTTAGGAGTTGGCTCATCATCCGAGGATTCCTCCTCTTCTTCCGAGCCACTGATGTACTTTGTCACGAACGCCTTCCTCTTGTTTTTGCTGTTGTCTGAGGTGGTACATCGAGGAGTAACCTTGTCACTTTTCTCTGCCGTCTTAGTTTTGGATCTGCATTCCTTGGCCCAGTGACCGGGTTCCCTACAATTAAAGCATTCTTGGGAGCTCGACTCCAATCGTTCCTTCCTTCTGGATGATGAGGAGCCTCTTCTGAATCCTCTTTTACTTTTTCGAAGGAATCGTTCAAAGGATTTAACAAGAAGAGCTATTTCCTCTTCTGCGTCTGAGTCAGAATTCTCTGACTCAACTGTATCATCCTCTTGATGATTACTGGGGCATTCCGTAGCTTTGAGGGCTACCCCTTTTTCTTTCCGAGCTATTTTCTCATCATGGTCAGTGTATCTGAATCTGACCTCATGAGTCCGAAGCTCTCCATATATTTCTTCAAGGGCAGTAAACGGCCAGTTTTTGTCAGCTTGCATCTGGAGCTGCTTGGAGTAGTAGCGATCTGGCAAGGATCGAAAGAACTTGTCATTGATTTGAGACTGAGTGTAGTGCTCATTGACAGTTTTTAGCTCTAGAATGAGCTTGCCGAATCTCCGATAGATGCTCTCAAGGGATTCACCAGGTTTGTGATTGAAACTCTCAAAATTCTGTCTGAGAGCACATATCACATTTTGCATCTGGGACTGACTCCCCTCATAGAGGATTGTCA
Organism: Taxillus chinensis; assembly: GCA_023512835.1. NCBI lineage: Eukaryota > Viridiplantae > Streptophyta > Magnoliopsida > Santalales > Loranthaceae > Taxillus > Taxillus chinensis. Next base: position 47,944,494 of record CM042092.1, on the reverse strand, counting down.
GTTTATCCCAGACAGCTTTTGCTGACATGCAGCCTTGCACATCCATGAAAGCCTCAAAATCCAAAGATGATGTAACGTAAGCCAGAGCCTTTTCGCTAGCGCACTGCCAGGCTCTTTCATCGTTGGTAAGTTCGGCATCCGTCTTTGGCCTTCTAACTCCATGTTCTCCGATAGTCATCGGAATTGGAATCTCCTGATGAAGACAAGGCCACATGAGATGGTCATGGCATACCATGTACATCTTCATGCGAGCTTTCCACTGGGAGAAAAGCTCAGGTGTGAATTTGGCCAGTTTTGTCAGAGTAAAACCAGAACTCCGTGGTTGAGCAGTGGAGGCAGCAGCAGGTTGAGGTGGGTCGACGTTTTCACTGCTGCTTCGATTAGGGATGGGCTATTGTGCACCTCCGGAGTTAAGGCGAGTGTTGAAGAGCATACTGCTTTCTTCGGCCATTGCTGAGAGTGAAAGAGTGGGATCTCTACTTAGAACAAATAGAACTTGCTTTGATACCACTTGATGGTCCCTTGGAGCCTAGAGGGGGGTGAATAGGCTCTTATCGAAACTCTTTTTAATCTCTTATGACACAACACTTATCTAGTTAAGTGATAGAATCACTGCGGAAGACAACCAGATAGTGGAAGTATTTTGTTTTATTATCAAGAGATAAGTACAACAAAATAGAAGCAAGACTCTCTTACACTCTGTTTACAAAAGGATTCACACTCTAGCCTAGATTATATCTTTGAGCTCTTATGCATACACTGGGTTGATTCAGGCTCATTCGCACACATTTTTTTTATTCAAATATACAAGTATGAATATTTATACAAAAACATTCCTGAAAGACAACCTTGGAACTTGTAGTTCCGGAATGCATTCAGCACTAACTATTCCTTGGTAATCTCTCTGCCTTGACTGTTGCGGTTTGTGGAGCTCAAGATCTTGGGTTTGAAGAGTATAAGTGCCTTTGTGAGTTCCCAAATATAATTGAAGTTGTTTCCACATATCCGGGTGATCCACGTGTAAGATTCTTCAGGTTCTCGACAAGTTTGTCTTACATCGGGACACCACGAGCTGATAACCTTAAATGCGGTTAAGTTGAAGCAACATCTTCTTGGTCCGGTGTAATTTTCCTTACTCCGTAGCTAATGAAGCTCGGAACCTTACTCCGTGTCAGTGGTTGCTTACTCCGTATCTATTTGGTACTGGAATCCTTAGTCCGTGTCAGCGCTTCCTTACTCCGTGTGAATGAGAAGGTCGGAGTGCTTATTCCGTATCAGCGCTTCTTTACTCCGCATGTAAGTTTCTTACTCCGTATGTAAGTTCCTTACTCCGTACGAGTCTAAAGGATCGGATGGCTTACTCCGTATTAGCACATCCTTACTCCGCATGAATGAGTGGTCCGGATTCCTTACTCCGTATCTGATTTCCTTACTCCGTGCGAATAAAGACTCGGGTCCTTATTCCACATCAGTACTTCCTTACTCCATATGTATGGAAGACTCGGAAGCCTTACTCTGTGTCTTCTTTACTTTAGTTCACTTGAGTGGAAGACTTGACTTTTTAGCTCCGTGTCGATTCTTTTACTCCGTGCGACCTTGTAGACCAAGATTCTTACTCTGCATCAGTTTGACTTAGTCCGTTTGAGGCATTAAGAGCAGATTCCGTAATCCGTAGCTTTTAAGTCCTTAGTCCGTACAAATGTTCCTTATTCCGTATGTATTGGTGACTTGGTTATTTACCAAGTGTTTGATGACACTCACTCTTGTCCGGATCAGGATTATGTATCCTGTCCTTAGCTTTGCTCTCACGAGTGTATCTCCGGATTAATAACATATCTTCTGCAATGATCAAAGAAACACAAAAGATCTCAGATCAAGTTACATAGGGCTTTATCAGCATTATCCAAATTCTGGGCTTGATCCAACAAAATTGATTTACCCTAAATCTCTAAAGGGAATCCTAAAAATCTTGTTTTTGTGCTTTTTTATTTGAGGTGGAAAATGAAATCCAACGGTTTTGTTCTTGTTTTGTTTTTGTTTTTTTGTTTTTTTGTTTTTTTTTTTTTTGTTTTTTTTTTTTTTTTTGGAAGACATTTTGAAAAACATTTTATTAAAACATTTTCAAAACATTTTATTTAAAACATTTTGAAAACATTTTATTGCAAAACGCTTTTGTTTTTTTTTTTGTTTTGTTTTTTTTGTTTGTTTGTTTTTAAGGAGACATTTTTGAAAATATTTTGAAAACCTTTTATTAAAAACGTTTTGGAAAACATTTTGTGGAAAACGTTTTGTTTTTTTGTTTGTTTTTTTTTAAGAATTGACCATATCGAAATACATGCATATCAAAATAAAACGTGAATTGTGTGGTTGTGACATACAAAAATAACATAAAAAAAACAAAACCACCCTTTTTTTTTCTTCTTTTTTTTCTTTTTTCTCCTTTTCATTTTCATTCCTCTCTTTGCTCTCTCCTTTTTCTTACTATTCTTTACATATTACAACATACAATATATACAGAAAAAAAGAAATACAAGGAAAATACAACATATGTCAACAACATAAAAAGGAAAACAGAAGGAAAATACAACACATAACAACAGCTGAAAAAAGAAAGAATATATATATACAGGAAAAGACTAAGAAATTACATCAAATATAAAGATAAATAAGCTAAGAAATAATAAAGGACAAAAATCAGCTAGGATTATAGAACCGACTTTAGAGCTTCGAACACCGGACTGCTGTGTGAATCTTGTCCACGCCGATAGTCGCCTGCTCGAATTACCAAATCACCAAGTTCCGATAGCGCAAATGGCAAAAATCAGTTGGGATTTTGATTTGGAGATTGCAGTGATGTGTGGAGATGAGAGAAGATGAATTTTTTTTCTGGCTTTTGGGTAGAAAACATGGGAAAGGAGGATGAAGTATCTTTTATAGGATTAAGATTTTTTGTGGCTGGAATTGAGGAGACTGGGTGTAAGGAATAGGGAATGAAAACAAATTGGCGTTTTTTGTGATGAAAACGTAGAAAGAGAAGGCTGAAACTGGAGTTGTTGTTTTTTTTTCTTTGCTAGGAAAAAGGAGAGCTGTAACGAGGTATTAGGGAAAAGGGATTTAGAAAGAATGGGAGATTTTTGATTGCAGAATAGCAGAAAGTTGTTTTTTTTTAATGCAGTTGTTGGGCGAATTTGAGATAGAATGGCAGCAAATCAGAAAGGGGTTTTTTTTGGGCTTAATCTCCAGGTGTTCTCTCTTCTCTTTTTTTCGTATCAGGAAGCTGGGTATGAAGATGGCAGCAGAGTTCTCCTCCTTTCTTTTTCTGGTGGAAATCTCCTCTCTTTCTGGGCGTGAATCTCTGTTTTTCGTTGGAGAGGATACTGGTTTTGAAGAGATTTGGCTGCATCTCATTAATTGTTGCATCTAATGCTTGGTTGGGTGTTTTATTAATCCCAGCATTATTAAGTTCTAGATTCTATGCTTTGTCAGGTGGACTGTTGATCTATGATTGCCTTTTTGGTTTTTTATTGACACATGTGACTGACAGGCATTGAAAAGCATCTTTGCCAAAAATGGCCAGCTAATAAAACGTATCTCGTGATCAAACAGCGAGAAAGCCAGCGAAAGAGGCCAAACAGCGAAGGTCAGAGGTCAAAGGGTCGGAGTGTCGGCAGATCGAAGTGTTGGCAGGGTCAAAGTTTTTGTGGGTCGAATGTCAACGGTCAACAGGTCGAAGATCAATGGTCAACAGGTCGAAGTGTCGGCAAGTCGAAGGTCGTAGGTCAAGGGTCGTAGATTCGGAGGTCGAAGTGTCGGTAGGTCGGAGTGTCGGCAGGTCGAAGGCTTACAGGCTTCGAAGCATCGAGGCTTCGAGGCGTCGATTCTTCGAGGCTTTGATGCTTCAAGGCTTTGAGGCTTCGAGGCGTCGATGCTTCGAGGCTTTGATGCTTCGAGGCTTCGAGGCTACGAGTCAACTTTTAATTAACCTTTTACCCCCACTTAAAATACCAAAATGGACGACCTTTCAAGGATTGTTTAGCAAGACCCATATTCGCCTAAATAGACATTTCAGACTATTCCTCATTTTTGGCCAATTTGACCAGGGGCATTAACCATCTTTTGGCAAGTTCGACTTTTTCCGACAAAGATTGTTTTGGCCATAACTTCTTCATTTTAAATCAGAATTGAGCTCGGTCAAGTGCGTTAGCCTCCAAATTTCATCCTCTGTCACCTGGCATTGATCTTAGGGCACTTTAGGGGCTGGCAACAAAGGTTATCAATTTTGGGCTTCCCAGTTCATGTCAAAGCATTCATCTTGTGCGAATCGCTGGGAATCTCTAAGGACCTGTTCAACAAGGTATATGGCATGGACAAAAAGGTATATACATCAAATGGGGTTAGTATGTCCAACCCGGACAAAATGGGGTCCTACATGGGGACGACTGACCCTTTAAGATTTGGGTTGTTTAGTCTAGAGTCAGCATCACGTCCACTCTTAACTTGGTATCCTAGGCTTACACTTGCTGTCGCATGTCATGTAATCCCTAGTTTAAATATCTCAATTTTTCTAGTGCTTATGGTTGATTTTCCAATCCTTCACATAAATACCTAATATGATAAAAAGAAATGGCCAGAATCCATTTTATATTTAAACCCAAGATATCCAATAAATACTCATAAGGTGAAAAAGATTAAACTAAAACATTGCAAATTAATTTATTACATCAAACTCCATCCTAACCCCAATCAAGGGTTTTTAACCTTCCATAGTTAGATTGAAAACAATAAAATTACAAAACATGGAATAGAAAAACAAAAATGATAGCTTGCCTATTTAGACCAAGAATTCCAAGGTTAATCTTCTTTTCCCAGCAGATTGTCTTCAACTCCAAGAGATACCCCAAACCTTCTTCTCTCTCCCTTTCTCTACTCTAGGTGAGGAATGGAATTGTAGGAATGGAGAGAATTGGATGATGAGTTAATTGATGATTTACAATGAAAGATCAGCTCCCCTTTTATAGCCTCCCAAGAGAAATTTGAATTTTTGAATTTGAATATCCCATTATTCCTCATAATTCCTCCAAATAATTAGCCCCTCTTAAATCTTTTGTAACTCTCCTTATTTTTGAATTTGAAAATGAGATAAATCCCTCTCTTAAACCCCATAAAGACCTCAATCCAAATACAAAGCACTCATTTGAATTTGAATTTCTTCAATTAATTCTTCTTTGAATGGAGTGTTTAGTGCCCATCTTTTGATCAAATGACTTTGGTCCAAAAGGGAATAAGTATGCTGCGAAAATAAGGGGTTAATCGCCAAAATATGAGCTTGGTCGGGTGAAGAAATCCTCACCCGACCACCATGTAGGGTCTTCAAACTTCACCCAACCAGAAGGAAGTAATGTTCCATGACACTTAGAGAGTCTGAACATGCAAAATAAGCTTCACCCGACCTGGTCGAATCAAGGGTCCTTCACCCGACCACCTCCAAACGACCTCAGATTTCACCCGACTAGAAGGAGAAAATCTTCAATGAGTTTCTGCGAAGCCAACCCTAAAGTATGAGCTTCACCCGACCTGGTCGAGTGAAGGGTCCTTCACCCGACCTACACCCGACCAACTCGAGATTTGGTCATTGTGAACTTTAGGTCTTTGGTATTCTTTCTTCCTTCTGTGAATTTGGTGAATTCTTCCTTGATTTTTGGATTCCTGTCAAAATATAGCAAAAATACCACAAAAGCTACAAGAAATCCTCTTTTCCGGGTTAGGGCAAGAAAATATGATAATGTAGTATAATTGGGCAATAAATGAATCAAAAGAGTATGGAAATGTACCCAAAATGGCCCTAAAAAGGGGGTATAGTTTTCCTTAGTTTTCCTAAACTGAAGCATAGGTAGGCCAAGGGGCAAACCAGAGGCGTCAAGAGTAAACTCCCTTCACCTAACACTTACAGCCAAGGTTGCGCGCCCACAGAGGAGCTAGCACCGGTGTGCTGGGAATCGACAGGTGCAAGGACACCCATACTCCGGGGAATTCTCCTGGTGAAAAGCCTAGTTTTGGGGGTGAATGGCCCAGTGCCTTATTGGGGCACCGAGAACCAGGCCCTGCCGCAATCCGCAAGGGATAGAGCCGGCGTCCACCAACACTACCGAGGCTCCAGAGGTGTGTTGCTTGTGAGGACAGGCCCTACCTGGAGAGGCGTCGGCTCGTAGGTGAGATTTGTCCCGTCTGACCCGGGAGCCCAGGAGGCGGTATATGCAACCTGAAGCATCGCCATGGTCTGCAGAAGAAGGGCACCCACCGCAGCAAAGTTGGGTGGGGTCCGACTCCCAATACCTCTTCCTACTCTTGATCCACACCCCCTATCTCCACCTAAGAGAGAGGCGAGGAGTCGATCACGAAAATGGGGCACCGACGCGACCTGGTGGGAGGGCCCACGGGTCCACGGGGCGACTTGGGCCAGGGCCGGTCGAAGAGCAAGCAAGGGCGGGGCCGGGTAGTCGAGAAGAAACTGGTAGAAGTCGGCATCAGGGGCAGGACAAAAAGGGCAGCTGCGCCACCCCGGGGAGCGGTAGAAGCCCAACTGGACCGCCCGATCAGGTAGGATGCGCGCACCAACACGGGCGCTGACCAATTGAAATGCCTCCCTACTCGAGATAGAACCATCAAGCCAAGAACAACAGAGGGCCCGACGGCCACGCGCAAGATGGAACTTGGTATAGAACGAAAGGGACAGAGTAGAGTGGCATGCATCCCACTGTAGCTAGGCGGCCGAACGAACAAGATACGCCTTCCGTGCGGAAGTAGCTATAGGGACGTGTTTATGCAACCAGAAGCGCAACCGAACAACCCAAGTCCAGATGCGGCCAACTTGATGGGGTGGAGCATGGGACAAAAGATCGGCGATCCACATCTTACACTGGGCGTATTTGAAGAAGGCACGGGCACGTTGACCCGCACAGAAGGCCAGAAGTGGGCAGATATTTAGTTCCCGGTGGAGCACACCAGCGCCTACAATAGGCGGCCGCCCCCGAACACCAACAATCCATTTCATCCCTTCAAGAAGGATACGTTCATGTGGAGCAAGGCGCCTAACATCATGCATGCCCATCAGCTCGGCACGAAAGGTCAGGATCGGGACACCAACGCTTTCAGAGCCAGAATGCGAGGCCAAAGGGGCACTCGACGACAGGTAAGAAAATGCCGCAAACCGTAAAGTGCTTTGTGCCCCACAAATGCACTGTGAGGACCTTCCCTGTATTAGTTATATTTTCTGCATTCATTTTACATATGTTTTGTACGCTTAGGTGGTTATGCTTGATATGTGGTTTAGCTTGGTGTTGTTGGATTATGTGAGCCTTTTTAGCTTGTTATTAGTTGCATTGCACATGTGTGCTTGGTGATCATGTTGATGATCATGTGTTTGTGTCGTGTTGTTGTGCGGTGCCTGAGGACGAAAAGTCCTAAGGCGGGGATGATGTAAAGACCCGTACTTGGGTAGGGTTGAGAGATAATCTTTCTCTATTGCTAAAAACATCTGGACAATATTGTGTTCGTCAATGTGAGCATTTTGACAGTAATTGGACCCGATTTTGGGTCGGGGCCCCAAGTGGCCTGATTGTTGACTTTTCGGGGTTTATTGGTTGACCTTGCGTTTGAGCGGTCAATTGGGTCGGAAAATATCTGGATAGTGATGTGCTCGTCATTTTGAGCATTTTGACTATACTTGGGCTTAATTTGGAGTTCGTGACCTCGGGAGGTCAATTAATATTTTTGGGATTTATTAATGAAAGAAAATACAGAAATATAAATAGGGGGAAAGAGAGCTTCCACGTTACGTTTCAGCGTTTCTGCGTTGGAGAGCATAGAGAGAGAGGGAGAAAAAGAGAGAGAGAGAGAGAGAGAGAGAGAGAGAGAGAGAGAGAGAGAGAGAGAGAGAGAGAGAGAGAGAGAAGGAAGCTTGGAGCCTTCGATTTTGGGCATTTTGAGCTCGTTCAAGCATCAAGAATCATTCTAGGTAGGTGTTCCATTGATTCTTCACCCTTTCTTTGTTGTTTTATTGGATTAACATGTAAGAATTTGATGAAATCATGAAAATTCGTGATGAACCCTAGAAATTGGGGAAAATGGAAACTGAGCATGAAACCTAGATGGTTTAGGTTGTTTGGTAACCTAATGTGGCTAGATGATGTTAGAAACCGTTAATAGGGATGAATTGTTGCTTAAAAATTGAGATTTAACGAGTATAATTGGGTTTTGGGACTAATTGGGGAATAACGTAGTCGGTAGCTCGTGACTGGGGAACTGTTCGAGGCTAGCTTCGAGCAGCGTCGAGCAGAGTCTCGAGCAGTCTCGAGCGGAGGCCTCGAGCAGGGAGCGTCGAGCAAAATGTAGCCTTGAGTAGAGGCTTCAAGCAAGGAGCATCGAGCAGAATGTAGCATCGAGTAGGTGTTTCGAGCTGTCTCGAGTAGGCAGTTTCGAGGAGTGTCTCGAGCAGTTGGATAGTGCAGTTCCATTTTGACTGGACTGGACCATTTATATTGTAACCATTATGCCTCTCCACATTTAAATATTAAGTTACAATGTAAATAACGAAATATCCCCCATTTGGATTCAAACAAAAATACTAGAAAAATAAATTCCACTCTTTCAAAATGTGAAAATTGGGATTTAGTGTAAAATCTCGAAAAAATCCTGTTTTTCGTAGAGGTGGATTTTTGGAAAGTGGGGTTAGACATCTTAGAGAAATCTCCAAAAATCAGATTATTATAGGTATGATATGGAGACCCAATGTCGGGACTTTTTATTTCAAGAAAATAACTCCTATGGGTATCTCCTTCCTTGGTCAAGGAATGATGATTGGTTTGTGAAGATTGGCTTCAGTTATAAAGGGAGTATGGTGAATCTTAATGTCATATTGGTGTTGGTATGTTGGTTTGAGGAATTAGGGCTTGGGCTCTATGACTTGTTGGGTTCTCACCGTGAAGCACAGATGATGCTTTGTGGTTGACGGGGCAGGCATATGCGCCGATGGTAGGCCTTTGTGGCACTATGTCCAGGCATATAGCGCTGTGGAACAGCTGAGTGCCCTGAGCTAAAATCCCATGGAGGATCGTGGACAACCTGTCCTGTGTGGGCAGGCTGGGTCCTGATGTTTGTTTATAGGTTGTGTCCTGATGATTGTGCACACTACACAGTGCACGTGTACACTCAGCATATAGTATAGACTTGTATGTCTGCATGATGTGGAGTGTTGGGGTCACCTAGTGAGCTTTTCGCTCACCCCTACTTGTTATTTACCTTTTTCAGGTGTGACCCGAGACTAGTGGAGGACTTTCTTCCAGGAAGACGTGCCCACTACTCTGATGTATGATACAGTATTGTATTCTGTATTATTTTGTATGATACCCGGACATGGGTCTGTGGACAGTTGTGTTTGTATACTATTTGTGATGTGATGTCTGTATGACTGTTTGACTTATTGTATGCATGATGATATATGGGAAAGTACAGGATTACCCTTGATGTATGACTGTACAGGGTTGCATGATTGAGACAGCACCTGCGGTGTAGTCTCTATTAGTGCTAGTCACCAACCCCTTGACCTTTCGGGTGCGGGCAAGGCGAAGTCATGTTCCTGATTCTGGGTTCCCTAGAATTTGGGGGCGTGACAAGTTGGTATCAGAGCATGGTCTAGAGGACCTAGGTTAGTGAGGGGTGGTTAATTGATTCCATGTTCCTTAGAAAAATGTAGGGAGGGCGCCTGATCAACGCAGTCCTTACATGTATTCTAGGTTATGTTGGTGTCAGTTAGATCATCCTAGGAGCATATATAGGAATGGATGCATCTTTAGTAGTATGATTGTGTGCATATAGGGCACTAGATTGTCTTTGTGTGTGATGTGCTTGTATGTGGTGCCTGGATGGCACGTGGCCGTGAGAGCTAGGATTTACGTGTGGTGTACCCTAAGGGGGACACGATGCTATATGCATGGTTGTTGACCTACGGGTCGTGTGGTGAGAACCTACGAGTTGATTTGTGCCTTTGATGGTTGTTTGTGCTAGCAGTACTAATGTTGATCGTTTGTTATTTGTTGTTGTGGTTAGTGTGATGGCACCACCGAGGAGAGTTGTCCGAGGCCAGGGCCCGGTAGAGGAGTCCACGATAGAGTCGGGGCACCAGGGGCAGCAGAGCCCGCAGCATAGGTCGTCAGCTCCCGTTGTGGAACTTGATTTGGATCAGGTGCTGATTCAGTTGCAGGAGGCCATGTAGGGTATGCAGGGCTCGATGAGGGATATGGCTAGAGAGGTGGATGAGCTGAAGAGGCAGTAGCAGCCCCAGTAGCCGCCACAGCCTCAGCAGCAGTAGGCGAGGGTGGTGCAGGATGTGCACCAGCAGGAGGTCATGATAGAGCCGGCACGACGAGGAGTGGATTGGGCTGCATAGTTTTTGAAACACACACCCAGGACTTTTGAGGATAGTTCGCAGCCAGAGGCAGCCGAGGACTGGATTAGATGGACAGAGGACATCTTTAAGATGATTGGGGACCAGATGAGGAGCGGGTGTGAGTGGCGACGCACTATGTGTTAGGTATCCCATGTAGGTGGCGAGAGTTCATTGAGCGCTTCTTTGGGGAGCATTTTCCCATCTCAATGCAGTATGCCCGACGGAGAGAGTATTATGAGCTTTAGTAGTGTAGCCAGACGGTGGGTGAGTATGTGCAAGCCTTCACAGATTTAGGGTGGTTTGCTCTTGAGGCTTGGGAGAAGGAAACCCATAAGACGTAGGATTTTATTCAGGGCTTGAGGCCGTCTTTGAAAAACAAGCTGGTACCGATATAGTTGACCAGCTACAGGGAGGTGGCCGACAAGGCACTCATTATTGAGCGAGGTCAGGATCAGGCGAGAGCCCAGAGACCGGGGGGTTCGGCAGGTCTGAGTAGGAAGAGGCAGAATGGGGAGAGCAATGCAGTTCAGTCTGAGAGGAGGCAGGTGCATAGGGTTTCCAGCCAGGCGGTGGGATCCTAGGAGAGTTCAGCCAGCAGGAGGCCAGGTACTTGTTGGAGTTGTGGTTTGACCGAGCATGTATCGAGAGACTGTCCGAGGAAAAAGATGACATGCTTCCGATGCGGGAAGGTGGGACATGGAGCTAGGGAATGTGTTACCCTTAGCTCGACCACCAGTATAGGTCCTCTTCCGAGAGAGCAGGGACAGAGGAGTGGGGCTCCGTCTCATAGGTCGGTGCCACCAGCATAGAGCACGCAGACGTGACCTACGGTGCAGCAGCCTCAGTGGGAGGCGTAGGGTCAGGTTAATCAGCGGGGCAAGGCCCCAATGGGCCAGGCTAGTGGCAGTAGGCCACGAGGGAGAACTTTTGCCCTTACCAGCAGAGAGGTTAAGGTTCCACCAGTGGACGAGGCAGGACTAGGACCTTCAGTGGTAAGAGGTACCATCATCATTTCTCATACTATCTGTTCAGTTTTGATTGATACTGGTGCTACCCATTCTTTTATTTCGTATGTTACAGTGGTTGGGTTGGAGTTAGACCAGGAGACAGTTAGTCAGTCTCTGATGGTTGCTTCACCTTTGGGTGGAATTGTGATACTTGAGAGTATCTGTCGTGCTTGTCAGGTAACACTTGGGGGTGTTAATCTGTTGTGTGATTTGTATATTATGAAGTTAGATGATTTTGATGTTATCATGTGTATGGATTGGTTGGTTTTCGTGGAGGCCAAGATTGATTATTTTCAACGGCGTATGACGTTCCTCACACCAGAGGGCACGTGGGATGTCTTTGTGGGTGAGTGGACTGAGGAGGCATGCAAGTTAGGACCTTTGAGGCATGGGTGGGGTGATGTGATGCACCAGTTGGCCAGCTTGACGTTGTTTGATAGGAGGAGAGAGGGGAAGGCTATTTTGCCACCCATTGTGGATCAGTTCCCTGGTGTGTTTCCCGAGGACTTAGTCAGTTTGCCACCTGTGAGGGAGGTGGAGTTTTCGAATGAGTTGTTGCATGGGACAACACCTATTAGGTTGGCGGCCTACCGGATGGCGCCGACAGAGCTTAGAGAGCTCAAGAGGCAGATAGATGATCTTCTAGCATGAGGCTTTATCAGGCAGAGTAGCTCACCATGGGGCACTCCAGTGTTGTTCTCCAAGAAGGCGGATGGTTCGCTTCGGTTGTGTATAGACTACCGAAAGCTGAACCAGGTGACTATGAAGAACAGGTATCCATTGCCGAGGATCGCTGATCTGTTCGATCAATTTCGCATTGTGGGGTGATTTTCCAAGATAAACTTGAGATCTGGATACCATCAGTTGAGGGTTAGGGAGGTAGATATCCCTAAGACCACATTCAGTTGTCGTTATGGGCATTATGAGTGGCTCGTGATGCCGTTTGGGCTCACAAATGCTCCAGCAGTGTTTATGGGACTGATGAACCAGGTGTTTGCTCCATATTTAGATATGTTCGTTGTGGTGTTCATCGACGATATTTTGGTCTGTTCAACAACCAAGAGGTAGCATAAGGAGCATTTGCAGGTTGTGTTACAGACCTTGCGAGAGCAACGGTTGTATGCGAAGTTCACAAAATGTGACTTTTGGTTACAACAGGTGAATTTCTTGGGGCATGTGGTATCTTTGGAGGGTATCACAGTGGATCTTGAGATGATCGAGGCGGTTATGTCATGGAAGAGGCCCACGAATGTGTTTGAGATTCGTAGCTTCCTTGGTTTTGTAGGCTACTACTGGAGGTTCGTGGAAGATTTTTCCAGGTTGGCAACTCCAATGACGAACTTGACCAGGAAGGGAGTTCCTTTTGTTTGGTCTGATGCATGTGAGAGTGCTTTCGTGGAGCTGAAGGCACGATTGACCTCAGCACCTATCCTGATTCTTCCATGGGAGGGTGTACCTTTCGAGGTGTATTGTGATACTTCCAGAGTGGGACTTGGTTGTGTGTTGATGCAGACTCGGCAGGTGATTGCTTATGGGTCTAGACAGTTGAGACCACATGAGCAGAACTATCCCACTGTAAAGACTCGTATTTGAGTGATATTGTAAGTTGATTTATTTTGAGGATGATAATATTTAAAAGGCGATGTGATTGTCGACATGAGCATTTTGGTTGTAAGTGGGCTTAGTTTGGAGTCTGAGGTTCCACGAAGACATTTTAGTATTTTACGTATATTATTATTATTGTTATTACTGTCATTATAATTATTGTTAGAATTATTATGGTTATTATTTTTATTATTACTATTATTAATAAAAAAATTATTGAGATTAATGTTATTATTATAAAATATTATTATTATTATTATTATTTAAGGGGATATATAAAGGGGAACGTAGAGGAAACCCTACATTGGTGCATGCGCAGCTGCACGAGCCTCCAGCGGCAAGCCGTCACCATCACACCTCCTCACCATTTTCACCCACGCCGCCTGTAACCAATCACTTCACACGCGTGCCGGGTCTTCACGTCCAGCCGTCTTCATCCACCGCAGTGCAGCAATGACCCCATTACTTTGACGCACGGGCTCTTCATCCACTCCGTGCCAGCTCCATCACACAGTGCTCGTTCCATGCAGTGCTATGAAGGAAGAAAATAGAGAGCAGCAGTTCCTGATGTTCAATCATTGGAAGCTTAATCCAGGTAGGTGATCCTTATTTTTCTCGTTATTCTATTGCACGGATGCAGACTATTAGGGAGAAATATATGTTCGATTTAATTGATATGCGAATACATATATATATTATTATACAAACACAGCCGATTCTTCCACCTCTCTACCCCTTCACATTTTCGGAAATTCGGGTACCTATGCCAGCATCCTTTCTTCCTTTGCTTTCACTTTATCATCTGGCTTCGTTAATACCTATTATTATTATCATTATAAATATCATTTTATGAAGATGCCAGGCAGAGAGATTTATTTTAATCAGGTGATGAAGTCAGGGAGAGGGGGGGGTTGATTTTATCTGTAAGGTCGAATCTGGGAACACGGACTTCTTAGGAATCGTAGGTGTTGGAGCCTGTGCTATGTTTTATATATATATATATGTATATATATATATATATATGTATATATATTAGATATCTTGCGATATACCTTGAGTCGCCTATGCGCTTCTCCACTGGCCTATCACACCTACTGCTATTAACCTTGAGTAAGTCCTAAAATACCTTGGTAGGTGTGATGTTGACAGCAGGTGTGGAGAAATAATAAGCTATCGGTACTAATAATCATGGGACTTACTGGTCGATCCCAAAGCATATATATATATATATATATATTTATATATATAAGGTGGATTTTTTTTCCGCATGCCTCCAACCTTTCACGGCAACCGAAATTCGATTACAGCATGCCTGCACCCTTTTTCATCATAATTCTTTAAAAACATCATATTGATTATTATCAATTACCATCATCATGATATAGCTCCTTCAGCGGCCTGGCTTGGTATATTATAACGTAGCCTGCTCGGTAGAATTAACGTGGCCATGCTTGCATCCAACGTCCGTTGTTCATATTTTATTTTATCATTAGTATTATTATGAATACGTCTTGCACCATGCCAAATTGGCCTGGTCTTCTGAGCAACGTGGCACACCAGACTTCTGACAGTCTGGTTGGTCGGCATGTTCAGAGAGTGCTGACTGTGGAGGGAGCGATCGTCGTGGAAGGGAACCAAGGCGCCTGTGCCTTCCCCAGCGTTCCAGCGAGCCAGCCCTAGAGGCTCTTTTAGCTTATACATAAATAATATTAAAATTCTTAGTTAGTAAATATACATATATATTTTAGAGTTTGACATTATTAATATAATATTATGGAAATTGTTTGACTCTGGTTAGTTTAATTAAATTAAAATCATTGGAGTTACTGCTATTTGTTGGGTTATAATTGTAGTTTGTGGCATATTATTGATGGTTTAACTATTTAAATGAACTACATGTTGCAAAACTGGCTATTGGAATTATTATTTGTTGGTTGTATGTGTGAATTTATTGGTGAAATTAGTTGGGTTAACTGCGGGTCCTATATAGGGCTGCCAAGAGGCCACGGGTCCCCTATGTGGCCGGTTAACCTAGGTCCCATATGTGGCAGGTTGTCATTAGGGACACCACAGGTCCCACATATGGCTGTCTGATAGTGATTGGGATCCTTGGTGTTGGTTGCGGGAATCCAGTGGATGGTTGGATCATTCGGTGTGTAACCTTAACGAATAAAATGTAATGTGTATGATGTTATATTTTGTGATTGAGTGTGAACTTATTGTAATAGAGTAGAACACTATAGTGGCACAAGCATCCACTGACCATGTAGACTTAGGATTTCTTATTATAGGATGGTGAGGAGATGGAGATCACCTACTGGGCATTTGTGCTCACTCCTACTTCGTTGACATGTTTCAGGTATCGACCTATTCGATAGAGGCTGGACCGAGGTTACTTGTTATTTAACTAACATTTTGTAAAACTTGGATTATGGATTTGTATAACATAATTTGTTTATTTATTTGAATTATCCGGACGAGGGTCCGTGAAAGTTGTATTAGATTTGTACTTAGAATTTATATGTACATAAATTACTTTAATGTGTGTTGGATATTTATGGAAAAGGAATGAAAGCATTACTGTACCATATTCATTGACCAAGTCTTATGTTGAATTTCATCATTTAGTGCAATTCTACCCCTGTTGTAGTTTTGTACAGGATATAGTTGGCTACTAATCCCCTTGACCCCTCCGGTGTGGGCGTAAGGACGTCGCGTTCCTAGTTCTGATGTCTTCAGAATTTGGGGGCGTGACAAGTTGGTATCAGAGTGGTTGATTTAGTGGACCTAGCATAGTACGGTGATTGATTGAGACTTTGGAGCTTGGGAGACATTAGGGAGGGCGCTTGATCAACGCAGTCCTTAATAGTGTCCTTGGTTACCTTAGTGTCAGTCAGATCATCTTAGGATGCATTGAGATGGGTGCATACATGACATGACCTTACTTGCACATTATAGACACTAGAATTGGTTGCGCTTGGTACTATGGCGATAGTTTGACTTCACAGTTGTGAAATTTCTTAAAATTGCCTGGAATGATTTGCGTAATTGTTTGTTAATAACTTACATTGTTTTGGATTGACTTGTATTGTTTTGAGCTGATTTAAGTACTATATGTTAGAGTATTACTTTTCGCTTTATATTATTATGATATTGTGGTAGGGGAAATATGAACCCTACCAATTGTTCGATGGCTTCGGTAGCCAGTTAAATGATTGGGTGAACGTGATGGAGTTCAGGGGAAAATGGACCCCACTGTGATTTGATAAGGACCTATTGGGTCATGCTTGTTATGGTTCATTGCTTGATGGAAGTGTATAGGTGAGGGGCAATGTCCCATGAATGACTGTTGGGACTCATGAGTTCTATTGGGTGTAGACTTATGGGTCAAGAGTGAGGTAATGTCACTTTTAATTATTTCCTGAGAATAGTGTTAGAGCTCTCTTATTTGTTTGTTGAGAACCTAAGGGTCATAAATGTTTTTGCAAAAAGGTATTGGATGGTTGAAAAAAAAAAGATTTAATAAAACTAAAGAATAAGGTAAAACAACGGTAAAAGATGAGATAAAGTATTCAAGAATTGAATAGCACAATGAATTTAATAATGTAGTAAAACTAGGAAGTGTTATGGCTAACAATATATATTTATCAGATATTAGGCTTAAATATTATGATAAGACAATGATAGATTTGGTATATTCAATAATGGTTTATTTTCGTTTGAAGGTAATCAAAAGGTTTCAAGTGCCAACTAGTGGGGGAGATAGTAATGACATAGTAATTTGGAATGGGGATAAAGAATTTGTTTTCATCGGATAACATATTTTAATAATTTGTCTTTTCAAAATGTTAGTAAGTAAGTAATTTGGAAGGTGATAAAACAATATGAGAATCAAAAAGTTACATTTCTCATGACTTATAAAAGGTTTTGGAAATGGTCTTGGAGGAACATCACAAGAGGAAAGTAAGGATACCTTTTTCCTAGATTTAAATTGTGGAGCTTGTTAAACATGTGATGATGTCCTTAAGATATAGTTAAATGTTGAATCTGTAACAATGGTAAAATAGTAAAATAAAATAACTAATAAAAAAATCATAAATAATATACTTATAACACTAGTAACAATGGTAAATAAATGAAGAAATAATGATGACCGACTCTATGTTAAATTTTATTGTGATTCATGTCGACTAATGTCAATGTGGATTACCACACTGTATAATTGTTTGGATATTCTTCATATGATATGGCGTGCAAATGACATGTTATGGACTTTTGCCCTGTTTTGGGGTATAGTTGTGTGATACAACTACATGTGTTATTTGATGTAATGTGAATGCATATTATTGTGTTGTGCTTGAAAGTGTGCTGTGTGGCTATGGTTATGGTAGCCTGTGGCAGTGGAGCCTGTGTGGCTGTGGATGTGGAAGCCTGTGTGGTTGTGGTTATGATTGTGCTTGCTTGGTTGTCTTAATTATAAATGTTGTTTTTAACCTATTTATTTGTTATGATGAGTGATTGATACGTGTATCGTGTTATGTATCTATGCCTGAGTGTGAGCATAATTGTATTTCCTATTGCTGCCTTGTTCCACCTTGATTGGGTTATTAACAACTGCATGCATTCTTATTTTGTGTGGTGACACGTGTTGAAACTAGGAGGGACCTTATTTATTGACTGTTTGGCTTGATGATTGGTGGTAAGCATGATGATGTGGAACTGGTGAATGATTTATGGTGGGACTAGCGTGGTGAGCTTTCCCTCGGTGAGGTCATTGTGACATGTTGTTGTGGTTGTCGAGCTTGTTGTTTCATTGTGAAGCCCTCTTTATAAGGGGACTTGGCTGTGATTCAGCGGCTTCTTACCCTGTTTGGTGGAGCATACTTGGGTGTGACCTTCTTTTCTTGCATAGGAGTAGATATTCATATGATGGTTGATATGTTGATGTTGTTTGGTTTTGTGCTATGTTTGTGATTGTATATGGTTGATATATTGTTTATAATATGTGATCATGATTTGTGAGACAATGTTTCCTTGTTGCACTTGTTTCAGGCTATTGGTTAATTGGGCAAAGGTTGTGGGACTTTGGTTATGTAATGTTTAATTAGAGTGACGATTTTATCCTGTTAATCCGAGCTGATAGTGCTTTGATGGAGTCTTGGGTTCTAGTATTGACCATTATTGTTTCGGGTTCGATAAATTGCTTATTTTTGGTGGTGATGTTGGCACCAGTTGGAATAGTTTTAAGGTAGTATGTGATCAGTTGTAGAGTTGTTGATATGGTGTTATTTCGTTAACAATTCGTTATAATGGATATTTGGCAGATTAATTACAATGGGTTATTGGTAGTGGTTCGATATTGGGTAATGGGTGTGCAGTGGTTGTGCGTAGTGCAATTTGTTGATTTGATTAATTGTTCATATCGACCGTGAACGACGATCTAAGTTGAGGTGATAGTCTACCCATGTTTAGGTGTCTGTTTAACCTTGCTGTTGTGACCTTGGTTATCCATAGTCTACAGTTACCACTGGAGCTGGGCTAGTTTATGCTACATTCCAAGTGACTTAGCTAAAGATGTCTTACTCGAATATCTAAGCCTTGTTGCGTTGGCGAGGAATCATAAATAATTTACAAAAGGATGATACCCCCTCTCATTATGTTGCATGGTTAGTGGATGCGTTATAAGTTCAATGGAAAGTAAATTGGTGAATATATTGTTGTTTTATACGGGTTAATGGTATGTTCTCAAGCATTGGGCTGGTTCATGGTTGGTAGGCCAAGCATTGCTTTAACATTATAAATGGTTAATGGCTAGGGGGGTTTCTGGATCCTATCATTGCGGTTAGAAACCCTTATCATTAAGATTGTTAGTTGGATCATCTTTTCGGGGACGAAAAGTACTAAGGAGGGGAGAATGTGAAGATTTTCTCAGTGGTGGGAGCAAGTTTACTCCGACGTGTATGTTGAAATGAGTACTCGTGGGCATGGTGGTTTTTGTGAGGGGCATGATGTATGGTTGTTGCTATTGTTGCTTATGTATAAAATATGACAAGCTATGTGAGAAATATGTTAGTGAAAGCAATTATGCTCATTCGTGTGGGTAATATGTTGGATATTGATATGCGTAGTAATGGTGTATATGGGTAGTATTTATGAGTACATTTTATCTTTTCGAGGACGAAAAGTTCTAAGGTGGGGAGGATGTAAAGACTCGTATTTAAGTGATATTGTAAGTTGATTTATTTTGAGGATGATAATATTTAAGAGGCGATGTGATTGTCGACATGAGCATTTTGGCTGTAAGTGGGCTTAGTTTGGAGTCTGAGGTTCCGCGAAGACATTTTAGTATTTTGTGTATATTATTATTATTGTTATTACTGTCATTATAATTATTGTTAGAATTATTATGGTTATTATTTTTATTATTACTATTATTAATAAAAAAATTATTGAGATTAATGTTATTATTATAAATTATTATTATTATTATTATTATTTAAGGGGATATATAAAGGGGAACGTAGAGGAAACCCTACATTGGTGCGTGCGCAGCTGCGCGAGCCTCTAGCAGCAAGCCGTCACCATCACACCTCCTCACCATTTTCACCCATGCCGCCTGCAACCAATCACTTCACACGCGTGCCGGGTCTTCACGCCCAGCCGTCTTCGTCCAGCGCAGTGCAGCGACGACCCCATCACTTTGACGCACGGGCTCTTCATCCACTCCGTGCCAGCTCCATCACACAGCGCTCGTTCCATGCAGCGCTATGAAGGAAGAAAACAGAGAGCAGCAGTTCCTGATGTTCAATCATTGGAAGCTTAATCCAGGTAGGTGATCCTTATTTTTCTCGTTATTCTATTGCACGGATGCAGACTATTAGGGAGAAATATATGTTCGATTTAATTGATATGCGAATACATATATATATTATTATACAAACACAGCCGATTCTTCCACCTCTTTACCCCTTCACGTTTTCGAAAATTCGGGTACCTACGCCGGCATCCTTTCTTCCTTTGCTTTCACTTTATCATCTGGCTTCGTTAATACCTATTATTATTATCATTATAAATATCATTTTACGAAGATGCTAGGCGGAGAGATTTATTTTTATCAGATAATGAAGTCAGGGAGAGGGGGGGGTTGATTTTATCTGTAGGGTCGAATCTGGGAACACGGACTTCTTAGGAATCGTAGGTGTTGGAGCCTGTGCTATGTTTTATATATATATATGTGTGTGTGTGTGTGTGTGTGTGTGTGTATTAGATATCTTGCGATATACCTTGAGTCGCCTATCTGCTTCTCCACTGGCCTATCACACCTGCTGCTATTAACCTTGAGTAATTCCTAAAATACCTTGGTAGGTGTGATGTTGACAGCAGGTGTGGAGAAATAATAAGCTATCGGTACTAATAATCACGGGACTTACTGGTCGATCCCAAAGCATATATATATATATATATATATATAAGGTGGATTTTTTTCCCCCACGCCTCTAACCTTTCACGGCAACCGAAATTCGATTACAGCATGCCTGCACCCTTTTTCATCATAATTCTTTAAAAACATCATATTGATTATTATCAATTACCATCATCATGATATACCTCCTTCAACGACCTGGCTTGGTATATTATAACGTAGCCTGCTCGGTAGAATTAACGTGGCCATGCTTGCATCCAACGTCCCTTGTTCATATTTTATTTTATCATTAGTATTATTATGAATATGTCTTGCACCAGGCCAAATTGGCCTGGTCTTTCGAGCAACGTGGCACACCGGACTTCCGACGGTCGGGTCGGTCGGCGTGTTCAGAGAGTGCCGCTTGTGGAGGGGGCGATCGTCATGGAAGGGAACCAAGGCACCTGTGCCTTCCCCAGCGTTCCAGCGAGCCAGCCCTAGAGGCTGCTTTTAGCTTATACATAAATAATATTAAAATTCTTAGTTAGTAAATATACATATATGTTTTAGAGTTTGACATTATTAGTATAATATTGAGGAAATTGTTTGATCTGGTTAGTTTAATTAAATTAAAATCATTGGACTTACTGCTATTTGTTGGGTTATAATTGTTGTTTGTGGCACATTATTGATGGTTTAACTATTTAAATGAACTACATGTTGCAAAACTGGCTATTGGAATTATTATTTGTTGGTTGTATGTGTGAATTTATTGGTGAAATTAGTCAGGTTAACTGCGGGTCCTATATAGGGCTGCCAAGAGGCCACGGGTCCCCTATGTGGCCGGTTAACCTAGGTCCCATATGTGGCAGGTTGTCATTAGGGACACCACAGGTCCCACATATGGCTGTCTGATAGTGATTGGGATCCTTGGTGTTGGTTGCGGGAATCCAGTGGATGGTTGGATCATTCGGTGTGTAACCTTAACGAATGAAATGTAATGTGTATGATGTTATATTTTGTGATTGAGTGTGAACTTATTGTGATAGAGTAGAACACTATAGTGCCACAAGCATCCACTGACCATGTTGACTTAGGATTTCTTATTATAGGATGGTGAGGAGATGGAGATCACCTACTGGGCATTTGTGCTCACTCCTACTTCGTTGACATGTTTCAGGTATCGACCTATTCGGTAGAGGCTGGACCGAGGTTACTTGTTATTTAACTAATATTTTGTAAAACTTGGATTATGGATTTTTATAACATAATTTGTTTATTTATTTGAATTATCTGGACGAGGGTCCGTGAAAGTTGTATTAGATTTGTACTAAGAATTTATAAGTACATAAATTACTTTAATGTGTGTTGCATATTTATGGAAAAGGAATGAAAGCATTACTGTACCGTATTTACTGACCAAGTCTTATGTTGAATTTCATCATTTAGTGCAATTCTACCCCTATTGTAGTTTTGTACAGGATATAGTTGGCTACTAATCCCCTCGACCCCTCGGGTGTGGGCGTGAGGACGTCGCGTTCCTAGTACTAACTATATTGGTTATTGTTTACCGATTGACCAAATCGGCGCATTTTATTTTGATTCGAGAGACAGACCCAGTGAGGGCTTTGGGACAGAGGTATCTCGATGTGATTATGCAGTTGCATGGAGTCCCATTGTCTATTGTATCTAATCAGGATGCTAGGTTAACCTCTCAATTTTGGAGACAGTTGCAGCAAGCCTTGGGTACTAGAGTGAACCTGAGTACAGCTTTTCATCTGCAGACAGATGGTTAGTTGGAGCGGATGATTCAGACACTCGAGGATATGTTGTGTGCCTCTATCCTAGATTTTGGAGGTTGTTGGGAGACTCACCTTCCTTTGGTGGAGTTCTTTTACAACAACATTAATCAGGCCACGATTGGGATGGCTCCGTATGAGGCACTGTATGGGCGGCCTTGTAGGTGACCTTTGTGTTGGGCACAGACGGGAGAGACAGCGGTTCTCGGTCCCGATATGGTTTGAGAGACCACGGAGATAGTGCAGTTGATTCGATAGCATATGTTGACAGCGCAGAGTAGGCAGAAGTCCTACACGGATCAGAGGCGTCGACCTTTACAATTTGAGGTGGGTGATCGCGTATTTTTGCGGGTTTCACCGCGTCAAGGGCATCAGAGGTTTGGGCGTGGATCCAAACTCTCCCCTCATTTTGTGGGGCCATTTGAGATTATTGCCACCATAGGCGCAGTGGCTTACCGATTAGCTTTGCCATTGGAGTTAGCACAAGTACCTGATGTGTTCCATGTGTCTCAGTTGAGACGGTATCACCCAGATCCTTCTCATGTGCTGGACTATTGCGAGATAGACTTGGCTGACAATGATGCCGTTGTTGAGATGCTGGTACAGATTTTGGACAGGCGGGAGCAGGTCTTGCGGGGCAAGACGATCCCACTGGTTCGGGTGTTATGGCGACATGGAGGCATGGAGGAGCAGACTTGAGAGAAAGAGAGCCAAATGCGAGTTCTTCATTCTGAGTTGTTTGAGGATGATCAGTCCTGAGGTGGGGAGGATATGAGGACCTTCCCTGAGGTATGAATTATATTTTATGCATTCATTTTGCATATGTTTTGTACCCTTATGGGGTTATGCTTGAGATGTGGTTTAGCTTGGTGTTGTTGGATCTTGTGAGCCTTTTTAGCTTGTTGTGAGTTGCACTGCACATGTGTACTTGGTAATCATGTTGATGATCATGTGTTTGTGTCTTGTTGTTGTGCGGTGCTTGAGCTTGAATTTTGCTATGTCCTTTGGGCATGTGTTTTATTTTCGAGGACGAAAAGTCGTAAGCTGGGGAGGATGTAAAGACCCGTACTTGGGTAGGGCTGAGAGATAGTCTTTCTCTGTTGCTAAAAACATCTGGACAATATTGTGTTCGTCAGTGTGAGCATTTTGACAATAATTGGACCCGATTCCGGGTCGAGGCCCCAAGTGGCCCGATTATTGACTTTTCGGTGTGTATTGGTTGACCTTGTGTTTGAGCGGTTAATTGGGTTGGAAAATATCTGGATAGTGATGTGCTCGTCATTTTGAGCGTTTTGACTTTACTTGGGCTCAATTTGGAGTTCGTGACCTTGGGAGGTCAATTAATATTTTTGGGATTTATTAATGAAAGAAAATACAGAAATATAAATATGGGAAAGAGAGCTTCCACGTTACGTTTCTGCGTTTCTGCGTTAGAGAGCTTGAGAGAGAGAGAGAGAGAGAGAGAGAGAGAGAGAGAGAGAGAGAGAAGGAAGCTTGGAGCCTTCGATTTGGGGCGTTTTGAGCTCGTTCAAGCATCAAGAATCATTCTAGGTAGGTGTTCCATTGATTCTTCACCCTTTCTTTGTTGTTTCATTGGATTAACATGTAAAAATTTGATGAAATCATGAAAATTCGTGATGAACCCTAGAAATTGGGGAAAGTGGAAATTGAGCATGAAACCTAGATGATTTAGGTTGTTTGGTAGCCTAATGTGGCTAGATGATGTTAGAAACCCTTAATAGAGATGAATTGTTGCTTAAAAATTGAGATTTAACGAGTATAATTGGGTTTGGGGACTAATTGGGGAAGAACGTAGTCGGTAGTTCGTGATTGGGGAAATGCTCGAGGCTAGCTTCGAGCAGCTTCGAGCAGAGTCTCGAGTAGTCTCGAGCGGAGGCCTAGAGTAGGGAGCGTCGAGCAGAATGTAGCCTCGAGCAGAGGCTTTGAGCAAGGAGCATCGAGCAGAATGTAGCATCGAGCAGGTGTTTCGAGCTGTCTCGAGCAGGCAGTTTCGAGCAGTGTCTCGAGCAGTTGGACAGTGCAGTTCCAGTTTGACTGGACTAGACCATTATACTTAAGTTACAATGTAAATAACAAAATACCCCCCATTTGGATTCAAACAAAAATACTAGAAAAATAAATTCTACTCTTTCAAAATGTCAAAATTGGGATTTAGTGTAAAATCTCGGAAAAATCCAGTTTTTCGTAGAAGTGGATTTTTGGAAAGTGGGGTTAGACATCTCAGAAAAATCCCCAAAAATCAGATTGTTATAGTTATAATATGGAGACCCAATGCCGGGACTTTTTATTTCAAGAAAATAACTCCTATGGGTATCTCCTTCCTTGGTCAAGGAATGATGATCGGTTTGTGAAGACTAGCTTCAGTTATAAAGGGAGTATGGTGAACCTTAATGTCATATTGGTGTTGGTATGTTGGTTTGAGGAATTGGGGCTTGGGTTCTATGACTTGTTGGGTTCTCACCGTGAAGCACAGATGATGCTATGTGGTTGACGGGGCAGGCATATGCTATGTGGTTGACTTGTTGACTTGTTGGGTTCTTGACCCATAAGCTACCACACTTTGCTCCTGCATAAGCACACACCCCAAACTAACCCTGGACGCATCACAATATACCTCATATGGGATATCCTCCCGAGGTAACCTCAACACCGGTGCAGTGGTCAAACGGGTTTTGAGAGCCTCAAACGCCTGCTGACACTTATCAGTCCACTCAAACTTCACTCCCTTCCGGGTCAACGCCGTCATAGGAGCTGCCAAACGGGAGAATCCCTCTACAAAACGACGGTAATACCCTGCCAAGCCAAGAAAACTACGAATCTCGAAAACATTGGTTGGCCTTTCCCATGATGCCACAGCCTCAATCTTGGCTGGGTCCACCCTAACTCCCTCAGCGGACACCACATGGCCAAGGAAGTGAACCTCCTGTATCTAAAACTCACATTTGCTAAATTTAGCAAATAACTGCTGCTCCCTCAAGGTTTGCAACACTATTGCCAAATGCGCCACATGCTCCCTCTCCGTCTTGCAATATACCAAGATATCATCTATAAACACTACCACGAAAGAATCCAAATATGGAGCAAAGACCTGGTTCATCAAATGCATGAACACTGCTGGTGCATTAGTGATCCCGAAAGGCATCACTACCCACTCATAGTGCCCATACCTGCAGCGAAACGCATTCTTAGGGATGTCCTCCTCCCTAACCCTCAACTGATGATACCCCGACCGTAGATCTATCTTGGAAAACCACTGGGCTTCACTCAACTGGTCAAACAAGTCATCTACCCGAGGCAACGGATACTTGTTCTTCACAGACACCGAATTCAGCTTCCTATAGTCGACGCAAAGGCGTAGCATGCCATCTGCCTTCTTTGCAAAGAGCACCGGAGCACCCTAAGGCGAGGTACTCGGTCTGATATACCCCTAGTCCACCAACTCCTCTATTTGCCTCTGCAGCTCCCTCAACTCTGCTGGCCCCATACGGTAAGCCACTTGGGAGAATGGACCAGTTCCCGGTACCAACTTAATGGTGAACTCCACACTTCTCTTAGGAGGTAGACTCCTTAACTGGTCAGGATAGACATCCTGAAATTGGTCAATGACAGCTGGCCCCACTCTCTTTTCTACTCTCCCTTCCTCAACAAAGGTCAGGGCTGCACACCTGTGGGTAATGGCACCCCACTGGTCCAACACCGGCCCAGCTCGACTCGCCTCATAGTCCCACTCCCCCTGCAGGGTGCAAGAGGTCCCTACAGGTGTCACGAAGGATACATGCCGCCGATAACAATCTATCTTGGCCTGGAAAGCCATAAGTCAATCCATACCCAAGATCAGGTCAAAAGTACGCAAGGGCATTACATACAAGTCAAAGCTTAGCTCCAGACTTCCTATGGTTAACACACAGTCACGGCAAACACGCCGCACCTCAATCATACCCCCCACTGGAGATTCAACAACTAGGGGCCTCGCTGCCTCCACACAAACCAACCCCAAGCTATCTATTACAAGCTCAGCAACAAAAGAACACGATGCACCCGTATCTGAAAGAACAGAAGCTAACGGACGGGAGATCAAAAGGGTACCTCTAACCACTGATGGTCCTGCTCCACCCTCCGCCGGTGGGGGTGGTAGCTTAGCCTCCTCCTGGTACATCGCCTCCAGCGCAAACACCCTCCATTGGCCCGTGCCACTGGTCGGCTCACTCAATGGGCGCTTCCCGCCAAGGCTGCCTCCAGCTTCAGTCTGCTACCGCTCCGGCCTCCCCTGGGGTCGGGTCTGGTTCGATCTGGCCTGACTAGCCTGCCACTGATGAGCTAGTGTCTCTACTGGTGCACGGAAATTGGCATCACTTCTCGTGCTGGATGCCATGCCTCCAACTCCCCTATTGCCACTCCGACAAACCCGGCTCACATGGCCCTCTTGTCCACAACTATTGCATTTCCAGTCTTTCTTTGGACACTCACTCTTGAAGTGGCCTTGCTCCCCACAGCAATGACAACTGCTGGGGAGACCTCCTGCTAGACCTCCCTGTCTGCTACCGCCAAAGCTAGACCTCCCTGGGTGCACCGATATCTGTCCCCTGCTGCGGAAGGAACTATTGTCTCTCTCTTCGGTCTTGGGCCTCTTGGGCCCCGAATCACGTTCAGATCTGCCCTGCAACTGGCGACCCTGATGGGCCTGCTTCCCATCATCCAGCTTTCTCTCAGTGATACGAGCCGTCTCCACAACCTCAGCATAAGTCCTCAAGCGCAGGATCACCACTCTCTGCCTAAGGGCTGGCCTAAGGCCCAAAGTGAACTTGTGGACCTTCAGGTCCTCCTTTGCCACAGTCACGGGAGCAAACTTACTCAAGCTCCGGAACTCTCGCTCATACTCAGGTACCGTTCTTGATCCCTGCCTCAAGCTGCCAAACTCCTCCCTCTTCTGCCATCTCAAGGACTCTGAAAAGAACTCGTCATGGAAGAGCTGCAAAAACTCTTCCCATAGCATGAACTGCACCGCACGGCTCCCCGCGACACTCAACCACCACTCTAGAGCACTCCCCTCTAGTTGCCGAATGGCCAGTCTCACCTTATCCTCCTCCCGGGGTAGGAGAAAGGAAAACACATGCTCGATCTGTCTCAACCATTGCTCAGCTACCACGGGATCCCCTTCTCCCTTGAACCTTGGAGGTTATTCCTTTCGGAACCGTGTCACCACATCATCCTCTGCATGAATCGTTACGCCGCCCAGCGAACTCTCACGCTCACGAGGTAGCTCCCCCACTGGTGGTGGTGGTGGTGGCACCACCTGCTATGCCGCCATCTCATGGCGCACCTCCTCATGAACTTCTTGCCGGATACCTTCCCTCAGCTCTTGGACTTCTAGTCGGATGCCCTCTCGCAGCTGCGCTAGCAACAGCGCATGTCCTCCAGCGGACTGCCCCGCACCCGGACCCTCATGGGTAGATGACTCATCAACCACTGCCCCAGACACGCATGTCACTCTCCTCGGTGGCATTCTTACTACACGAAGTAAGAAAGATATTGGTCAAATCGCATTCACTAACTATCGCGCGACACTACCTCTACCCCACTTAACAAATATGTCACATAGCACTACTCTTTGCATTAATACATATTACACCGTTCAATCCACATTGCATACAGCCCATATAAACAAGGAAAAAAACACATTTCATATTTCACACTCAATCACATTTCACATTGTCACAGTTTAATCCATATTGTACATAGCATTTTTTTTGTTCCACATGTACAACATCCATACAAACACACATAAGCAAATGCAGCTAGTGCCCTAATGCCCATGCATGCAAACCCTACCACAAGACTGGACTACCCTAAGTACACCTTAGAGGCTCAAAGAGGACCATGTTGATCAGGCATCTCCCTCCTGGCTCCTCCAAATGACTCAAGATAACCAAGTACGCCCACTACCCTAGGCCAACTAAACCATGCTCTGATACCATATTGTCACGCCCCGGATTTTTCAACCCGAGGAGACCGGAACGTGACCCTTCCGTTACCCGAGTTTGGATAAAGGGGGTTAAAATACAACGTATGCTTCACATTTTATATTCAGAGACAAAATCATTTATCTATTAAGTTCAAACATTACAAACGTGTCCAAACATGCTTTTATTTCATTAAACTTCATTACAATATCTTCCCACTGGGGTTACAAAGCTCACACAAAAACAACAAAACTCAATTAACAATAAGCAAGCCACAAGCAGGTCTTCCACCTTGATGTTCCCACCTAACGCCTGTAGGTCCCTGTAAAGAAAACAACACGGTAGGAGGGGTGAGCAAGCACAGCTCAGTAGGGATCATGTCTCCCCAACCCATCCCATGCTCCTAGCATCTACATGCCATGTGCACAAGTGCAGTGTCGTGATACAATTATTTCAACAGATATATCAACAAGCCATATCAACAAATATAGTCATTCCCATAGCCACACAGGCTACCACATGAACAGTCCCGGGCTTCCATAGCCACCGGGTTCCAAGAGCAGTCCCGGGCTTCCACAGCCACCAGGTTTCACAAAACAGTCCTGGGCTTCCACAGCCGTTGGGTTTCACAACACAGTCTCGGGCTTCCACAGCCACCGGGTTTCACAAAACATGGTACACATAGCCACTCAGGCATAAAACCAAACACTTAGTAGGCACACATTCACCAAAGCACAAACCCAGCCACTCAGGCATAAAACCAATCACTTAGGAGGCACACATTCACCAATGCACAAACCTAGCCACTCAGGCATAAAACCAAACACTTAGTAGGCATATTCACACAGACATATTCACACAGGCATTTTATCGAACATTTAACATGCACTGCCCACCCAACGTCAGAATCACACCAAGACGCCACTGAAGGCCAACATTCATATAGGAGGTCACACCTATATGAATTTATATATAAATAATATAACAATAACAATAGAAACTCTACAAATCCTCTACACAGGGCCTAACCCCGGGACAGACCAGGAAAGATAGAACCCCTACCTATAGGAAAAAGTATCACCACAGCAACGATCCTGCTCCCACGCCGAACGTCATCCGCCCATGAGAAACACCATAGCAGCAATGGCCAGAACTCTCCTCTCTCTCTCTCTCTCTGCGACGGCTGCGGTGGCTGAAGAAGAGAACCCTAAACCTAGAACAAGGAGCCTTCACCTCTACATATAGACAACTCAAACCCCAAAATGACGTAGTTTTGAATAAATGAATCCCAGCATCAAAACGACGTAGTTTTATGATGAGACTACAACCTTTTTGCAACCACACAGGACAAAACACTCATAATTTCACCATGGTCCTTTAGCAAAAGAGTATCAGAATAACAAAACAAGGGTAATAGAGGTTGCACGTGAGAAAGGCCTTTCTCACGGGCACGTCTAAATGTTCTAGAATTTTACCACAAGCCTTAGAACAACATCAGGAAGGCTCCCATGCAAAAATCTCACTGCATGTGAAAAGCCCTTCTCACGTGCATTCTCACGTGCACTCCCTATTGGGCTCAAACTTTGCCTCTTGCTTGCTTATCAGCATACAAGATGATTTAGCCAAAGTGTGTGGAAATAAAACTCCCTAAAATCCAACAATTTCCACCCAAAAGACAAGACTGGGACTAACTCCTCACATCCCAAAACATGGGTCATTACATCAAGCACCCGTCTTGGAGGCATTGGAGGAGCGAAGGTAGTCGCGTTAGGGGGCAAAAGCCCCGCACGGGGGGGCGCAGCAACCCCACAGCCGTTGCCACCCTATGAGGGAGCGCACAACCCCGGTGACGGCAGAAGGTGCGACCTGGGTCATGGGCCAGGGCCTCGGTTATGCATATGTGTAGCAACAGAAAATGTAACTGCAATGCACAACGGTCATTATCCGCTAGGCGACGGGGTAGGAGGTGCCTTACCAGGCCCCACACTTTGATCATCGAGCCTGAAGATAGTAGGTGGTGGCGAAGGCAGGGTGGATTTGCCCCAATTCGCAGAGCAGGTTAAAATCCCCCGATAAAGGCAGGAAATCGTAGTGTGCCCAACTGGACGTTTACGAGGCAAGAACAAAGAGTCAAGCATGGACCCCACAATCCTCCCAATAGCTGCCACATGTCGAATGGGGGCCCATCAAGGGGACACCGAACATACGAGGGACAAAGCCTGATGGTCGTAAGATAAGTCGTAACAAAGATCGTAAGCAGATCCCCCACTCCCACAAGAATCCATAGTTTTCCTAACCTGGAGCATAGGTAGGCCAAGGGGCAAGCCAAGGGCAAGCACCCGACCCAACGACAAGCCAAGGCAAGCCGCAAGAGGAGGGGAGGGAGAATCTCGCAGGGCAAGGTGCACCGGTAGCATAACAAGGAGGGGCAGAGGGATAGAGGGGCGGTGTGCCACCAAGTAGGGTACACAATACAGGGACCAAGTGTGAGGCCTTGGGAAACCAAAGCTGCACAGGGAGGAGGAGAAGAGACTCACAATTCGCAGCATTAGCGGGGAGCCCGTTCGACGTAGTCATCCGATCGACACTCCCATGCCTTCACCTGCATACAAGCAAGCCAACCAGGGCAAAAATCAAGCTAGACGCGCTGGGGCAAGCTGGACCAACTTCGCCCATTGTTGCAATCCATCCATGAAAGAAAATAGTGAATCCTTCGCAGACATATCCGGGATCTCTAATATCAGCTCGGAAAATTTACGAACGTACTCCCACACCGCGCCTTTATGGGTAAGGCACCGCAGTTTCGCTCGGGACTCGTCCTCCGCATTCTGGGGATAGAATTAGGCCTTGATCTCCCGCTTGAAATCCGCCCAATTATCGATGATGCATAGGCCACACTCCTTGTCGGCAAATCGTCGCCTCCACCACACCATAGCCGAATTGACTAAGTATAGCGGAGCGGTTTTCACCTTCTTTGCCTCATCGACAATCTTCAAGGCATCGAAGTACTGCTCCATGGTCTAGCGTTGTTGTCTAACTCCCTCGCATTCCTTGACCCCACATAGGTCTTAGGCTTTGGCATGTCGATTTTGGAGCTGGAATGGCTGCCAACGCCACCTTGGGTGACCACCATCTTGTAGAGAGACCAATTTGCCTTGATCTCTTTGATTTCCTCTTGAATCGCCAGGATTTGGGACGTGAGAGTGTCCTTCAAGTCATCGAATCGAGAGTTCATGTCATCCATTACGGAGTTGAGAAGCCCTTGCATCCTCCCAAAGATTTCCTCACCCTCTGAGTCCAGCTTTTCGATGCTTTCAGTATGCTCCTCGACCACCTCCATCTGTTCAGCTAACGCCAACTCCAATTTGGCTAGCCATCTCTCTAGCGGACATGTTTCCCTCGAAACAGACTTGTCTCTCCTCCGTTCCTTAGCGGTTTGTTCCTTCTCGCGGCCTTCGTGCCCACCGGCATTAATGACAATGGATCCTCTATTTGTCATTTTTACACCGTCTCAAAGCTTTTACTTGTTCCACCAAACTTAGCACCAAACTGTGCTCTGATACCACTTGTCACGGGGTCAGCCTGTATAACATCTTAACTTGTGCGGCACCTAGTCCCACCCGTATGAAGGAACGCTAGGTCAGCCTAACTCGTCGCATTTGGATCGAAACCCATTGATCCGTTGTAAAGCAATTGTGTAGGGAAGCACTTAGCGGAAGAAAGATTAAACGAAGGCAACAAACGATTGTATTGATTGCTTGAAAGCCTTACAACATCACTCCCCTACATATAGATGTTAACACTTTTTTGGTTCTACCACCAGGAGACATTATATATGATCGAAATCTAAAATCTCTACAACTTACTCTATAAGCTAAGTACAGCACTTTACAAGGGGGAAATACCCCGAAATGGAGAAGCTGATGCTAGTGCTTTAATAGTGTTAAAAAAATTATAAAAATAAAAGATGAATGTTTGATAAATTATAATTTTAAAGTTATTTAAAAAATAAAATTAAATAATAAATATTTAGTAAATCAAAAATAAAATTTTTATAAATATTTAAAAAATAAAAAAATTCTTAATACCTATATGAATTAAAAAGGGAGAGAAGGAAAACTACACTAAGTTTGGTGTGTTAGGAGTCTTTGATGAGGTCAGGCATGGCATAACATGCAATTGGGGATGGCGTGGAATGGCCAGATTAGCAACTTTGGTGGTTAGGATGGTGATGGCATTAGGCATAGCATGGCATGCGATTCAAGGTTCATATTAGTTTCTCACGTCTTAACATTTTGATAATTACTTGACTGTTGATTTGGTGTAGAAACATTGTTAGGCGTTGAGGCCGCTCGCAATGAACAGAGTCAAACAAAGCAACACAACAAAGAAGAAGAAAAATGGAGAAAAAACTCTATTCAATTTCATTATGCACGCTGGTGCGATTATATACATGGCTTGTCATAGAAGACAGTTTCAACCAACTAAACCAATTAACAGAAAACAAGTAAATTGTTTCAACAAACATATCAGATAACAGGTTAACTTGTCAACGCTTCTGCACTCCTTTCCTCTAGAGGCTTTTGTACTCCCAATCGTATTAAACATTTCTCCACCCTTCGAGTGCTAGCTTAAGAGAAATCCATGAGGAACTTTTACATTCGAAGCTTCATTTTCTACATTACAAGCTCCACCCTCTCTATGACTTTGTGGCCCTGAGTGTTCCGGTTATTGTCAGAAGCTCCATTTTCTGAATTTTTTTTGTTGCCCCATCTTCCTTTGCAGTGACATGTTTTGTCTTCTACTATGAGTCTACTAAAATTCCAATTGACACATTTCTAGTTTGCCCCATATGACATAAAATTGCCACTAAAGCTATGACAAACACTCATTTCATCCTAAATTATATTCATTAGGGCAACAAAAATCATCCCTACAATTGTTACAAATTAATGTTTGATGAAGATTAGTGGCCCAGTTTGATGAAGATTAATGAACCGCAAGAATGAAACAAATAATTGGGGCTGATTCAATGTTGGCACACAAATTTCATGGAATATGTGTCAAATAAATTGCATCTTTATATTAGAAATTGAAACAAATCTATGAAGTGAATTGTAGATCAACGAGAGGAAAAGGAAAACTAAAAACACAAGCAAACCAATTAGAAGTTTTTCCCCTAATGATAATGGCAGCAAGGGACGCGCAAACACCTTAAGAATCACAAAAAAGAACACTTATTTGTTCCTCAATAACTTCCTCACTTAACCATGTTGTCAATGTCATTACACCACCTTCAAATAAAAACTTTTAAGATGTAGGAGAATTGATTGATCAGGTAAAAGAGAAAGCAATTTTAATTTTTGGCTTGCTAAAAAGGTAATCAAACTAAAAATAAGTATACGAACATAATACTAAAGAATTTTGTATTTTCAAGATCCAATCCATTTGTTTAACATGTTCTTAGAATGTTTCTTTGTTTTGCATTAAGTTTAAAATACTATCAATAAAGTGTTTGTTTGAATCATCTATGCTAAATAGAGCTTTATTATGTGTAGAATAAGAAGGTTTTTCTCTGGGGTATAACAGAACGTTCTCCTCCAAGTGTTGGATACCATTTTGTCCGGATTGAATACACACTATCAATTTTCACTTTCTTTACATTACCTGTTTGCTGCATCATTTTGTTGGTT
Source organism: Taxillus chinensis (assembly GCA_023512835.1). Taxonomy (NCBI): domain Eukaryota; kingdom Viridiplantae; phylum Streptophyta; class Magnoliopsida; order Santalales; family Loranthaceae; genus Taxillus; species Taxillus chinensis. The sequence goes on along the minus strand of CM042092.1, from coordinate 47,910,563 downwards.
AATAAAAAATTATGACCAGTAATTTGAGAAGCGTGTAATTTTTATGACTTTATCAAAAATCCCTTAAAATGCCAATGAGCTATTTCAAGTGATAGAAAATCAAATATGATAATTAATACCTTTAACTGTGCTCAATTCTGAAGTTAAACGAAAAAGTTATCACCAAAAGCACATTTAAATCACCGATAAATGGTTAACTGATGGTCAACCCTCAAAGCGGCAATCCAGATCACACCATGGTCGTCATTTTCTTACTCTAATCTTCATTCTTAGAATTTTGATTTACATATTACCTATGTTTGCTTTTGGGACTTATATTTGAATAATGGAAAAATTAGTCTTTTCAATTAAAGCGATTTAGGAAAACATAGTACATGCTCGACACAAAAAAAACCCACTTCGATTCGAGCTGAAGCTTTGGTTCAAGATATGAAGCTTTGATTTGAGTTTATGCTTTGTTTCATGAGGGAAAAAGGTTTTGGTTTGTCACTTTGGTTTGAGATATGACTTTTGTTCAAGATATAAAGCTTTAGTCTGAGTTGGAGTTTTGGTTCGTGAGGGAAAAGGCTTCGGTTTGTCACTTCGGTTTCAGATTTGGCACTCCATTTCTCAAACCGAACCCAATTCCTGTGCCATTTGCTTCAGGATTTCACTATTTGGTTTGAGATTTGGCATTCCATATCTCGAACTCGAATCTAATTCACGCTTCAAATCGAACCAAACAATTAGTTTGGGATTTCCCATTCCAATTCGAAATTTGAAGCTTTACTCCAAGTTTTAGTTTGGAAAATTAGTATTTTGTCTCATTGCTCCTGACCTCGATTCTTTGTGTCGGCCATAATCCTCCCGCCCCATGTGACGCATCTGACACTTGGAATATATATTAATGACTCATAATGTATGGACGACAAAAGTATTTTTAGTTGGTATTTGCATGTACATCTATTGATGTCTAAAAAGTAGATCGACGCCACACACACACACGATTTGCACAAGGACATAAGATTTACATGGTTCCCCAATACCGGGTACGTCCACGGGAGTGGCGGCGAGTCTGTTCTATTATATCAACTAGGGTCTACATCAATATCCACTCACTTGGCCAGCCTCCTGTTGGTATCTCTCATACATCATAAATGAGCCACATATTCCAACAATCTCCACCTTGTCGAATAACCTCACCCATTCAGAAGATCACCATGTTTAGGGGGCAAGTTTTATTTCTAACATCTAGAAACATGAAGTAAATCCAAGCAATGCTTGAACTTACCTGCTGTCACAATCTTTGTCAACATATCAGTTGCATTTTCAGAAGTGTGCACCTTTTCCGAGATTGTATCACAAAAGGCAACAAACTCCCTTATCCTGTGATATCTCACATCAATATGCTTGGTTCTAGCATGATATACCTGATACTTGGCCAAATAAATGGCACTCTGACTGTCACAAAATATATCTACTCCACCTAGATCCAGCCTAGTTCTTGTACAAAACCTCTCAGCCACAATGCTTCCTTCCCAGCTTCAGTTAATGCCATGTACTCTGATTCAGTAATAGATAAGGCCACTACAGCTTGAGTCATAGACCTCCAGCAAATTGGTCCACCTGCCAGTGTAAAAACATACCTTGTTGTAGACCTCCTGTCATCTAAACTCCCAGCATAATCTGAATCTACAAAACCCACAACTGAAATCTGAGCCTGCTGCTTCATAAACATAAGCCCATAATCTGAAGTGCTTCTCATGTACCTGAATATCCACTTGACTGCTCTCCAATGTTCTCTACCTGGATTTGCCATGTATTTACTCACTGTGCTAACTACTTGGGCTAGATCAGGTCTTGTACATACCGTTGCATACATCAAACAACCAACTACAGTTGCTTATGGCACATTTGCCATATCCTGAATTTCCTCAGCTGACTTCGGGCATTGTAGCTTTGACAACCTGAAATGTGTTGCTAATGGGGTGATGACCTGTTTAGCATTAATCATGCTAAACCGCTCCAATAATTTTCCCACATAATCCCTTTGAGACAACCATAACTTACCGGCTGTTCTGTCCCTGCATATTTCCATTCCAAGTATTTTCCATGCAATACCCAGATCCTTCATGTCAAACTCCTTGCTCAACAAAGCTTTAATTTTGTTTATTTCCTCTTTTCTCGTTGTAGCAATAAGCATATCATCCACATAGAGTAATAGATAAATATAGGAACCGTCATCAAGCCTCTTCACATACACACAACAATCATATTCACATCGTGTGAAGCCAATTTTGATCATGAATGAATCAAATCTTTTGTACCACTGTCTTAGAGACTGCTTCAAACCATATAGTGATTTCTTCAATCTACAAACTAGGTGTTCAGTCTCTGGCTGCTTGAACCCCTCTGGCTGTTCCATGTATATTACTTCCTCCAAATCACCATGGAGGAAAGCTGTTTTCACATCCAGCTGTTCCAATTCTAGGTCATAGCTAGCCACCAATGCCAAGATAATTCTAATTGAAGTATATCTTACCACTGGAGAAAATACCTCATCATAATCAATACCTTTCCGCTGTGTGTACCCCTTTGCTACTAACTGGGCCTTGAATCTTTCCCTTTCTTTTTCTGTTACAGCCTCCTTTTTTCTGTATACCCATTTGCCTCCGACCATTTTTTCACCCTTAGGAAGTTCTGTCAACTCCCAAGTCTCATTCTTCTTCAAGGATTCCATCTCTTCCACCATAGCTTCCATACATCTATCTCTTTCAGGACTATTTATGGCATCCTGAAAGGTAGACAGATTCTCATCTCCATCGGTCAAACACAATGCATATCCTACCATATCTTCAAACCCATATCTTTCTGGTGGTTTAATTGTACGCCTGGACCTCCCTGTTGTTATGCTTTCCAGCTGCTATTGATGATTGGTCTCTTTAATGGGTTGTGAATCATGTAAGTCTTGATTGTCCAGCTCCACCTATATATCATGATTCTGCCTATCCTCATCTTTACCAGTTTCTGTCTGCTGTAATCCATGATGTGCCTTAACCATTGAAGTCTCATCAAAAACCACATCCCAACTAATAACTGCCTTCTTTCTCTCTAGATCCCAAAGCTTATATCCTTTCACGCCTTTCTCATACCCAATAAAGATACAGCGTTTGGACTTTGCGTCAAGCTTTGACCTCTCATCCCCTGGAACATGAACATATGCAGGACAACCCAAAATCTTCATTCCTGAATAACCTACCTCCTTTTCTATCCACACCTCCAGTGTTACCTTATTACCCAAGGAAGTGTTCGGTGACCTGTTTATAATAAAAACTGTTGGACTTCTGCCCAGAAATTCTTTGGAAGCCCAGCATTTAATTTGATGCACCGTGCTCTCTCTATTATAGTTCTATTCATCCATTCCACCACCCCATTCTGTTTTGGTGTCTTCCTAACAGTCCAATGCCGTTACATTAATAGGTATTAATTTGTAGGCTACCTTTTTATAACAATTTTTTCTTTCCTTTTATTTTTTTTATTTTCTAACAGTTTTCTGTTTTGTAGCTTTCTTTTTTCTAACATTCCTATTTTGTTTTTCTTTTATTTTTCTAATAATTTCTTATTTTGGTTTTGTTTTTTTCTAATACTTCCTCTAACAATTTCTTTGTTTATTTTTTTTAAAAGGTTTCATTTTTTTAAAGTTCCTTTTCCAAAAAAAAAAACTTTTTTTTCCTTTTTTTGTTTTTTCCTTTTATAGGTTTCTAAAGGGGGCAAGATGAACTTTCAAGAATTTAGTGAACAAAGCATACCTATTCCATGGTGGAAACAACAGATAGAGGCACCCCAATCCCAACAGTCTTTTCTTCACAAACTCGATGGGGTGTCTACAATGCTACAACAGATGTTCTCAACTTTGGAAGCAGCACAACCAGTACCAATGGGAGTTTCTCCATACCACTCATATTAGCAGCAAGCTCCCATTGGACCAACTTATTACCAAGAGTGGAAGGACCATCCAAATTTCAACTATCCACAAGAGCCTCCACGTTGGCATGAAGAGTGGCCATATCAGTAACAACAAATAACTCCTTCTATTGATGACCTTATCTAGCAACTGCAAGAGCAACAACAATTTGCTACCATTCAATGCCAATTGGAGAGGCAAAGTGAGGAGATGCAAGAGATAAAGACTTGGCTACACCAAATGAAAGCCACCTTCCATGAGCTTAAAATTCAAAATAAAGAAGAGGGTGTGTTTGCCCAAGCTACCCCAATGGAACATCAAGAGGATGAGACGGAGCCACAACTTGAGTATCTTCCCTATACTTTAGGGGAAAGTTGCCACATTCTAGTGCCCACTGCCACATTTGTATTAGCTGAAGAAGAAAAGGCATATTTTGAATTTTCTGGAGAGGAGATGCCACAACCAATCACTCTAGAGTTTGAGCACACCACTGAGTCTCCTTCCTATGAATTCTTAGAGGACAGTTGTCTACCTCCTATTACTATTTCTGCCTGTATTCCACATGCAGATGATGGCACACTATTTCCTTGGCCACAAGAATCACATGAAGACTTGAATTGGCTCATTGGCAACAATTCAAGTGTGTGGGAGTTGCTTGAGGATATTGTCACTACTGTGGACCATACTATTGTAGATACCTTGTTTAGTGAGCCTATGGTGTTTGCATTGCCTTGTCACCATCATTTATTTGTAGTGGAAGACACCATGTTCGTGAAGGTACCCTCAAGTGTGCACTTTGAAGACTTCAAATGGGTACCACCACCATGTTATGTACTTCAAAGATTTAATAACGTTCGTATATTATACGTGATCAACATTTCACAAGGGAATCATAACATGGAAGATTATGTTTGGACATCGTATCATAACATCATGATCCAAGTTAACTACCTAGATACCATAACATAACATAACATATTATCAACTGGATTGACACTCTCTAGTGATGTTCTTTACCCAATGCATTGAAGATCTTTCTGGAACCACCCATCATAACTTACTTTGTCTAACATAAGAGAGATCATAATAAGATCAATTCATTGCATAAAATAAATCATAGAATTTCATGAAGCAGAGTTAATTAAAGAACATAAGCTTATCAATGATGATCCCGATTTTCAAAAAGGTCATTTACCCCAATTAATAAAACAGAATAGTAGAGAGAAATCAAAGAGACTAATGTCCCTTACGAATAATTAATAAAGGGGAGGTTAATAAAAGGTGAGTAATATAAAGCAATAAGGACATAGAAAGAGGAAAGGAAAGGAAAAGAAAACCCTTATGATCCGCTTGTCGTTCTCCGCATTCTAAACTTTGAAAAAAAATATCAAAATACTAAATTAGCATTAATGCTTGAAACGCTCATTTTAATTTATTCCTTTTATTAACCTTACTCATAAATAAATATCACACATATCTCTTTCTTTTCTTTTTTTTATATCATACTTTAACTTATATCTTTTAATAGGTATACCGTGCTTGTGGGGTAGGCTATTAATTTGGGTTCCATCTTCTATTGTGATTCCATTTCTTATGTCAATCCCATGCATAATAAACCTTGAGTTGTGCAATAATTATGTTATATGCCTTGAAAGTTTTTGAATAAGATTTACTTTCTGTATTGGGTGAACGGAAAAGATGTTCAATAAGCCTATTTTTCCTATGTGTTTTCCACCTTAACCATGATGGGTTATTAGACATGGGTGTAAAGGGAAGATCTAGAAGAGATAAGGATGGGGGTAGCTGTGAGGTTGAAGCATTAGCAATTGGGGTTGTGGAAGAAGAAGGGCGATTGTCGAGGGAATTCATTATGGAAGTTGTTCCTTACTATCCTTCGCTTTCTAGAAAAATAAAAATATCAAGTCAATATTCTCATCTTTTTACTTTAATTATATAATAAAAATGCTATGATGGAATAACATATTTTAAAATAATTACATATGCATATATATATATATATATAAGGTGGCAATGCCAACCATGCTTGTGTATACGAGGTGGTATAACGAACCATATAAATAACATATGTGAGAGGTTAAAACCAACCATGTAAATAATATATATGAGGTGATAAAACCAACCATAAATATAGTATATATGAGGTGGTAAAAGGGATTCAAAATAAAAAATAAGAGGGACTTGTGCATTAAGAGCGGAGGCAAGATACTCAAAATCTTGAGTATTACCTTTTGTAGAACTTCGACGCTTGGTAAGTACCAAAAACAAAAGAGGCTTTGAGTAAATTATTTGGGGTGTTAAGAGGGCTTAAAGGAGTGTTTGTAGAGGGAATTTCGTGGTATGGCTTGAGGGACTTGTGCATTAAGAGGGGAGGCAAGATACTCTTTATATAGGGCAAGGGTGGTGGTAGGTGGTAGGTGTGGTAGGTGAAACTTTTATCCTTAATACCTTATTTTCTTCCATAATTTTTTCCTTTTCAAATCATTTGATTCTTACCCCATTATTATCTACCACGTGGATCCTTTGTTTCCCCCATTTTTTGAATTTTTAGATTTGTTTGACGTTGAAGGTTCTTTTGGTCACAAAAGTCACATGGGTGCATGGCCTACTATTTTGGCTATAACTTTCTAGATTCTTAATAAAATTCAATACCACCACTTGGGATGGATTTCTAACTTAATTATCTACATTTTGAGATCAATTCCAAGTCTATTGGGCTTGTATATCGAAAGGTATTGGGTTTCAAAGTGAGAATGAAAATTTTGGGCGTGCTACTAGAACCTTGTTTACTGTTTAAATTGTTTCTCCTAATGGGCTCATCAAATGAGGATGCAAGTTTAACCAGAGATATATAACTAATTTGGAGCACGTTGTAAAAATATCAAGCTCTTTGGAGCTACATAAACAAAGTTATAAATTTTTAAAAATGACTTCCAAAACTGTGCTAGTCTATCCTTTTTAAGCCTGACTATTGGTCATGGAGTATTAACGAACCTTTCTGTATTTTACAACTCTTAATAATTTTGATGTGATAAATTCAAAAATATATTCTACTTGATTTAGATTCAACATGTCAACCAAGAAATTATTTATTTAATGTTGGTCCCTAGGAGCCTAGAGGGGGGTGAATAGGCTCAAATCAAAACTCTTTTCCTCTCACAGGTACAACACAATCTGGTTAAAAGATGTAAAATCAGTGCGGAAGATAACCAGGATAGTGGAAGTATTTTGCTTTATTATCCGATGATAATTACAACAAAATAAGCGAGAATTACGATTGATTACAATAGCACTCGGTTTCATCACACACACTGCGTTTATAATCTCTATGAGCTCTTGTACCACAACCTTCTCACTCGTATGAATATACACAGTTTTGTATTTATAGACATTCCTATGTATCTATCTTGGAACTGTATATCCCAAGCACTTTGTAACATTAAGTTCTTCTCGGAAAATACTTCTGCCTTTACTGCTACGGATGTCGAGTTCGAAATATTGGAAGCATAAGTGTAATGAATTACTTTGCTTGATTGCAATTGCATTTGAGACTGCGTCCACATCTCTGAGTGTTCCACGTGTAAGACAGTTTAGATCTTCAATGAGTTTGTCTTTCATCGGGACACAGCGAGCTGACCATTAAATGCAGCTTAGAAAAGGTGAAGCAGCATCTTCTTAGTCAGTAGTAAGGTTCCATACTCCGTATCAACGAAGTTCGGATCCTTACTCCGTGTCAGTAGTTGCTTACTCCGTATTGGTACAGTCTTGGAATCCTTGTTCCGTGTAAGCGCTTCCTTACTCCGCATAGAGTAGGTACGGAATGCTTATTCCACATCAGTGTGTGTTAGCTTCCCTTACTCCGCAATAGTTGTCCTTACTCCGCATCAGTGACAGACTCGGATTTCATAGTCCGTGTCTTTATTTCCTTGGTCCGGTGGAGTGACAACTTCGATTCGTTCTCCGTAACAAGTCTCTCTAACTCTGTGCGAGTTGTAGACTCGGAATCTTACTTCGCATCACTTGACATGGTCTAGTTGAAAGTTAGACGCGGGTTCCTTGGTCGTTTTGTCAAGTGATTACTCTTCACGAAGGATCCTTACTCCGGATGATACCTTGGTTATGTACCAAGTGAATGACGACACTCACGATGATCCGGATCAGGATTATGTATCTTGTCCTTAGCTTTGTCCTTACGAGAGTAGGTCCAGATTAAAGTTTTATCTTCTGCACAGACTAAGAATAAACATGGAACATCTCAAATCAAATTACATAGGGTTTGATCCGCATCATCCAAATTCTGGGTTTGATCTAACAATCTCCCCCAATATGGATATGCCAAACCCTTTGTAATCTGATCCGGTTAGGCAGCAAGAAATACACAAAGTTAAGGATAAGCAAAAACATTTCCACTAATATGTCAACAAGAATACATTAAGACTTAGTACAGATGAAACTTATGGTACATATGGCTTACTATATTTAAAGATCATTCTTGTTGCATGCTCTCGTAGCTTCATCGTCTGATTATTGGCGAATTCGATGACATTGTTCCAGTTGTCATCAAATGTAATAACTGATTTCAGGAAGAAGCAGACGAAGGCTCCACAGCTGTTTCCATCGGGTTACTGAGGCACATTCTTCTTGTTCCGGATCATCCCTGTAAGTACTTCATCTTGACAAAGAGGAGGTAGATCCAAATCTTCATAAAGAGTACTCTATCTGATTGCATCAGACAAAGTTCAAACGAGGCTCCTCATTTGATTTCTTCTGATCTGGCGGTCATCAAGCAGATGAGATTCAATAAGTATGATTCTCTTATCTTTGATCAGAAATACATTCAGCATGAAATGTGGGGAGTTAACCCAGTAAGGGATGAAGACGGTAGACAGAGTTCTCCAGGGTCTGCTGTTTTCAGCTGTACCATTGATGTAGGAATGAATGATGTCCACAGGAGGAAACTGGTCCTCAACCCAACAAGCTAGAATGTCAAAATCATGGCCTTCCCCAAGTAGAGAGGGGAACAACCTCATTTCCATTTTTATTGCCAAGGCGTAGTTGTCAATGTCGTCAGTGGAGAATTGTCCCTCCTCAAACAGCAAGGTTCAGATGTCATTAGGTTCGAAGGGGGACAAGACGGACACACATCACTGCTCGGCAGTTGAGGAGGCATAGGCCTTTGCAGCAGCAAGAATTAGGGGTGTTAAACGGGGGGGCCGGGCCGGGCCCAGCTTGTGCGGGCCCGGGCCTAAACGGGCCAGAAATATCTGGCCCGGCCCTGCCCGTGTGTGGGGCGGGCTGGCTCACAGGCTAGCCCATTTAATATTTTATTTTTTTTTAAATATTTTTTATAATTAAAATATCTTATTTTTTCTAAAAATAAATAATAATTTTAGCTTCCATAGATCAAACACAACCTAAAAATAACTATAAATATGATAAAACTTATAAAATATTAATAATATATGTAAATTTTTAATAAAATAAACTAAAAAAAAGTCAAAAAAAAATAAAAATAAAAATAAAAGTACTAGCCCGTGGGCCAGCCCGTGAACCCGTGGGCTCGGCCCGCTTTTGCCCGCGGCCCGCGGACCAAAACGGGGCCAAAATTTATAGGCCCGGCCCGACCCGTTTTACGGGCCAGGCCGCATGGCCCGCGGGCCGCTGGCCCGTTTAACAACCCTAGCAAGAATGCTCCCATCAACATCATCCGGATGAAATTCTGCGTATGATGGGAGGAAGGTGATAGTGCCGGATGGAACAGCGATAGGAGCAAGAGCATCGGGAGAGCCGGTCCGGCCAGCAGAGAAACGGCCGCGTTTAGGCACCGGGAGGCCCGAAGGAAGAGCAAGTGTAGACTTTTTGCGAGAAGCATCGCCAGACATAGTGGAAGGATCAGACAACTTCTCCCCCAGTTTGGCAGATCGGCGAGAGCGGGAGGGGCGAGTCACGACTTGGGTTAAGTCCGTGACAGAAGCAGACAAGCCCTGAAGACATGTGGCAATCATATCGAGCTTCTGATCCATTGAGAGAGAGGAGGAGAGAGCGGAAAGAATCTCGGCACCAATGGCCCTGGTACATGGCATGATGTTTCAAGTGTAAACAAATTATGATATTAATTTTTAAGCATGCTTTTTCAAGTTGACTCATTGAAGACTGCATATTTATACAACTTGATTAAGTGTTATGAATGAAGGTTTAAATTGAGAAGGTGTGAAAGTTGAATAATTTTGGTGCATACACCCACATCCATACTAGAACTTGATTCGTTATACTTAAGTTGTCCTCTTTATATATTTAAATTTGCATGATTAGATGATCTTTATTTTGGTCTTGAATCTTTTTTTTTGTTTGAGGACAAACAGAGTTCAAGTGTGGGGGAATTTGATAAGCTGGAAATTTGTCATTAAATTTGTATTTAATTTATGGACTTTAATTTTATATTTTATTGAATTAATGTATTTTTATAATAGTTTTCCCCAATTTCAATTATTTATTCTTTTAATCACTTTTATAGATTTAAAATTATTTTTTGTGATTTTTAATGATTAAATTGATTATTCTAATTTTAATATTAATTCTTTGGACTTAACATGTAATTTTATAAAGTGACTAATGATTATTTAATTAATAGATTAAGAGAAATAAAATGCATTTAATGTGGTATTTACAAATGGATAGTATTTATATATTTTATTGAATTATTTTTGTGTACATTGAGGTTAAATCAATTTTAGGAGATGGCATGGAATGCAGGGCAGAAAAAGAGGAAACAAAGGAAAGAAGATTTGGGTATTACGTAGGAGAGAAGGAAATAAATTAAAAAGAGGAATTAATGGCATGGGAGCCACATTGATTTAAAAAGGAAATTGGCTTTGTTTTTTTGATGTATAAGAAACGGCCATATGTCCAACCAAGAGACCATGCAATATATCTCCCCAACACCATCTCACCATCTTCCACGAGCCGACGGCTCTCCAAGTAGGGCCTGTCCTCGTAAGGGACATGCCTCTGGAGCCTCGATAGTGTTGGTGGACGCCGGCTCTATCCCTTGCGGATTCCGGCAGGGCCTGGTTCTCGGCGCCCCAATAAGGCACTGGGCCTTTCAACCCCACAACTAGGCTTTTCACCGGGAGAATTCCCCGGTGTATGGGTGTCCTTGCACCTGTTGGTACCCAGCACACTGGTGCTTGCACCTCTGTGGGCGCGCAGCCTTGGTTGTAAGTGTCAAGTGAAGGGAGTTTCCTCTTAACGCCTCTGGTTTGCCCCTTGGCCTACCTTTGCTCCAGTTTAGGAAAACTAAGGAAACCAACTCTCGATATCACCCAGCGACGCCAACCCATAAGTCCAACCATTCATTTTTTCTCTCATCGCACAGCGCAACAGTGTTTCCAGGCAGCAAACGAGAGAAAAGAAGGCAGCGTGACACTACATGATTGTGCCTGTATTTATTTTCTATGAATTAATTCGTATTTGATTTAACTTCAAACTTCAATTGTTATTTTGAATCTTGGTTCTTCATTTTAATAATTTATTTAGGTGCTATGGTTTACAATTCGTTCCTCTATCTGTTTTAAATTCTTTGCAATTAATTTGCGATTGTAGTTAATTGTGGATTGTTTAAAGCATGATTTTTAATAGTGATTAATTCGCGGTTGCGATTAATTAATTTTGAGATGTGAAGATTATTATTCGTAGTGAACGATTTGGTCTTCCAAATGCAAAACATAATCGTTCCTAGGATTGGTACAAGTTCAAGTCTGATTTCTAGTGCGAATTCATAATTTAATTATAATCATGGAGTCTTGGTTTAATTGAATTATGAGGCCTTAAATATATTATTATATTTTGGAAGATAATGATAAATAATAATTGAAGTGAGAGGTTAAATTATTTGCATCTTTAGTTAATTAGTTTTATTTACATATTTAATTTTATTTTAATTTTACACAAAACCCCCACAATTTTCTAACTTAGCTTTTCTTTATTTTTCTTGAAGAATAAGTTGAATTAAATTTTATAAGTCCTCCGGTTAGTGAACAACCTATGTTAACCCTATGTTATACTTAATTTAAATTTTATTTGAAGTGCGTGTGCAACAAATGCTCTTTTCAGCATGATTAGAGCCTAATTACACTGTATTTCATATATATTTGCTCCAACCCTTAGGAAGATACTGTTCCCTCTATACATGTATTTTTGAGTTGTTTTGGCAGGTTTTCAGGTGATTTTTTCTCACACACATCAACTAAATCATCTTGTCTACCAAAGAGGGAACTTGTGACAAAAGATGAGCTTGAATGGAGGCACTTTTGATGTGAATGTGATATGGGCAATATCACGTGCAAGCATGTTTTTGCATGGAAGCCTTCTATATGATGCAAGGAAGCTTGGAGATTAATTTCAGAGCATTTCGAGCTTGCACGTGATATGACATTCTCACGTGCGTTATCGTGTTCAATATCACGTGCAACAATATTTTTGCGCAGGGACCTCTATTTTTGTAAGCTGATGATCTTTTCCTAAAGTACCTTGTCCATATTTGTAATGACCCGTGTTTTGGGATGTGTGGAGTTAGTCACAGTTTCACCTTTTGAGTGGCAATTTTCTAGTTTTTGGGGAACTTCTACTCATGGACTTCAGCCAAATCATTTTATTTACCAAATAGGGAACTTTTGACGAAAGAGGGCAGCCTAGTGTCACGGACCGAGGCTTATCCTAGCACACTTAGGCTATTTTGGGGTATTTCCCCCTTCTAAAGTGTTGTACTTAGCTTATAGAATAAGTTGTAGAGATTTTAGATTTTGATCATATATGTTGTCTCCTGGCGACATAGCCAGAAAAGCGTTAACATCTATATGTAGGGGAGTGATGTTGTAAAGCTTTCAAGCATTCAATACAATCGTTTGTTGCCTTCGTTTAATCGATCTTCCGTTAAGCGCTTCCCTACACAATTGCTTTACAACGGATCGATGGGTTCCGATCCAAATGCGACGAGTTAGGCTGACCTAGCGTTCCTTCGTACGGGTGGGAACTAGGTGCCGCACGGGTTAAGCTGCTATAAAGGCTGACCCCGTGACAAGTGGTATCAGAGCCGAACTGGCCCGTATCCTGAAGACTCGCCGAGCACTCTCGAGGGTAGTGTGATCCCAAGGTGGGAGCTCACAGAGGTGAGTTGACCGATAGTGTCTTGCACGCCTTGTGTCCATAGAGTTGGAGTATCCTAGAGTGTGATACAAAGTTGGGCAAGGGAGTACGAAGGAGCGCGTCGGAGCGATCTTGGAAGCCTCCTATCCTTTGGACATTGGGCGAGTGGGCGAGCATCTTGGTAAAGGGGTTCAACCTGCAGGGAAGCGATGTCCAAGCTGTTGACATTGGGCGAGTGGGAGGGCGTCGAGGTAACGATGCCATCGCCTGCGGGGAAGCGATGTCGACAAGCGCAACGAGGACGTTGTGAGGATTGGGTGGAGGAGAATGTCACGACCCGAGCAGTGTGATGCTTGCGGGACGTTTCTTAGTGGCACAATTCAGGAATGTATTCGTGCTACGTAAAGGAGAGGGGTTGGTTAAAAGCATAGATGGTGTGCATCGGAAGGTTCCAGGCAGTTCGTGGAGGAAAACGAATGGAAGCCCTTCGGAGTTCAGACGTGCCGACCCGGTTGAATGCGGGGAGCACACCGCTAGTCGAGGACTTGACATTGAAGAAGGGATTTGGCCATCCTTACACAAACTGGTCGGGAACTAGAGCCGTTCTCCTGATGAGCCCAGTGGCAGGGCGAAACCAGTCTACGTGCGCTTCAACCCTGAAAGGCTAAACTTAGTGGACCGTGGAGAGAGAAGCTAAGTGCCGCAATGGGTTGAAAGGCGCAGGAAACCTGACCCCGTGACACTAGGGAGGCAGAAATAGAGTGCACGTCATATGGGGCATTATGACGTGTAAGGTTTTTATTGTATGCCTGCGTTCTACATGATGCTAGGAAGCTTGGGGTAGAATTTCACAGCATTTGGAGCTGCACGTCATATAGGGATATGACGTGCATTATGGGGTGCAGCCATGTTTTGCACCATCACTTTGGTTTTGTTGTTCTAAACATCTTTTTCCTAAGGGGCATGTTGGAATTATGGATAGTTTGGCGTGTTTGGATGTGGGAAGGTTGTAGCTTTGTCACGCCCCGGATTTCCAACCCGAGGAAACCGGTATGTGACTCCCCTTGTACCCACATGGAGGGCAAAGGGGTTAGGATGCAAACCCCGAATTTAACATTTTAAATATCCATAACACATTTCAAGAAAATAATGTCCATAAAAGTAATCCACAATCCAAACCAGTCTTTATTACAACAAAATCCTTTCCAATCCATCCCCACTGGGGTTACATCAATTCCCATAAAAAAAAAATAACATAAATGGAAGAGAGTAAAATAAATAAGGTCTTCCACCTTGGTGTATCCACCTAACGCCTGTAAGTCCCTGGAAAACAAGCAAACACAGTAGGAGGGGTGAGCAACCACAGCTCAGTAGGGATCAAGTCTCCCCAACCCTTCCCATGTTCCTAGCGGCTACATGCATGTGCACAGGTGTAGTGACGTGGCAGTATGAGAAAAAGAGTAAAATATTCCACACAAGCGGGCGTAACCCCAGCCCCAGTCACACTGGCTAACAAACATCACAAACAAGTAATTTAACCGCCTCTTCAGGCCACTGATTTAACCGCCTCTCAGGCAAAGTAGTTTAACCACCTCTTCAGGCCACTGGTTTAACCGCCTCTCAGGCAAAGTAATTTAACCGCCTCTTCAGGCCAGATGCCACAGTCATGCACACAACACACACTACAGCCACTTAAGCATAAAACCAAACACTTGGTGTGCACCCATTCACAAGTGCACAAACCCAGCCATTCAGGCAATAGAACAAACACCCAGCATGCATACATTCACCAAATCACAAGTCTAGCCACACAGGCATATTACCAAACATGTAATAGGCATATACACACAACTGTATTCACACAGGCATTTCATCAAACATATAGCATGCAACAACAGAATCACACCAAAATGCCATTGAAGGCCAACATCCATATAGGAGATCACACCTATATGGATTACATATTTATATATAAACAGATATAATCCATAATCTGCCCTAGAACCCTAGAACAGAGGAGGATTTAGGAAGAACAGAACCCCTACCTTGTATGTTCTCCTGCTCCCGCTTCCACGCAAGACTCCGACCACCCACGCAAGACGCTCCGGCAGCCACCAGAAGCTCTCCTTCTCTCTCTCTCTCTCTCTCTCTCTCTCTCTGCGACGGCTGGTGGAGCAACAAACCCTAACCCTAAAACAGAGGGGCTTCTCCTCCTTATATAGACAATACAACATCAAAACGACGTAGTTTTCATTAAGTGAATCCCAGCATCAAAACGACGTAGTTTTGATGGAACAAGCTATGACCTTCCCACATCCATACACACCAAAATATTCACAATTCCAACATGGTCCTTTGGGAAAAGATGATTAGAATGACAAAACCAAGGTAACCATGCAAAAACATGCCTGCACGCCAATTTGAACACCAATTCCCCAATTGGCGTGCAGCTCCAAATGCACTCAAACTTCACCCCAAGCCTCCTTGCATCTTGTAGAGGTCTAGGAAGCAAAAATATGCTTGCACATGAAATGGGTGAATTCACGTGCAGCTCCAAATGCTCTGAAATTTCTGTGGTAGGTAGAGGACCTCATTCTAAGAAACTTTTGTTCTTACACGCCAATTGTTTGAGGCCATCTACCCTATCAAAAGTGAGCTCCAAGATCAGCCAAAACAGCTTAAAACCTCCTATATACGCATAGCATCTTCCTAGGGCATAAAGATACGTTATCACTTGTCACACGCACCTCCCAAAAGTTCCCTCTTGGGCTCATCTCTTACCTCAAACTTGTGCACCAACCTCCAAGGTGTTTGTGGTTAACTTCTTACACACGAGTTACACACGGGTCATTACAAGCTTGTTCCATCAAAACTACGTCGTTTTGATGCTGAGATTCATTTAATCAAAATGACGTCGTTTTGGGGTGTGGAGGTGTCTATATAAAGAGGTGAAGGCTCCTTGTTTTAGGTTTAGGGTTCTCTTCTTCAGCCGCTACAGCCATCGCAGAGGAGAGAGAGAGAGAGAGAGAGAGAGAGAGAAGGAAGAAGAGCTTTTGGTCGTGGTTGCTACGGCGGTGTTTCCGTGGGCGGACGGCGTTTGACGTGGAGGCTAAGGCGTGAAGGAATCTATTGAGGTAGGGGTTCTGTTCTTCCTCAAACCTATCCCAGGGCTTTGGCCTCGTGATAGGTAATGTAGCTGTTTGGTTTTATATATATAAATATGTAAATTCATATAGGTGTGATCTCCTATATGAATGTTGACCTTCGATGGCGTGTTTTGCTTGGATGTATATATACACACATGTTAAGTGTTTGATATTATGCCTGTGAGGCCATGTATGTTAAGTGTTTGATATTATGCCTGTGAGGCCACACATGTTATGTGTTTGATAATATGTCTAAATGACCACCCATATTATATGTTTGAGATTATACCTGTATGGCTGGGTTTGTGAGCCTGTGAATGTATGCATGCTAAGTGTTTGAAGTTATGCCTATATGACTATGCATATTAAGTGTTTGATGATATGTCTGTATGGCCATGTGTGCTGCATGTTTGCTTGTACACTCGGTGGCTGTGGCAGCTCGGGCCTGTTTTGTTGAACCCGGTGGCTGTAGAAGCCCGGGACTATTTATGTTAGCCTGTGAGGCTGTGGAACTATTTGCCTGAGAGGCGGTTAAATCACTTGCCTGAAGAGGCAGTAAAATCACTTGCGGTTAAATCATTGGCCTGAAGAGGTGGTTAAATCACTTGCTTGAGGTGGTTAAAGTGTTAGCCTATGGGGCTGTGGAGCCTATGTGGCTGGGGCTGAGGTTGCGCCCGTTTGTGTGGTGTGTTTCCTTGCTATTTGTTTCTGCCACGTCACTGCACTGGTACACGTTCTCATATAGATGATAGGTGCATGGGATGGGTTGGGGGAGACTTGATCCCTACTGAGCTGTGGTTGCTCACCCCTCCTACCGTGTTTGTTTTCTTTACAGGGACCTACAGGCGTTAGGTGGGAACACCAAGGTGGAAGACTTTCTGCCTTGTGGCTTTGCTCCTTTTGTTATTTGAGTGTCTTGTCAAATGTTATGTTGAGAGACTATTGTAACTCCAAATGGAGATGATGTAATGGATTTTAGAATTTAATAAAGATAAGTGGTTTGCCTTTTGGTCATTTATTGTGGATTATTATGAATGTGTTTGTTGTCCTGCTTGGATGTCGGATTCTATACATCTACCCCTCGCCCACGGGTGGGTAAAGGGGAGTCACGAACCGGTTTCCTCGGGTTGGAAATCCGGGGTGTGACAATATGGTATCAGAGCATCAGAGCGTGGTCTAGTTGGTTTAGGGTAGTGAGCGGACTTGGTTATCTTAAGTCCTTTGGAGGAGCCTGGAGGGACGTGCCTAATCAACACGGTCCTCTTGGAGCGTTTAAGGTGTACTTGGGGTAGTCCAGTCTTGTGGTAGGATTTGCATGCATTTAGCATTAGGGCACTAGTTGCATTTGTTGTTTACGTATGCATGTATGGATAACTGTGGGAATGTTTTAAGTGTGAAAAAAAAATATTGTGCAACTCTGATATATTGTGACAACTTAAGCATGACTACAAAGAAAAGAATGTGTGGTATGGAATTTGTGTACTAGTAGACTTGTGCAATGTGAACGAACTAAATAGTGATAATACTATTGATATTCTGAGAATAACTAGGTGAGATATGTGAATACTTAAGTGTGTGCCTTTGTATGGTATTGTGTGGAATAAGTAATGTGGTGTTCAAAACGATGAAATATTCACTTGAGTATAAATGATATGTGCAATGTGAAGGTTTAAACTTGTATAGTTTGTGAAATGTGAATCTGTGAATCTGTGTGGTGATAATGTATGTTTTGAGATTAGTTATTGCTCCAAATGCCTAGTCGGTAATGGTATTGAGAGCGTTGAGTGTTAACCTAGATCGCTACCTCCTCATGTACCCGACTTGTGAAAAACTACGACCCATACGACAAAAGAGTCCGCCACCCAGGTCGGGCGAGTGGGAGAGCCGCAGGCTCGAGGCACGCCGAGAGCGTCAACCCGCATCATTTTGGGGAACTTGGATGAAGATCAATCGAAGCATTATTATCCTGATTAGCGAAAGGATCCAAGAGGCGAGAGGGGGCAATCGGAGGATGGCCACAAGTTTCGAGACGGGGGTTCACCCCCAACAAATCAAATTGAGACCAAGTTGCCTAAAGGGTTGTTCTTCCTATGGACAACCGGGACATTGGAAAGGAGTGTAGCAGAAGACGTACTAGTGTCGCATCTGTGGAAAAGTAGGACATCTCCGAAGATAGTGATTGGTTGAGTCACATACTGGCTTAGGTGAGGATGGGTGAACCTTTCATTGCTGAGTTTCTAGCAATTTAATTAAGACACTTGTAATAGAGGGGTATTCTCGTTGGGAGGGCTCTTGAGCCACGGTTTGCCGTTTGGTAAAGCTTAGGAGATCGTTTGAGTTAGCATTGCTAATAGACGTGCTTGGTGACTTGTAAAAAAAAATAAAAGAAAACAATATATATATATATATATAATAATAAGTAAAATGAACATTCATATTTATAACACTAGAAGGATAATAAGTAACTAATAAATATGTGAGTGTTGATTTTATATGGGAGTGGTATTCAATTTTGACACCCGTGGATAATTAAAGTAATCAAATCTTGTAGGCTACCTTTTAGATTGGCCAGCTAGTAGAGCTTGAGGCGCGAAGTGATGGCCTGTGGATTATTGGGTGACCCCTCCATGGCAACCTTGAATAATAAAGATCAACTATCGGTTTGAAGCCCAAAGCTTAGAACAATGACCAAGGGAAGCCCAGAAGTGTTTGAAAGAGTCATCAATAAAGTGACGTGCAGAAGGAAAAGATGGTCTTCATTAAATGGGCAAGCTCCAGAAGAAAAATGAGCCAATTTGGGCCTACACGTGACAATGCACGTGACATGGCGATATGACATGCACATCATTTGCCTCTAAAATTTAACTGACATGTGGCTGTAATAATAAGGAACAATAAAGCCTTTTGCATGCCATATCGTAGCTGTCAATTGGGTGGTTAAAAGTTAAAAATATGAGTTTTCAGCCTTATATATTCTTCACACATATCACGTGCAGAAGAGTAATTTGGAGTACAGCTCATGAGGGTCCTACGACCAAAATTTGAGATGATTCGGACCTGCACGCGACAAAGTCTATATGACGTGCAAGGGGTATAATTGTCCAATTAGCCTGAAAATTGAGGACACATGTATGATCGGATTTGGAGCAAATTTCCTGTTGCACGCTATAAATTCTGAGGCCGGGAGCTAGGTCAAACAAGGCAGAAACAATTTCTTGATCTAAAATTTGAGAAGCTCTGGTTCTTGCTGCTGTAGCCAACTTTCATGGTAGGGGTTAAGGGTGTGCTTTTGAATGTTAGGGCCATTCCCTTGGCCTGTATCTTGTGGGAAGTAGGCTTAAAGGAGAGGAGAAGGTGTAAAGCTGATAAGTTCTACTCATCAGGTGTCTTGTGTTTCGTTACATTGTGTTGTTGTATGTGTTGCATAAGTGGTAAAGGTATATAGCGGAGTTGCTACGTGTGGGTGTTGCGACACATATGCATAGAGAATGATGAGGCGTGGTGTAGTGGTATATTAATTGTGGTGTGAGGATAAAGAAGAGTGTTAGAAGTGATATTGTTTATGTTATTCCTGTCTGGTGTTATTAAAGTGTTGGTAAGTTAGGAAAAAAAAGTTGTTTGATTCCCAAAGTTGCGCCAGTTGATAGTTTTTGCTTGGAAGGTGCTGGTAGGCGGATGACCTACATTTGTGCTCTTGAAAACCTTTCATGTACAGTATCACGCGGTAAGGGAGATGGTTCACGCTATCAAGGTGTTGGTGTGTTTGGGAGCTACGTGAAAGTCCCGAATCAGGCGTTTGCATGTCTTGTTTCCTGTGCCTACCCGGAGGAATGGCAGTGATCACATTTAGCTGAGGCTAGAGCCTGAGTATTTCTTGGTCAGTTTGGGTGTTTTGTTGGTGTGTTGAGATAGAACATGACGGTTGGTATAGTAGGGTTAGTGGGCAATGAGGTGGAGTATGTCCTGGAGGCAAAGGATTCCCTTGTGACCTGTGAGTGGTAACACCGAGGATTCCATTATTGTCATGTTATAGGTAGGAGAGTTTTCTAGGGGTGGAGAGAACTATGTTGTTGGTAACTACCAGGCATCAAAGGATTCCTATCGCATAGAATGTCTGCCGACTAAGTAAGGCGTTATCACTTGGGTTGTAACATAAGCCTCAGTTAGTGAAGGCTGTGTGGGACCTTGGTGGATCCCTATTTGACCGTCGTCAGAGAGGTGACTGGTGACTGGTGTTAGCTCGATAGTGGATTTTGGTCTTGCCGTGATTGGGTATGGTACTGAATTTGTTGTTTTGACTTACTCCTTGGACTCTGTTGGGCATCATGTTACCTGTGACCGAATGGTGGAGGGCACATTCCATTCTAGTATAGCTGTGTCCTGGATTGTGAGTTGTTGTGACTCACCATTGGCGTTGCTTGAATTTTAATGTGCCTCGATATAGGATGTGTTCCCCGGATCCCCAAGCATGTTTTGCGTTAGAGTGAGGGGATTTCAGCCGTGATGCTTGTGCTGCTATAGTGATATCCCTGTACGAGAATGTGATTGTGGTTTGCATCATGCTATTGTCATGATTGTTTGTGTTTCATTGTGACCTTATTGTGCTTGCCGTAAGGGTGAGGTCTACATCTGGGGTGTGGCTGCGTTGTAAATTGTTGGTGTGGAGTGTTGGTCCCATTGTGACGCGAGTAGGCGTCTCCAGCAGAGTACCCCACTATGCGATGCAGTGAGTTCTCGCTCAATCTTATGCAATCTCATGAATGGCTGCTTCACGCGTAGGCTTATGTGCTTTGGGAGGTTTCCCGACCTCACTGTTATCAGACTTGCTCACGCGCGTTGTTGTCAGTGTGCTCTTTGGCCAAGCTCTAGTTCTGGATCAACTCATAAGTGTTAAGTTTGTGTTGACTAAATGGAGGTACTCATTTGGCAATTTCTAACACCATTTGTGGTAATGACTGCATTGTGTTGCTTTGATCTTCTCATAGTGTTTGCTACTTGGTTTCTCTTTTCGAGGACAAAGAGTCCAAAGGTGGGAAGGTTGTGAGGAAACTCCTTACGGATGAGTTTGTAGGGTGTTGACGAATGGGCAGTGGAACGTTTAAGTTTCATTTTGTTTGTGGTGTCCTTCCTTGTCGTAGCGTTTGTGCTGTGAGTTGGTCTGTGACCTACCTCTATGATTTGTTAAACGTGTCGGGAATGGGCATATATGTCTTACACCGTCATGCCATGTGAATACTTGTGACATGTGTTAGGTGAGGAGAACAAGGGTTATTTGTAAGATTAGAATATGTGTTTCCCTATCATGCTGTGTTGTATTGGGTCTATGGGTACGTGCCTTCAGCATGTGCATTATGGAAGGTGTGTTCTCTTTTTGAGGACGACACGTCCTATGGAGGAGACATGGGAACGTGAATCCATGATGCGTGAGAAACCCCCAAAGTTGTTCGAGGATGAACAATCTTGACGGTGGGAGGTGGCTATTGGCCAAGGGGTAGTAAAGTGTTTTCTTGTATGTGGTTCATGATTTGGTGTATTTGTATTTGTATTTGTAGACTGGTATTTGTATTTATATTGAGATGTGTTTTGAGATTGCAATGTGTTTGAAATGTCCTGTTATGTTGTATGATCCATCTGGGTATTGTGGCTTACCGTTTTGCAAATGGGTAGCATGTGTTTGTTATCCCTTGTATGTTTCTTTTCAAGGACGAAAAGTCTTAAGGGGGAGAAGATGTAATGACCCGTGTTTCGGGATGTATGGAGTTAGTCACAGTTTCACCTTTTGAGTGGCAATTTTCTAGTTTTTGGGAAACTTCTACTCATGGACTTCAGCCAAATCATTTTATTTACCAAATAGGAAACTTTTGACGAAAGAGGGCAGCCTAGGGAGGCATAAATAGAGTGCACGTCATATGGGGCATTATGATGTGCAAGGTTTTTATTGCATGCCTGCCTTCTACATGATGCTAGGAAGCATGGGGTAGAATTTCACAGCATTTGGAGCTGCATGTCACATGGGGATATGACATGCATTAGGGCGTGCACCCATGTTTTTGCACCATCACTTTGGTTTTGTTGTTCTAAACATCTTTTTCCAAAGGGGCATGTTGGAATTATGGATATTTTGGCGTGTATGGATGCGGGAAGGTTGTAGCTTGTTCCATCAAAACTACGTCGTTTTGATGCTGGGATTCATTTAATCAAAACGACGTCGTTTTGGGGTGTGGAGGTGTCTATATAAAGAGGTGAAGGCTCCTTGTTTCAGGTTTAGGGTTCTCTTCTTCGGCCGCTGCAGCCGTCGCAGCGAGAGAGAGAGAGAAGGAAGAAGAGCTTCTGGTCGGGGTTGCAGCGGTGGTGTTTCCGTGGGCAGACGGTGTTTGGCGTGGAGGCTAAGACGTGAAGGAATCTGTTGAGGTAGGGGTTCTGTTCTTTCTTAAACCTATCCCAGGGCTTTGGCCTTGTGATAAGCAATGTAGCTGTTTGGTTTTATATATAAATATGTAAATTCATATAGGTGTGATCTCCTATATGAATGTTGGCCTTCGATGGGGTGTTTTGCTTGGATGTATATATACACGCATGTTAAGTGTTTGATATTATACTTGTGAGGCCATACATGTTAAGTGTTTGATATTATGCCTGTGAGGCCACACATGTTATGTGTTTGATAATATGTCTGAATGACCACCCATATTATGTGTTTGAGATTATACCAGTGTGGCTGGGTTTGTGAGCCTGTGAATGTATGCATGCTAAGTGTTTAAAGTTATGCTTGTGTGACTATGCATATTAAGTGTTTGATATTATGCCTGTATGGCCATATGTGCTGCGTGTTTGCTTGTACACCTGGTGGCTGTGGAAGCCCGGACCTGTTTTATTGAACCCGGTGGCTGTGGAAGCCTAGGATTATTTATGTTAGCCTGTGAGGCTGTGGGAACTGTTTGCCTGAGAGGCGGTTAAACTATTTGCCTGAGAGGCGGTTAAATCACTTGCCTGAAGAGGCGGTTAAATCACTTGTGGTTAAATCATTGGCCTGAAGAGGCGGTTAAATCACTTGCGGTTAAATCATTGGCCTGAAGAGGCGGTTAAATCACTTGCTTGAGGTGGTTAAAGTGTTAGCCTATGGGGCTGTGGAGACTGTGTGGCTGGGGTTGAGGTTGCGGCCATTTGTGTGGTGTGTTTCCTTGCTATTTGTTTCTGCCACGTCACTGCACTGGTACACGCCCTCATATAGATGATAGGTGCATGGGATGGGTTGGGGGAGACTTGATCCCTACTGAGCTGTGGTTGCTCACCCCTCCTACCGTGTTTGTTTTCTTTATAGGGACCTACAGGCGTTAAGTGGGAACACCAAGGTGGAAGACTTTCTGCCTTGTGGCTTTGCTCCTTTTATTATTTGAGTGTCTTGTCAAATGTTATGTTGAGAGACTATTGTAACTCCAAATGGAGATGATGTAATGGATTTTAGAATTTAATAAAGATAAGTGGTTTGCGTTTCAGTCATTTATTGTGGATTATTCTGAATGTGTTTGTTGTCCTGTTTGGATGTCGGATTCTGTACATCTACCCCTCGCCCACCGGGTGGGTAAAGGGGAGTCACGAACCGGTTTCCTCGGGTTGGAAATCCGGGGCGTGACAATATGGTATCAGAGCATGGTCTAGTTGGGCTAGGGTAGTGGGCGGACTTGGTTATCTTGAGTCTTTTGGAGGAGCCTGGAGGGACGTGCCTGATCAACACGGTCCTCTTGGAGCCTCTAAGGAGTACTTGGGGTAGTCTAGTCTTATGGTAGGATTTGCATGCATTTGGCATTAGGGCACTAATTGCATTTGTTGTTTACGTATGAATGTGTGGATAACTGCGGGAATGTTTTAAATGTGAAAAAAAATAAAAATAAAAAAATTTATTGTGCAACTCTGATATTGTGATAACTTAAGAATGACTACATAGAAAAGAATGTGTGGTATGGAATTTGTGTACTAGTGGACTTGTGCAATGTGAACGAACTAAATAGTGGTAATACTGTTGATATTCTGATAATGACTTGGTGAGATATGTGAATGCTTAAGTGTGTGCCTTTGTATGGTATTGTGTGGAATAAGTAATGTGGTGTTCAAAACGATGAGATATTCACTTGATATAAATGATATGTGTAATGTGAAGGTTTGAACTTGTATAGTCTGTGAAACGTGAATCTGTGACTCTGTGTGGTGATAATGTGTGTTTTGAGATTAGTTATAGCTCCAAACGCCTAGTCGGTAATGGTATTGAGAGTGTTGAGTGTTAACCTAGAGCGCTACCTCCTCATGTACCCAGCCTCTGAAAAACTACAACCCGTACGACAAAAGAGTCCGCCACCAAGGCTGGGCGAGTGGGAGAGTTGCAGGCTTGAGGCATGCGAGAGCTGTCAACCCGCATCATTTGGGGGAACTTGGATGAAGATCAACTGAAGCATTATTATCCTGATCAGCAGAAAGGACCCAAGAGGCAGAGCGGGGCAATCAGAGGATGGCCACAAGTTTCGAGACGGGGGTTAACCACCAACAAATCAAATTGAGACCAGTTGCCTAAAGGGTTGTTCTTGCTATGGACAACCGGGACATTGGAAAGGAGTATAGTAGGAAGCAGTACCAGTGTCGCATCTGTGGAAAAGTAGGACATCTCCAGAAGATAGTGATTGGTTGAGTCACGTACTGGCTTAGGTGAGGATGGGTGAACCTTTGATTGCTAAGTTTCTAGCAATTTAATTAAGACACTTGTAATAGAGGGGTATTCTCGTTGGGAGGGCTCTTGAGCCACAGTTTGCCGTTTGGTAAAGCTTAGGAGATCGTTTGAGTTAGCATTGCTAATAGACGTGGTTGGTGACTTGTAAAAAAAAACAATATATATATATATATATAATAATAAGTAAAATGAACATTTATATTTATAACACTAGAAGGATAATAAGTAACTAATAAATATGAGTGTAGATTTCATATGGGAGTGGTATTCAATTTTGACACCCGTGGATAATTAACGTAATCAAATCTTGTAGGCTACCTTTTTCTAGTGGGAGGGAATATAGATTGGCCAGCTAGTACAGCTTGAGGTGCGAAGTGATGGCTTGTGGGTTATTGGGTGACCCCTCCATGGAAACCTTTGTTGGATCAAACCTAGAATTTGGATGATGCGGATCAAACCCTATGTAATTTGATTTAAGATGTTTCATGTTTATTCTAAGTCCGAGCAGAAGATAAAACTTTAATCCGGACCTACTCCTGTAAGAGCAAAGCAAAGGACAGGATATATAATCCTAATCCGGATTATCATGAGTGTCGTAAAACACTTGGTATAGTGTAATTAAAGTACAGATATGTGCAGTGTAGTGTAATTAAAGTACACTGAAATATACACAAGAAATTCACAGGAGGTTCCCTCAATGAAACCTCAATGTCTCATGTCCATCCCATGGACTATCCCCTCATTGGGACCTCATATCTCATGTCCAACCCAGGACTGTCCCCTCGCTAGGACCTCATATCTCATGTCCAATCCAGGACTGTCCCCTCACTGGGACCTCATATCTTATGTCCAATCTAGGACTGTCCCCTCACTGAGACCTCATATCCGAAACACAAGCATGATAACAAAATACACAATTTGAATCATGGAACATCTCTATTTAAGCATAACAAATCACACACATATGTTCAAACTCACATTACACCTCAATACAGCTCAAGGACATCTCTATCACATGTTTTCAACACAAATTATATATATATATATATATCTACATAAATCCACGCATGTCTCGCAATCACACATCACAATACAAACTCCCTGCAATCGTTATCTCAAACAATTACAACTCATAAAACGGGTTCCAGGAGATAGAACCTCCTACCTTAGAACTGATTGTGTTAAGGTTTGGAAATCAAGAAATCGGATAATCCTCCTTCCTCCTTGCACCTCTCCAATGGCGCCTCCCGATTCCAAGAACGCACCCTCAACGATTGTACAGACGATAATCTCTCTCTGCCTCGGCGGCTACGGAAAAAGAACCCTAAAATAAAAAAAACAGAAGTCGTATCGAAAATACAATGTCACAGAGGCGACGTCGACCCAAAAACAGGCGGGATCGACCCACATCGACCACCCTTCTCGAGTCGACCAGGCCTCAACGTCGACCAAAACTCACATCGCATCAGGTCGATCTCAAGCTGGATCAACCATGTCGACCTCACATCGACCCACGTCGAACATTTCTCACGTCAACCAATACACATGAAAAAGCTCTTGAGAAATTGCTCTTGGTCAACCTCGACCACACATCGACCTACGTCGAACAAGAATCTCGCATCAACCACACACATCGATGCACGTCGACCGCTCATTCTGCCAAGTCGACCACGTCGACCCTTGCTACACCGACCAAGGCCACATCGACCAAGCTACACACAAAATTCCAACTTAGCTTCCTCCAAAATAATTTGGCTTCTGGGGCGCTACCCCAGAATCCTTGTAATGGGTGCTGCGCCCTCGGACTCCCGCTGGCCGTCGGGTCAAGGTGCTTGCCCAAACACAAAAAAAAAAGACTAATTCATCCAAGCCCAAACACGTGTCAATACAAGATAAGGCACCTCATAACCTCTAACTCTCAGGACTAGGACACGGGTCCTCACATCCTTCCCCCCTTAAAAGCTTTTCGCCCTCGAAAAGGTTATCCCAGGTCTCCCACAATCACCCACTAGGACAAACAGAAACTCCAAATACTCACATTACAACTTGTGGAAGAACACGAAATACTCACATTCCCACAATATACTGGGTCAAGGGACCACACCTCATACTCCTCTACACCAACATGTCACAATGCCAATACATGAGAACTCCTCATATTCCTCTACCACAACACATGGCACTCCAAAAACACGCAACCACACGCATAAAGGATACACATTTAGAAGACATTCATTTCACATACTTAACATAACTATATAAAACACATAACACATAAGAAAGAACTAACACAAACAAACAATGCACTAAAAAGGTAAAACATACCAGCATCCTCCCCTCCTTTAAGACTGTTCGCCCTCGAACAACTCCGGAAACTGATTGCGCATCATAGACTCTCGCTCCCAAGTCTCCTCCTCAACGCCTCGATGTGCCCACAACACACAAACTAAAGGAATGATCATCCTGCGAAGGATCTTCTCCCGCCTATCCAAAATCTGAATAAGAGTTTCCACGACTGTAATATCATCTGCGATATCCAAATCTCCCCAAGTTATCACATGCGCTGGATCAGGATGGTATTTCCTCAACTGGGACACATGGAACACATCATGTACCCGACTCAAACGCAGAGGGAGCGCTAATCGATATGCCACGGGACCAATTCGCTCCAGAATCTCAAAATGTCCAATGTACTGTGGAGATAACTTGGAACCTTTTCCAAACCGGCGATGCCCTCTCCTCGGGGAAACTCGAAGAAACACATGATCCCCAACAGCAAACTCTAATGGTCTCCTCCTCCTGTCAGCATAAGATTTCTGCCTACTCTGAGCTGTTAACAAACGCTGCTGAATCATGCGAACTTTCCCTGTGGCATCTTGCACTAACTGCGGCCCCAACAAAGCTGTCTCACCGGCCTCGGTCCAACACAGGGGTGACCTGCATGGTCTACCATACAACGCCTCATACGGAGCCATCTCAATGGAGGCTTGGTAACTATTGTTTTAAGCAAACTCCACTAATGGAATGTGGGTGGCCCACGAACCCAAAAAATCCATCACACAAGCTCTAAAGATGTCCTCCAAAGTCTGAATAGTCCTCTCTGATTGTCCATCTATCTCAGGATGGAAGGCTGTACTCAAACTTAACTCAGTGCCCAAAGCCTCCTGCAAACTCTTCCAAAACCGGGAAGTAAAACGTGCATCTCGATCTGATACAATAGATATAGGCACGCCATGCAATCTCACAATCTCATCAATATAGAGCTAGCTAAGGCCACTCATACTCCTTTTCTCCTTGATTGCCAAGAAATGTGCCGACTTGGTCAAACGGTCCACAATGACCCAAATCATATTCTTCTCTCCCGAAGTGGGTGGAAGCCCAGTCAAAAAATCCATTGTGATATGGTCCCACTTCCATTGCGCCACAGACAATGGGTGCAACATCCCTGCTGGCCGCTGGTACTCAGCCTTCACTTGCTGACAAGTAAGGCAACGCGAGACAAACTCTGCCACACTCCTCTTCATCCCCGGCCACCAAAAATGATGACGAAGGGAATGGTACATCTTGGTACCACCCAGATGCACCGCTAACCTCGAAGCATGAAATGCCCTCATCACTTCCTCCCGAAGAGAAGAAATCACAAACAACCTCCCTTGAAATCTCAACTCCTGCTTCTCTCCTAATGTCCACTCCTCCGTGAGCTCTTTGGCCTCAATCATAGCACAAAGCTTGATATACTCCTCATCCCCCTGTTGTCCCTCATGGACACGAAGATATAGCTCAGGCACAACCACAATGGGACTCAAAACAGCTCTATCAGCACAATCAGATAGCTGCAATGAAGCCACTTGTTCCATCGTCCTCCACTCTCTCAAGGCAACCTCAGTTTGACCATTCTTACTCAAAGCATCGGCCACTAGATTCCCCTTCCCAGGAGTATAAGTAAAAGTGAAATCAAACTACTGAAGGTACTACATCCATCTTCTCTGTCGCAAATTCAAATCCCTCTGAGTAAACACATACTGAAGACTCTTATGATCAGAATACACCATGTTGGAAATGTAGGATTTGATGAAGCTGCCAAAATATAATCTAAATTGTAGACTCGTAAACTCGTAGACTCGAAGCCCACAAAATTGTAGAGTCCCCAAAAATACTTACGTCACTTAATAGAACTTAAATTGCCACTAGACTCGAAGACTCGTAGAGTCATATAGTCAAAACCTTAGAACACTGTTAAGAAAATAGGTCTCGAAGACTCGTAGATCGAAAGTCGCAAAGTCGAAGCCTTCGAACAGTGTTAAGAAAACTGGACTCATAGACTCTTAGGTTGAAGGTCGAAGAGTGGATTCTATAAAGACTGGAAAACAAATGAAACTGTAAGTCAAGGGTCGTAGAGTCGTAGACTCGTAGACTCAAGGGACACAGTCACTATAAAGAACTTGCCACACTTCTAGACTCGGAGATCGATGGCTGAGAGTCGTAGCTATACAGAAATTCAGTTTATGAGACTCTGTCAAAGACTAAGGAAGAAAAGCGAAGTTCAAGACTCATAGAGTCGAAGACTTTCAGACCACTTAGTCAAATATAGTAAACTGAGAGACCTGAAGGTCGTAGATCCATGAGAACTAAGGTCATAGACTCATAGCTATAATAACAGGTAGATGAGATGGACTCGAAGAAGTCACTCTTAGCGTTATTCGAAGAGTCGCAGACTCATAGAGTTGTAGACTCGCAGAGTCGTAGACTTTAGTTAATAGAGTGACACAAAAGGCTAAATCCAACCTGACCTCTAGCCTCGAAGACTCGAAGATATGAGTCGTAGAATCGCAGAAACACCATAAAGCCTGAAGCAAAACTTCGCAACTTCCTACAGGTTTTAACTGAAATCTTTGTGTCACCAAACCTATGAGGCATCTACCTCCGAAGCAGACTTACAACCCTAAACACAACCACTTAGCAATATTGTCAACTAGGGTTTGTACAGCAAGTCTGCGCTGTCCCAAGCAGTTGAGCGCATTAATGACATATTAATTGCTGCCAACTACCATCCACGGATGAATGGCCAAGATCGACTGCATGCCAAATACGCAGTATGGGCATCTGATCTGCAAATCAGAGCAAATCAACCCATCCCTTGTCATTCCGTATTTTTAGTGGCAGGAAGTCAGTCTGTCGGGATGGACATCATGGCCCACGAGCACTTTAATCTTAAAAATATATCTCTCACACGTTTAACAACAAAATCAAGAGTTTAACCTCTCTCTCAAAAGAAGGAAACACATAGAACACAAGAAAATGGTTCTGACACACTTGAAATAAATAATCCTTTACAAAACAAAGTAAGTGTTCGAACGCAAGAGAGAGAGACTCTGGAGAATCCTTCCAAGTGCTGTGCGCCGCGTTCAATCAAGAACAAGAGTAATCCATTTGATTATTCATGAACCGTTTGTTCATCAAAGATCTAGCACTTGTATTAAGTCTTAATCTGTCACGCCCCGGATTTCCAACCCGAGGAAACCGGTACGTGACTCCCCTTGTACCCACACGGAGGGCAAAGGGGTTAGGGTGCAAACCCCGAATCTAACACTTTAAACATCCACAACACATTCAAGAAAGTAATGTTCATAAAAGCAATCCACAATCCAAACCAGTTTTTATTACAACAAAATCCTCTTTCCAATCCATCCCCACTGGGATTACATCAATTCCCATAAAAATAACATAAATGGAAGACAGTAAAATCAATAAGGTCTTCCACCTTGGGGTCCCACCTAACGCCTGTATGTTCCTGAAAGAAAACACAACATAGAGGGAGGGGTGAGCAACCACAGCTCAGTAGGGATCATGTCTCCCCAATCCATCCCATGCCCCTAGCGTCTACATGAGTGTGTACAGGTGCAGTGTAGTGACAATAAAATATAAACAAGTTGTATTCCACATTCACATGGCACACACATATCCACAGCCATACAGGCTTAGCCATATAGGCTAACATATCCACGGCCACTAAGGCTTAGCCACACGGCTAACATATCCACGGCCACTAAGGCTTAGCCACACGGCTAACATATCCTGACCACTCAGGCTTAGCCACACGGGCTAACATATCCATGACCATATAGGCTTAGCCACATAGGCTAACAGTTCCATCCCAGGCTTCCACGACCACCGGGTTCCACAAACACAACATACAAGGTCACACAGGCATTAAACCAAACACGTAGCATATACACTTTCACAGGCATAATACCAAACACTTAGTTCGCATGACCCATCAGGCATAAAATCAAACACTTGACATGCGAGTCTCACAGGTATTTTACCAAACGCTTAACATGCATACATTCATAAACCCACAAACCCAGCCACACAGGCATATTATCAAACACATACTAGGCATATTCACACAGACATATTCACACAGGCATTTTATCGAACACTTAATATGCACTCACCATCCAACACCAGAATACATCAAAAACCGCCATTGAAGGCCAACATCCATAGGAGATCACACCTATATGGATTACATATATATATAAACAGGTATAACTCCATAATCTGCCCTAGAACCCTAGGACAGAGGAGGATTTCGGAAGAACAAAACCCCTACCTTGTATGTTCTCCTGCTCCCACTTCCACGCAAGACTCCGACCACCCACGCAAGACGCTCCAGCAGCCACCAGAAGCTCTCCTTCCCTCTCTCTCTCTCTCTCTCTCTCTCTCTCTCTCTCTCTCTCTCTTTCTCTCTCTGCGACGGCTGGTAGAGCAACAAACCCTAAACCTAAAACAGAGGGGCTTCTCCTCCTTATATAGACAACACAACATCAAAACGACGTAGTTTTCATTAAGTGAATCCCAGCATCAAAACGACGTAGTTTTGATGCAACAGGCTATGACCTTCCCACATCCATACACACCAAAATATTCACAATTCCAACATGGTCCTTTGGGAAAAGATGATTAGAATGACAAAACCAAGGTAACCATGCAAAAACATGCCTGCACGCCAATTTGAATGCCAATTCCCCAATTGGCGTGCAGCTCCAAATGCACTCAAACTTCACCCCAAGCCTCCTTGCATCTTGTAGAGGTCTGAGAAGCAAAAATATGCTTGCACGTGAAATGGATGAATTCACGTGCACCTCCAAA
The DNA here is from genome assembly GCA_023512835.1 of Taxillus chinensis. NCBI lineage: Eukaryota > Viridiplantae > Streptophyta > Magnoliopsida > Santalales > Loranthaceae > Taxillus > Taxillus chinensis. Next base: position 47,878,438 of record CM042092.1, on the reverse strand, counting down.
TGCTCTGAAATTTTTGTGGTAGATAGAGGACCTCATTCTAAGCAACTTTTGTTCTTGCACGCCAATTGTTTGAGGTCATCTACTATACCAAAAGTGAGCTCCAAAATCTGCCAAAACAGCATAAAACCGCATGTATATGCATAGCATCTTCCTAGGGCATAAATGTACGTTATCACTTGTCACATGCACCTCCCAAAAGTCCCCTCTTGGGCTCATCTCTTACCTCAAACTTGTGCACCAACATCCAAGATGTTTGTGGTTAACTTCTTACACACGGGTCATTACATCCTCTCCCCCTTACGACTTTTCGTCCTCGAAAAGAAATGACATACGAGGAAAACAAACACAAGCTACCCATTTGCCACACGGCGAGCCACAACACCCAAATGGGTTATACACCGCGCACAGCACATAATAGCACATAACAAGGTACCACTATAATCCATAACAACACATATCCGCATGTTACAAATAGACATCTCAAAACACATCACAAATATGAACACATGTCTAAAAGACAAAACAAATACACCAAATCATACACAACTAAAACAAGAAAACACATCACTATCCCTTGGCCAACAGCCACCAACAGCCACCTCCCACGCTTAAGATTGTTCGTCTTCGAACAATTCTGGGTGCTGCTCACGCATCACGGACTCACGTTCCCATGTCTCCTCCTCAATGCCACGGTGCTGCCACAGCACGCGAACCAAAGGAATAGCACGACCACGCAAAAGCTTCTCTCGCCGATCTAGGATACGGATAGGGGCCTCAACAACGGACATGTCATCCTCAATGTCTAATGTCCCCCAATCGATCACATGAGTGGGGTCAGGGTGATACTTCCGTAATTGGGACATGTGAAACACGTTGTGCACTCGACTCAGCCGCGATGGTAACGCTAACCGGTAGGCCACAAGCCCCACACAATCCAGAATCTCAAAAGGACCAATAAACCGCGGAGATAGCTTGGAACCTCGCCCAAACCGTCGATGTCCACGGCGTGGAGAAACACGAAGAAACACATGATCACCAACAGAAAACTCCAAAGGTCACCGCCGCTGATCCACATAAGATTTCTGCCGACTTTGAGCTGATAACAAATGCTGACGAATCAACTTAACCTTCTCGGTAGCCTCTTGAACCAATTGTGGTCCCAAGAGAGCTGTCTCCCCCACCTCGGTCCAACACAAAGGTGATCGACACGGCCGTCCATACAACGCCTCAAAAGGAGCCATCCCAATGGATGCCTGATAACTGTTGTTGTAGGCAAACTCCACCAAAGGAAGGTGAGTCGCCCACGAACCCCCAAAATCTAACACACAGGCCTGTAACATGTCCTCCAAAGTCTGATTCGTCCTCTCTGTCTGGCCGTCAGTCTCAGGGTGAAAGGCTATACTCAAGTGAAGTTTGGTCCCCATAACCTCCTACAAACCTGCCCAGAAATGGGAAGTGAACCTCGAATCCCGGTCAGAGACAACCGATGATGGTACTCCATGTAGTCTCACAATCTCGTTCATGTATAGATGACTCAAGGTCCCAATAGAGTCCCGCTCGCGAACAGCCAGGAAATGGGCCTGTCACGCCCCAATTTCCTTCCACTTGGAAATGAGTAGTGACTGCCCATGCCCGCACCCGAAGGGACAAGGGGTTGGTGCAAGCACCTTAAAAGGACTTCTGGCACGGGTGTTGTCCCAAACCTGCACAACCAGGCTAACATGCCAAGGGGCATGCTCCTGCTCCCAAACCATGCACACAAACACAAATTTAATAACATCTTATTTTATTTCATTTCAAAGACTAAATGTTTATTACAACCCAGTCGGGGAAAAACCCCTATGAAGCCACAAATAAAACCAAACCCAATTCCAAACACATAAAACCAGAGTACAACAAAGGAAATAACATAAAACTCCCCAGCCTCGGGGGCCTAGCTCCTCGGCCTTCACCTACCGCCCGCTAAACCCTGCAAAAGTACGGTTTATAGGAGGGGTGAGCAAACCATAGCTCGGTAGGGATCCGGTCTCCCCGGACCCGTCCCGCTCTACAACATGCATGATATGTGTATGCTTGTGCTCGTGTCGTGCCTAAGGCTAAAGCAAGCAAACATCACCCAAGTAAACACTCTTTACCCGAGCCCACACTGGAGGGCAGAGGACACCCCGCCACCACGGCAACATGACATACCACATCCAGGCGAATGTTGCATGGACACCAATGCAACATTTTCCACCCGAGTCAGATATGGTCAACCACCTCCTCGGGCGCCATACCTACCCTCAGGAATGGGTGTAGACTTAGCCCACCGTCGTGAGTGCTACACCGAGACTCAGGACCACGTCCTGGCCAAATCTCAAAGGGGTCCAACTATTGTGCCTGGCCCATATCTCAGCTTAGTCTCAAACAGATCAACAGAACAGCATAGCATTACATCTCAACATGTAAACTCAGCACAGCATTTACACTTGATTTCAGAGGGACCAACATGGTTAGATACAAGCCACACACATCAGCCTCATAGGCTTAAAATCAAATACAAGTCAAACACAGTACACACCAGTCACGCAGGTATATCATCAGACACCCATATACAAGGTTTCACAGGCATTATATTGAATACATGGCATGCAGGCCTCACATACATTTTATCGAATACATAGTGTGCATGCCTCACAGACATTTCATCAAACACATGGTGGGCATAAACAAACCCAGAAAATCCTCAGGCCAAATTTAACATCAGAATCAACAGAACATGCCACTGAAGGCCAACATCCATATAGGAGATCACACCTATATGGATTTACATATATATATATATAGGTGAATATCCTAAAACAGAGGAGAGTTAGGAAGAACATGAATCCCTACCTCAGACTTTTGTCCTAACCTCCATGCTAGACACCTTCCAACGACGCGAACCACCACGGCAACTGCCCGGAGATCCTCTCTCTCTCTCTCTCTCTGGCAGCAGCTGCAGCAAAGAAGAACACAAGAACCCTAAAGTCAAGCTCAAGCCCTCATTATATAGACACTACCCACATCAAAACGACGTAGTTTTGATTAAGTAAATCCCAGGATCAAAACGACGTAGTTTTGATCACACAAGTTAGCACCTTTCCGCACCCATATAGGCCAAAATACTCATAATTTCAACATGGTCCTTTGGAGAAAGATCATTAGAATGTCAAAACCAAGGGAACCATGCAAAAATATGGCTGCACGCCAATTTGAACGTGAATTCCCCAATTCACGTGCAACTCCATATGCACTCCAAATGCGCACAAACTTCACCCCTAGCCTCCTTGCATCATTTAGAAGACAACCACACTTGCACGTGAAATGGACCCATTTCACGTGCACCTCACATACACGTCCGTTTGGCCTGAAACTTCTGTGGTAGATAGAGGACATCATTCTAAGCATCTTTCCTTTTGCACGTGAATTCATTTGAGCCCATTCACTAGGTCAAAATCTAGAAAAACTCTACTCAGAAGGCAAAACTGTGACTAACTCAAGGTACGGGTCCTTACAGGGCCGACTTTGTGAGTCGATCCACAATCACCCAAATCATATCTTTCCTCCCTGTGGTGGGTGGAAGACCAGTCACAAAATCCATCGTTATGTGGTCCCACTTCCACTCCACTATGGGCAAGGGCTGTAACATGCCCACCGGCCGCTGATGCTCAGCTTTCACCTGCTGACACGTGAGGCACCGCGAAACAAAAGCAGCCACATCGCGTTTCATCCCAGGCCACCAAAAATGTCCTCGAAGCGCATGGTACATCTTCGTACCCCCTGGATGCACAGCAACTCTAGACTGGTGAAACTCCCTCATCACCTTATCCCTGAGGGAAGAAGCCACTACCAACCGCCCCTGAAAAGACAACTCATGCTCAGGACCCTCTGTCCAGTCCTCGGATAGCTCCCCAGCCTCAATACGGGCACGGAGAACCTCACACTCAATGTCACCCAACTGTTCCTCTCGGACGTGCTGGTACAACTCAGGCACAACCACCAAAGGACTTAGGACTGTCCCACTATCACGAACAACAGGCTGCAGCTGAAACATCGCCAACTGCTCCATCAGCTTCCACTCTCTCACGGCCACCTCAGCTTTCCCTTTTCTGCTCAACGCGTCAGCCACAACATTACCCTTGCCCGGGGTATAGGCAAGAGTAAAGTCAAAGCTCTGCAAATACTCCACCCATCTCCTCTGCCTCAAATTCAAGTCCTTCTGAGTAAAGATGTACTGAAGGCTCTTGTGATCTGAGAACACCACGAACTTCTCCCCCAAAAGGTAATGTTGCCAACTCTTCAGGCCGAAGATGACAACCGCCAACTCAAGATCATGGGTAGGGTAATTCTGCTCATGAGGCTTCAGCTGCCTTGACCCATAAGCTACCACACTGTGCTCTTGCATAAGCACACACCCCAAACCAACCCTGGATGCATCGCAAAATACCTCATACGGAATATCCTCCCTAGGCAACCTTAACACAGGTGCAATGGTCAAACGAGTTTTGAGAGTCTCAAACGCCTGCTGGCACTTGTCAGTCCACTCAACGCTGTCATAGGAGCTGCCAAATGGGAGAACCCCTCGACAAAACGACGATAGTACCCCGCCAAGCCAAGAAAGCTACGGATCTCAAAAACATTGGTTGGCCTCGCCCACGATGCCACAGCCTCAATCTTGGCTGAGTCCACCCTAACTCCCTCAGCTGACACCACATGGCCAAGAAAGTGAACCTCCTGCAGCCAAAACTCACACTTGCTAAACTTAGCAAACATTTGCTGGTCCCTCAAGGTTTGCAACATTGTTGCCAAGTGCTCCACATGCTCCTTCTCGGTCATGGAATACACCAAGATATCATCAATAAACACCACCACAAACGAATCCAAGTATGGAGCAAAGACCTGGTTCATCAAATGCATGAACACCGCTGGCGCATTAGTGAGCCCGAAAGGCATCACTACCCACTCATAATGCCCATACCTGCACCAAAAAGCCGACTTGGGGATGTCCTCCTCCCTAACCCTGAGCGAGTGATACCCCGACCATAAATCTATTTTGGAAAACCACTGGGCCCCACTCAATTGGTCAAATAGGTCATCTATCCGAGGCAACGGGTACTTGTTCTTCACAGTCACTGAATTCAGCTTCCTGTAGTCGATGCAGAGACGAAGCGTGCCATCAGCCTTCTTAGCAAAGAGCACCGGAGCACCCCAAGATGAGGTACTCGGTCTGATATACCCCTGGCCCACCAACTCCTCGATTTGCCTCTGAAGCTCCCTCAACTCGGCTGGCCCCATACGATATGCTACTTGGGAAATCGGACCCGTCCCCGGCACCAACTCAATGGTGAACTCCACACTCCTCTTAGGTGGCAAACTCCTCAACTCTTCAGGAAAAACATCCTGAAATTGGTCCACAACAGCGGGCCACGCCCTCTTTTCCACCTTCCCCTCCTCAGCAAAGGTCAGGGCCGCCAACCTGTGGGTAATGGCACCCCACTGGTCCAACACTGGCCCGGCTCGACTCGCCTCACGATCCCACTCCCCTTGCAGGGTACAAGAGGTTCCTGCGGGTGACACGAAAGATACACGCCGCCAGTAACAGTCTATCTTGGCCTGGAAAGCCATAAGCCAATCCATACTCAAGATCAGGTCAAAAGTACGCAAAGGCATCACATGCAAGTCGAAGCTCAGCTCCACATCACCCATGGTTAACACACAACCGCGGCAAACATGTCGCACCTCAATCATACCTCCCACCGGAGACTCTACAACTAAGGGCCTCTCCGCCTCAACACACGTTAACCCCAAGCCCTCAACTATAAGCTCAGCAATAAAAGAACGCGATGCACCCGTATCGAAAAGAATAGAAGCAAGCATGCGGGAGATCAAAAGAGTACCTCTAACCACCGATGGTCCTGCTCCACCCTCAGCTGGTGGGGGTGGTAGCTCAGCCTCCTCCTGGTACGTCGCCTCCAGCGCAAACACCCTTCCTTGGCCCGTGCCACTGGTCGGCTCACTCACTGGACGCTTCCCGCTAAGGTTGCCTCCAGCTTCAGTCTGCTGCCGTCTGGCCTCCCCCGGGATCGGGTCCGACTCGATCCTGCTCGACTAGCCTGCCACTGACGAGCTGGTCTCTCTGCTGGTGTACAGAAACTGGTGTCACTCCTCATGCTAGATGCCATGCCTCCAACTCCCTTGTTGCTACTCCGGCAAACCCGGCTCAAATGGCCTTCTCGTCCACATCTATTGCATCGCCAGTTCTTCTTGGGACACTCCCTCTAGAAGTGGCCTTGCTCCCCACAGCAATGACAACCGCTGGGGAGTCCTCCTGCCGGACCTCCCTGTCTACTACCACCAAAGCTAGACCTCCCTGGGGGCACTGATGGTTGTCCCTGGCTGCGGAAAGAACTGCTATCGCTTTCCTCAATCTTGGGCCGCTTGGACCCGGAATCACGCTCCAACCCACCCTGCAACGGGCGACCCTGATGGGTCTGCCTCCCATCATCCAGCTCCCTCTCAGCTATTCGGGCTGTCTCCACAACCTCAGCATAGGTCCTCAAACGCAGAATTGCCACCCTCTGCCTAAGTGCTGGCTTGAGACCCAAGGTGAACTTGTGGGCCTTCAGGTCCTCCTGCGCCACGGTCTCGGGAGCAAATCTGCTCAAGCTCCGGAATTCGCGCTCATACTCGGGCACCGTCTTTGATCCCTGTTTCAGGATGCCGAATTCTTCTCTCTTCTGCCACCTTAACGACTCGGGGAAGAATTCATCATGGAAGAGCTGTAGGAACTCATCCCACAACATGAACTGCACAGCACGGCTCCCCGCAACACTCTGCCACCATTCCAGAGCATTCCCCTCCAGCTGCCGAATGGCCAATCTCACCTTATCCTCCTCCCGGGGTAGGAGAAACGAAAACACATGCTCGATCTGCCTCAGCCAGTGCTCAGCTAACACGGGGTCCTCCTCCCTTTTGAATCGCGGAGGTTGTTCCTTTCGAAACCATGTCACCACGTTATCCTCTGCACGAGTCGGTATGCCACTCAGTGAACCCTCACGCTCCCTTGGTAACTCCCCCGCTGGTGGTGGCGGTGGTGGTGGCACCACCTGCTGTGCCGCCATCTCACGGCGCACCTCCTCCCACACTTCTTGCCGGATACCCTCCCTCAGCTCTTGGACTTCCAACCGGATGCCTTCTCGCAACTGCGCCAGCAACAGTGCATGTCCTCCAATGGACTGCCCCGCACCCGGGCCCTCATGGGCAGATGACTCATCAGCCACTGCTCCGGACGCACGAGTCACTCTCCTCGGTGGCATTCTTACTACATGAAGTAAGAAGCACAAACGTCAGAACGCGTTCGAAAATTATCGGGTCTCACTACCTCTACCCCATTATCAAGTCAAGTAGTACATGGCATCACACACATTTTACACATTGCACCAATCAACATTGCACACAGTTCACATAAACAAGGACCTTTCCTTGTAGTCATGCTCAAGGTACTTCAAATAAAATCAGAGTTGCACATTTCACACCTTATCACGCCATTCACATTTTCCACAGTTTTGCACCCATTCATAGCAAATGCAACTAGTGCCCTAATGCCAATGCATGCAAATCCTACCTTAGGTCTGGACTATCCCAAGTACACCTTGGAGGCTCAAAGAGGACCATGTTGATCAGGCATGTCCCTCCAGGCTCCTCCAAAGGACTTAGGATAACCAGGTCCGCCCACTACCCTAGGCCAACTAGACCATGCTCTGATACCATATTGTCATGCCCCGGATTTCCAACCCGAGGAAACCGGTACGTGACTCCCCTTGTACCCACACGGAGGGCAAAGGGGTTAGGGTGCAAACCCCGAATCTAACACTTTAAACATCCACAACACATTCAAGAAAGTAATGTTCATAAAAGCAATCCACAATCCAAACCAGTCTTTATTACAACAAAATCCTCTTTCCAATCCATCCCCACTGGGGTTACATCAATTCCCATAAAAATAACATAAATGGAAGACAGTAAAATCAATAAGGTCTTCCACCTTGGGGTCCCACCTAATGCCTGTATGTCCCGAAAGAAAACACAACATAGAGGGAGGGGTGAGCAACCACAGCTCAGTAGGGATCATGTCTCCCCAATCCATCCCATGCCCCTAGTGTCTACATGAGTGTGTACAGGTGCAGTGTAGTGACAATAAAATATAAACAAGTTGTATTCCACATTCACATGGCACACACATATCCACAGCCATACAGGCTTAGCCATATAGGCTAACATATCCACGGCCACTAAGGCTTAGCCACACGGCTAACATATCCACGGCTACTAAGGCTTAGCCACACGGCTAACATATCCCTGACCACTCAGGCTTAGCCACACGGGCTAACATATCCACAGCCATATAGGCTTAGCCACATAGGCTAACAGTTCCAGTCCCGGGCTTCCACAGCCACCGGGTTCCACAAACACAGCATACAAGGTCACACAGGCATTAAACCAAACACGTAGCATATACACTTTCACAGGCATAATACCAAACACTTAGTTCGCACAGCCCATCAGGCATAAAATCAAACACTTGACATGCAGAGTCTCACAGGTATTTTACCAAACGCTTAACATGCATACATTCATAAACCCACAAACCCAGCCACACAGGCATATTATCAAACACATACTAGGCATATTCACACAGACATATTCACACAGGCATTTTATCGAACACTTAATATGCACTCACCATCCAACACCAGAATACATCAAAAACCGCCATTGAAGGCCAACATCCACGCAAGACTCCGACCACCCACGCAAGACGCTCCGGCAGCCACCAGAAGCTCTCCTTCCCTCTCTCTCTCTCTCTCTTTTTCTCTCTCTGCGATGGCTAGTGGAGCAACAAACCCTAAACCTAAAACAGAGGGGCTTCTCCTCCTTATATAGACAACACAACATCAAAACGATTTAGTTTTCATTAAGTGAATCCCAGCATCAAAATGACGTAGTTTTGATGGAACAAGCTATGACCTTCCCACATCCATACACACCAAAATATTCACAATTCCAACATGGTCCTTTGGGAAAAGATGATTAGAATGACAAAACCAAGGTTACCATGCAAAAACATGCCTGCACGCCAATTTGAACGCCAATTCCCCAATTGGCGTGCAGCTCCAAATGCACTCAAACTTCACCCCAAGCCTCCTTGCATCTTGTAGAGGTCTGAGAAGCAAAAATATGCTTGCACGTGAAATGGGTGAATTCACGTGCAGCTCCAAATGCTTTGAAATTTCTGTGGTAGATAGAGGACCTCATTCTAAGCAACTTTTGTTCTTGCACGCCAATTGTTTGAGGCCATCTACTATACCAAAAGTGAGCTCCAAAATCTGCCAAAACAGCTTAAAACCGCATGTATATGCATAGCATCTTCCTAGGGCATAAATGTACGTTATCACTTGTCACATGCACCTCCCAAAAGTCCCCTCTTGGGCTCATCTCTTACCTCAAACTTGTGCACCAACATCCAAGGTGTTTGTGGTTAACTTCTTACACACGGGTCATTACATAATCTCTGTGTTGTTTATTTTCCACACTTCGATCTATCATAAACCATCTCTTTCACAACTGAGATCTGTTGAGAAAAGAGCATTTACTCTTATCTCAATTTTGTCTGATAGTTCAGCATCACTCACTTTATCCTCACAATACTACTATCGTCTTCTCCATAAATACTTCCATCATAGTCATCTGTAGAGGAATCCAAAACCAGCTAACAGTCTAACTTCTGCACACGTAGAAAGTCTATTCACCCCCCTCTAGACTCACTTTGGGACCTACAATTGGTATCAGAGCAGTTCTACAACTCCGTAGAGATCCCTAAATGGCCAACATGGATTCCAGCAGTGCAGCTCCAGGGCCCGAGCAAGCTCTAGTTCCCATTGAAGAACTTGAAGCCAGTCGTGCTCCAGAAGAAGGAGCAACTGGTGACCAGGAGCAGGAAGAACCAATTACCAGTAGCAACAAGAAAGAACAAGAAGACTTCTATGACGTTCTGCCTGGCTCATCCTCCCAAGTACCTATGTGCACACCCGCACGTTTTTCCAAATGGAAAGCGAGAATGAGAGCATACCTAGACATGCTCAACACATATCTCTGGGAAACAATAAAGAACAGCCTTTTCACCCCAATGAGTATGCAGAGAGGTCGGTTAATGACAAAAGACCCAGATAGTTGGTCTATGGTGGAGCAGAGGAAAGTAAAGCTCAGCTTCAAGGCAAAAGCCATACTTTTCTTTGCACTCGATGATGACATGTTCACGGATGTGTAAGATCTTGAGACTACTAAAGAGGTATGGGACAAGCTCTGTCTCATCTAGGAAGGAGATGAGTAAATACAGGACAACAAGATCTCTATGCTCAAACAAGAGTATGAAGCCTTCAGATGTGAACCGAAGGAGTCATTGGACAGTATCTATAAACGGTTCATAGGTCTGATTCAACGGATAAAGACTTACAACGTTGAGATCTCTCAGAAGGACAAAAATGACAAATTTATGAGATCTCTACCCTTGAGACTGGTGATAAAGACATCAGCCATCCATCAGCTGAAGGAATGGAAGACTTGTGCCTTGGAAGCATTATATGGGGACCTCAAGACATTTGAAATGCAAAAAGAAGAGCTTGAGGCATTTGAGAACCCTTCCAAGAAAAAGGAGAAGTCTATGGCCTTTAAGGCTGCTGGTGAACCCCGGGAACCATCTTCAGAAGAGGAAGAAGATGAAGCTGATGAACTTGGTTCAGATAGTGCCTCAGATGAAGAAGTGGCATTTCTTATCAAGAAACTGTTTAAGAGAAGGGGGAACTACAGAAGGAAAGCAAGGCAGTCATCCTCATCCTTCTCTAAGGGAAAAGATAAGGACAAGTTGCAATGCTATCACTTCAACAAGCCCGGCCACTTCGCTGCTGACTGTTATCAGCTGAAGAGGGAGAAAAAGGAGGCAGCTGAGCAGAAGAAAAAGACCAAAGGCTCCTCAAGCAGAAAGGATGACAAGAGGAAGAAGGCTCTTGTCACTAACAAGTTTAACAGTGAAACTAAGGAGGAAGAAGAATCATCTGATGTGGAGAAGAAGGAAAAAGGTCACATCTGCTTCATGGCTGACCATTCACCTCCCCTCAAGGAAAGAACTTATGAACAGCTCTACATTGAATATGAAGACACCTATAGAGCTCTTAAAGAAATAGAGGAACAATTTCTTCCTATGAAAGCTGACAAAGAAAGATACTATTCTAAACTGGAATGGCTTTCATGTGAATATAGAGACTCTATATATGATTATGAAAGAACAGAGAGAAGATTAAGAGCTGAAGTGAGTGAGATGAGAAGCACACACGATGATCTTTTGGACAAAGCTAGACAACTAAAAATGGCTAATAAAGACTTCGATAGGCTTGAAAAGGAACTAACTGAAACCAAAGCTGAACTGGAGAAAGAAAAACAAAATAGTAAAAAGTGGCAAGACTCCGCTGAGATTGCAGCCCACTTTAAGACCACTCTAGATGTTAAAGGTCTAGCCTTAGGTCTAGGTTTCTCTGAAGACCAAATAGCCAAGGCTCAGACTTACCCTGTACAGACCAAGTGTCTTGTTGGCTTTGTTCCTGCTGGCAGTGTGCTCCTTGATGGTGGAAAGGAGGTATCTATGGCTATTACTAGTCTACCCAAACCAGTAACACCCGAACTCAAAGACTTGGGTAATGTTGTATCTCAGGACAGTGATGTAGTAGTTGCTAAGAAAGAACTGAAAGCTGAACCTTCAGTCAACCTGTCCTCTACATCCCAATTCAAGGGTAAGGGTGTAGTTATCTCAGAGACAAAACCAAGTAGACACACTACTACATTTGAGACTGGTTCATCCAGCAAGGCTGCTGCCTTCCAGCTTAAGTTTGTCTCTGACGGTAGAGTTAAGAACGGTCTAGGATATGTGAGAAAACCTAGGAAACCTCTTAACACACCAGCAAAACCCTTGAGACAGAGTGTTCAACCCAAACCTGTCATATGCCCCATTTGCTGTGAAGTTGGACACCTCTCCTATCAGTGCAGATTCTACCTTGAGTATCTTAGGAATGAGATTGCCACAGAAATCAGGGTAAACCTTAAACAGCTTAATTTCACTAAAAATCTGCAATGCAATAACAACTCTGATAGGAAGAAACATACCAGGCACACACAGGCTACCCGTTCAAAAGACTTAAAGATCAAGCCTGTGAAGAAAACTATCGAACCTGTGCCTAGTAAAGCTGCTAAAGATAACAATAAGGAAGGAAAACGTGCTGAAAATCTAAAGATTAATCCTGCTAATAAATCTAATGAAGGATCACCAAGATTAGCATGGAAAGTTAAATCTGCCCCTTCTTATTGGAAACCTAAATTGTCAACTGCAGCTTTCATTTACCCAAAGCCCAATCTTAATTGCTCATTGTGCAGGAACAGGTACCAGAAGCTGAAAGCAGCCACCGGGAAAAAAAGATCAATTCCAGCCAATGGTATCTTGACAGTACCTGTTCTGTGCACATGACAGATGATGTCTCTCTATTGAGTGAGGTAAGGGAGGTTGCAGCTTCATCTGTCACTTTCAGGGACAATAAAAAGGGTAAGATTGTTGGTAAAGGTACTCTCTAGACTGGAGGCCATTCGCATGTTCCTAGCATATGCAGCATTCAAGGACTTCAAAGTTTATCAGATGGATGTCAAGAGTGCTTTCTTCAATGGAGACCTCCAAGAAGAAGTCTATGTTGAACAACCACCCGGATTTCTAGAGCCATACCAAGAGCACAAGGTATACAAACTGAAAAAGGCTCTTTATGGACTAAAACAAGCTCCTAAAGCATGGTATGGAACATTGTCAGAGTTTCTGATCAAAAATAAGTTCAGAAAAGGCAAAATTGACCCCACACTGTTTCTCAAGGAAGGAAAAGGATCACCCTTGATAGTCCAAATTTATGTGAATGACATCATCTTCGGATCAAAGGATAAAAAGCAATGTGAAGACTTCTCCCATCTCATGAAAAGTGAATATGAAATGAGTATGATAGAAGAACTCTCATTCTTCCTTGGATTGGAGGTCAAGCAGTTGGAGGATGGATTTTTATCAGTCAAACCAAATACACAAAGGAGATTTTGAAGAAGTTTAAGATGACTGATGTGACACACATGAAAACTCCCATTCCTACAAACGCCAAACTAGATATGGATGAAGCAGGCAAGGAGGTAGATATCTCAGAATACAGAAGCATGATTGGATCCTTGTTGTACCTAACAGCAAGCAAACCTTGTCACGCCCCAATTTCCTCTCACTTGGAAATGAGGAGTAACTGCCCATGCCCGCACCCGAAGGGTCAAGGGGTTGGTGCAAGCAGTTACAAAGGACTTATGTCACGGGTGCTATCCCAAACCTGTACAACTAGGCTAACATGCCACGGGCATGCTCCTGATCCCAAACCATGCACACAAACATAGATTAAACAATAAACATATCTCAATCTATTACACCTCAAGAAGAGTTCCAAGTTTATTGCAACTCAACTGGAAAAACTCCCATCAAACCATAATATATATAGTTTATAAACAATCCAAACCATAAAACATCAGTCCACAAAAGCAATAAAAATAATAATAATTCTTGACCTCAGTAGCCTACCACCATAGCTCTTTCACCTACCGCTTGCTAAACCCTGCAAAAGAATAGTTTATAGGAGGGGTGAGCAAACCATAGCTCAGTAGGGTTCAAGTCTCCCTAGACCCGTCCCACTCTACAATATGCATGACAAGTATATGCTTGTGCTCGTGTAGTGCCTAAAGCTAAGCAGCACACATCACCCAGTAACACACCATTTACCTGAGCCCACACTGGAGGGGAGAGGACACCCCGCCACCATGGCGACATGACATACCACATCCAGGCGAATGTTGCATGGTCACCAATGCAACATTTCCCACCCGAGTCAGATATGGCCATCACCTCCTCGGACGCCATACCTACCCTCAGGAATAGGTGCAGACTTAGCCCACCGTCGTGAGTGCTACACCGAGACTCAGGACCGCAGCCCTGGCCAAATCTCAGAGGGTCTAATAATTGTGCCTGGCCCATAACTCAGTTCAACCCACATGCATTTGGGTACTCAAACTCAATCACAAATTCACAGCATCTCAGCAAGTACATCAGAGTACATCTCAGTAAACACAGCTCAAGCGCAAGTGTCACTCCCCGGATTTCCAACCCAAGGAGACCGGAACATGACCCTCCCTTTACCCAAGTTTGGATAAAGGGGGTAGAATACAACGTACACTTTACATTTCAAACTCAGAGACAAAACCAAATATATATTAAATTCAAACCTTACAAACGTGTCCAAACATGCTTTTATTACATTAAACTCCTCATTATAATATCTCCCCACTGGGGTTACAAAGCTCACAAAAACAACAAAACTCAAATAACAATAAGCAAGCCACAAGCAGGTCTCCCAACTTGGTGTTCTCACCTAACGCCTGTAGGTCCCTGTAAGAAAACAACACGGTAGGAGGGGTGAGCAACCACAGCTCAGTAGGGATCATGTCTCCCCAACCCATCCCATGCTCCTAAAATATACATGCCATGTGTACAAGTACAGTGTCATGATACAATTATATCAACAAATATAATAGTAAGCCATCAACAAAAACAAATATTTCAAACAGCCACACAGGCTAGCACATGAGCAGTCCCGGGCTTCCACAGCCATCAGGTTTCCAAGAGCAGTTCCAGGCTTCCACAGCCACCGGGTTTCACAAAACAATCCCGAGCTTCCACAGCCACCGGGTTTCACAAACACAGTACACATAGCCACTCAGGCATAAAACCAAACACTAAGCAGGCACACATTCACAAATGTACAAACCCAACCATTCAGGCATAAAAACAAACACTTGGCATGCACCCTTTTTCCAACTGACAATTCTAGCCTTACTGGCATATTATCAAACACATACTGGGCATATGCACACAGACATATTCACACAGGCATTTTATCGAACATTTAACATGCACTGCCCACCCAACATCAGAATCACACCAAAACGCCATTGAAGGCCAACATTCATATAGGAGATCACACCTATATGAATTTATATATACGTATTATAGCAATAACAATTGAAACTTTACAAATTAACCACAGGGCCTAACCCCGGAACGGACCAGGAAAGACAGAACCCCTACCTTAAAGCAGATCCTCCTTGCTCCCGCGTTAGACGCCGTCCTCCCCACGCAAGACGCTCTGGCAGCAACCAGCAGCTCCCCTTCCTTCCCTCTCTCTAGCTCTCTCTCTCTCTCTCTCTCTACAATGGCTGCAGCAGCTGAAGAGAACCCTAAACTGAAAACAAGGAGTCTTCACCTCTTTATATAGACAACTCAAACCCCAAAACGATGTAGTTTTGATTAAATGAATCCCAGCATCAAAACGACATAGTTTTGATGACAGACTACAACCTTTTTGCAACCACACAGAACAAAGCACTCATAAGTTCACCATGGTCCTTTAGCAAAAGAGGATCAGAACAACAAGACAAAGGTAATGGAGGCTGCACGTGAGAAAGCATTCTCACGTGCATTCTCACGGGCACCTCCAAAAGCTCTAGAATTTCACCATAAGCCTTGGAACAACATTAGGAAGGCTCCCATGCAAAAATCTCCTTGCACGTGAAAAGCATTCTCATGTGCACTCCCAATTGGGCTCAAACTTTGCCTCTTGCTTACTTATCAACATACAACATAATTAAGCCAAAGTGTGTGGAAAGAAAACTCCCTAAAACCCAACAATTTCCACCCAAAATGGCAAAACTGTGACACACTCCTCACATCCCAAAAATGCGGGTCATTACAGCAAGTATATCTCAGTAATGCAACTCAGGTGTACATCCCAACTCAGTACAAGGTACTTAACAATATATCTCAATACAAACATGTTAATATAGCTTAGCAAGCACAACTCAGGCATAACAAAACAACTCAACAGTACACTTGATAACGTGCATTTATGCCGTTATTCTATTGCTTATTTAGGGGTGTTTAAGAACATGATTAGAGCCTTATTGTATCATAATTCATTTATATTTGCTCTAACCCCTAGGAAGATGCTATTAGCATATACATGCGCTTTTAGGCTATTCTGTCAAGTTTTGGAGTTTTATTTTGACCAAGTAGATGGCCTCAAATTAATTTGCGTGCAGAACTAAAGTTTCTCAGAATAATGTCCTCTACCTTCCACAGAAGTTTCAAAGCCAAAGGCCTTGAATGCCAATTGGACCAATTGGCGTGCAAGCATATTACTGCATACCAGCCTTCTACATGATGCAAGGAAGCTTGGGGTAAATTTTCAGGGCATTTGCACCTGCACACCAATTGGGGATATGGCATGCAAAATGGCGTGCAGCCATGTTTTTGCACAGTTTTCTTTGTTTTGTTATTCAAAAGACTTCTCTCTAAAGAATCCTTCTCAAATTCCTTTTTGTTTGTGAGTTATCAAGTTTTAAAGGTTGGGTACACAGCCAACTTTCAATTCCAGTCAGAATACTCATGCCAAACTACCCATCCAGACAAATCCAAGGTATCTAACACAATTATTTTTAGTTATATATAATAGAAATCTCATATTAATCCCAGACGCATCTACATGTTTATATATGTATTAATCATATCATTCAGAATTGTGGTTGAGAGAAGAATCACAACATGAAATTCCAGAATTTGGAGGAGGTACAAGGGTTAACAACGAATCCCTACCTCAAGAATTGGGAATACAACAGATCGTTGTATCCTAGCTACCTCGATGCCTCCGGTCGCCCGTCGTCAGCAGGAACCTTAGATCGTCAGCCTTGGGTCGCCTCCCTCCCTCTCTCTGGCCGTGTCTCTCTCTCTCTCTCTAGGGGTGACGGCTGCTAGGGTTTTGGAATGAGAAATCCCCTAATTTCCAAGCCCTTTTTCTTTATATATTTTCCCACATAATCAAAATGACGTAGTTTTGATTAAATGAATCCCTACATCAAAACGATGTAGTTTTGATTAATCTAAAGCCCAGCATCTCTAAGCCCAAAGGCCAAGGTTTTCTAACCCATCTCTTAAGCTCAACAGCCCAATTCATTAAGCCCAACAAATATTTAAAATAAATCCCTCAAATAAATATTATTTACGATATGTGAAATTTCCAAAATACCACTCAAGGCCTCGAACTCCAACTTGAGCCCAAGTATAGTCAAAATTCTCCATTCGATTAGCACATCACTATTCTGATGTTCATTCTCTAAGACGAGGTCTTACTTAAGGCTAACTCCAAGAACCCCTCAAATACGGGTCCTTACAGACCTGACATAATGTTTGTAACATGCATCTGTGCCAGATACCAAGCTAATCCCAAGGAATCCCACTTGTCACATGTTAAGAGGATTATGCGGTATCTGAAGGGAACTGAGAATTTGGGACTATGGTATCCAAAAGAGTCTGATTTCAAACTAAGAGGATATTCAAATACAGACTTTGCCGGATGCAGGATTGATAGAAAGAGCACAAGTGGAACATGCCAACTTTTAGGCAACAGACTTGTATCCTGGTTTAGCAAGAAACAGGATTCAGTTTCAACCTCCACAGCTGAAGCTGAATATATGGCTACAGGAAGCTATTGTACTCAATTGCTTTGGATGGCCAGTCAACTTTCAGACTATGGGTTTGACCTGAAGGTCGTGCCTCTGTATTGTGACAATACAAGTGCCATTGCAATTTCCAACAATCCTGTTATGCATCCCAAAACCAAGAACATTGAGGTCAGACATCACTTCATACGTGATCATGTGCTAAAGAAAGACATTTCCCTAGAGTATATATCCACTGATGATCAGCTTGCCGACATATTCACCAAACCACTGCAAGAAGCCAGGTTGAATGAACTTCTGACAAAACTTGGCATGTTAGATTTAAATTCATAAGTCTCACAGCATGTCTTGTATTTCATTTCAACCTAATTACCTGTGCATGAACATAAGTATGAGACTGTTAATAACTATTTATGTCTCCATGAAAATTAATAATGGCTAAGTGTGATTCTTGTATATCTACTGCGGGAAAGTAAAAAAAAATCACATGGATGAAACTTGCCACCTCTGAACCTGGTTCAAGTCTTTTGTGCAACCTGTCATGAATCCTCAAGTCTTGAGTGAAATGAGTGCAATTACCTTTATGTTTAAATTAAATGATATTCCCACTACTTGTCATTGTATTCTGAGTGAATATCACCTGTGTGGTATTGCATTCATTAACTAGCAGGAACTGTTGTATCTCATGGTACTGTTGGCTTGCACGGAAAGGATCCTCAATGATTTAATGCTCAAAGGATAACTGAGACTGTAGTATTTGAGAATCATAAAAAGCCTATTACTTAAGAAGAGCCACTACCTTTCACTAGAAAAAGGCAAGGTGAAAAAGGCAAAAGCTGGACAATAGATTGACTGCCTATCTTAGGGGGAGTCCTCACTATTCTCCCAGATTGTGTCTCTGTTAGAGTAATAGCTGGAGCTAAAATTGTATGATCATGTGATTCAAAAAGATATTACGTTGAGCTCTGTCCTTGTAAAAAGGCTCATGAATAAGCACTGGAAATTGGTGCTCTACAAAAGAAAAGAGACAACTCACGTAGACAATCTGAATAATCAAACTCCAAACTCTACCTATACTGAGTTGCAAATTAGACAATGATAGAGTGTGTGTTCTGATTCTCAATAGGGCCATCTTGTCTCTCAAGTCATCTATGTTGAACTGAAAATCATTATTGGGTCAGGGTTGTGGTAAGATTTGGTGGACCTTGAGCATACCAAATAGTGTAATTCTAGTTCCTGAATCAAACTCACATGCTGATCCGAGAGTGAGAGGGTGAGGCCTCCGCTGAGTGAGTCTTGCTAAATTTGTGAGGAGACTCAAAATCCATGACTGGGTTGTCACAATTGATAAACCATGGTTTACTGGTTGCTATGTTAACATAGTGATCATTTTCTCGCACAAGATGTAGTGTGACGAAGTACTTAGTCATTTCTAAGGTAAATGGAGAGTTGAATGGTAGTGATGTAGTAGCCATACATGTAAACTAGGTATTACGGATGAAAGAAATCAAGTTCTGGGTATGTAATTTCAATTCCACTCACAACACTGTTCATCATGAATAATATCATATGAATTGTCATATGCATCTCATGTGTGTTGCTAAGTCTTGAAAAAGTCCAAAGAAATCCACCGCTCGTTGACTTCACAGTCGACCTCGAAGCAAACTGCATCGAAGAACTGTGGGATCAAAGACTGTTGCTTCAAAGCCTCGAAGGTCGTAGCCTCGAAGCATCCTAATGCAGCTTCGTAGAGTCGTAGTCCAAAGGATCGAAGCGAGACGGAGTCTGTCACTTACTATTCAAGCATCGCAGACACGTCAGCACGTCACTGTGCACTTAAAATGGAAGTTACACCGACTTAAGGGGTGGCGTGGAATCATTGCTTGAATATTCCAATGGGTGGATCCGGATGACAAAGAGGCGGGTCAGAGGAAAGAATGCGGACCACGAAGACGAACCGACAGAGTGAGTGACTTCTATGATACACTTCTCAACTCATATATAAGTCACTGATAGAGACGGAGCTCGAAGGTATGTTTGTCGTTTTCACACTCGAACCCTAACCTTAGAACTCTCTCTCTCTCTCTCTTTGATTTTGTCTATTTCTCTGTTTCTCTCTCCCCTGACCACCTTCGAACCTTACATTCTCTCTCTTTGAGTGTCTCTTTCTCTCTCTCTACAAGCTCAATGGCAGGACCGAGCTCATCGACGGCCGGTGACCTACGCAACATCGTCCCGAGATTCATCATCGACTGGGAAGCCATAGGCGACGCCAAAGTCAGCTGGCTGGACGAATTCAGAAGTCACCTCGATGAAACCGGTATTGCATCTATTTGCTCAGGGATGCAAAACTTGCTGATAGAAGATGTCTCGGAATTGTACAAGACCATGGCATTCGCTGGAGACGACCTAGTGGGAACTGTACACGGAGTGGAGATTCGAATCTCTGCCAAAACCATCCAAAATGCACTTCCACTCCCTAAAGGTAACTTTGATCCTCTTCCTAGTCTCTCTAGAGAAGAGTGTAAGTCTTTTCTTGGGTATTCCAATCCCGGAAAGCAAGGTCGGGGAGCCCTGAAGATTGGGCTTTCCGATCAGGCACTAGTGACTCTCATAGTCACCGGACAGTGCCTACTGTGTAAGAAGACTGCTCATGACTCTGCAAGTCATGAGCAGATGAAGATCATGTGCAGTGTTCTATAGGGAAAACGAGTAGACTGGGGAACTCAGATACACTCCATGATCAAAAGCAAGAAGGGACACTTTGGACTTCGTCTCACCAAAGTCTTAAGGTTCCTGCACCCTGACGTATTCTGCAATAGACCTTTAGTGCCACTGCCGACCAAATACATATTTAAAAGCATTTATGAGGATGGTCGGCTGGAGATCAAGTCGATGAAGAGGCCTGAGTCCAGTGCAAGAAGTCATGCAGGAGACACAGCCAGCTCTGTACGAGCCCCAGTTCGCATACCACGGCAACCGGTTCGTGTCTCGCAGACTTCTAGGGGCTCCTCTGCATCCGCTACAACAATACATATAGCTGAAGTGGTGGAGAACATTGCCAGAACTCATCTCCCCACTGATTCTCCACCCGAGGAGGCCCCTACTGCCGAGCTGCCCAAGGATACTATAAAGTAAGAGAACTTGCGGTTGGAGGGCAGGAGCAAAGACACAGAAACCCCAGAGGATAGGGGTACTACACCTGTACTGTTGAGCACCCTTGGGGAGTCTACGCTAGAAGATTTTTATATGGAATATGCCAAGGCTCATATGATCCCTGCAGATTTACAAAAGGCATGGATCGCCTTTGGTAAATAGATGGTAGATAGAGACCATCTGATTAATTTGTTAGTCGATCAGGGCCTTGTAAGAAGAGACCCAATGGAAGCCGTATCAGTGGTTGCCCCATCTCCCATCATGGTGGACTCACCTGCCACATCTACTCCACATGATGCTGAGGTGGTAGGAATTGTTGTAGAAGAAGAAGTAGAAAAAGAAGAAGAAACTCTTGGTGCTGCAGCTAGTGACTCCGATGCAGGAGCTGTCCCACAAGTCCCTGAGACTATGGAAAGAACTAAGATGGCCACACCATCTACACCTGTCATTCATCAAGTGGCCACTCAAGTGAGTGAGGTGAGTAGTGTTATTCAAAAGGGCTTGCCCATCAAGCATAAGGATCCGGGCAATTTTAACCTCCCTTGTGTGATTGGCAATGCACCGCAGCAGCAGGCTTTATGTGATTTAGGGGCCAGCATAAATTTGATCTCTTTTGCTTTGTACAAGCAGCTTGGACTCACAGGAATGAAGCCAACTTCTATATCATTGCAGTTTGCGGACCGGTCTACTGGAAGACCTGAAGGAATCATTGAAGATGTGCTAGTTAAGGTGGGCTCCTTCATTTTTCCAGCAGACTTTGTAGTTTTGGAAATGGAAGAAGATAGAGGCGTTCAGCTCCTCCTTGGAAGACCGTTTCTTAGAACAGGGTGTGCATTGATAGATGTGGCTCAAGGACAACTGACTCTGAGAATTAATGAAGAGACCCTAGTCTTCCATATGGGGAAGGCTTTACAAGGTCAAGAGGAGGAGGACTGCCTATGGGTTGAAGATTTTGAGGAGTTGGTGGAAGACTTTTTGGTAGAAGAAATTACAACAGTGAATGATGGAGTGCTCCAGCTTACAGAAGCTCAACAAGATGAAGAAGTGGACTTCACAACTGAGGAGGATGAGCAAACATCAAATTCTCTGGAGCAAGCAAAGGAGGAGAAGCAAGAGGACATACCTCCAGCTCCAGAATTGAAAGAACTACCTAGACACCTAAGGTATGAATTTCTAGACTCTACAAATAAATTTCCAGTTATAGTTGCTGCTAATTTAAATGATATAGAGTGCACTCAACTGCTAGAAATCCTTAGGAAACACAAAAAGGCCTTAGGGTGGAACATTGGAGACATTAGGGGCATCGGTCCAGGGATTTGTATCCACAAAATTTTAATGAATGATGACTTTAAACCCACAAATTGAAAGACAAAGAAGATTAAACCCTGCCATGAAAGAAGTAGTAAGAAAAGAAATTCTAAAATGGAAAAATGAGGCTATAATTTATGCTATTTCAGATAGTGAGTGGGTGAGTCCGTTGCATGTTGTGCCCAAGAAAGGGGGTATGACAGTGAATTGATCCCATCTTGGACTGTGACGGGATGGAGAGTGTGTGTTGACTATAGGAAGCTGAACAAGGCCACCAGGAAGGATCACTTTCCCCTTCCTTTCATTGACCAGATGTTGGATAGGTTAGCTGGCTATAGTCACTCTCGCTTTTTAGATGGATACTCCGGGTATAATCAGATCATGGTTAAACCCGAAGACCAAGAAAAGACCACTTTCACGTGCCCCTTTGGCACATTTGCTTTTAGGAGGATGCCATTTGGGCTATGCAATGCACCTGCCACCTTTCAAAGGTGCATGATGGCTATTTTCCAGGGCCTGGTGGAGGAGATCATGGAGGTTTTCATGGATGACTTTTCAGTGTTTGGTTCCTCCTACCAACAGTGTTTGAAAAATTTAGATGTGGTCTTAGAAAGATGTGAGGAGAAGGAACTAGTCCTAAATTGGGAAAAATGTCATTTTATGGTAACTGAGGGGATAGTTCTAAGGCACAAGGTGTCTTCACAAGGTTTGGAGGTGGACAAGGCAAAAATCTCCACTATTGAGACTTTGCCACCTCCAACAAATGAAAAAGGGGTGAGAAGTTTCCTTGGCCATGTCGACTTTTATAGGAGATTCATTAAGGACTTCTCTAAAATTGCAAAACCCATGAGCAAACCGTTAGAGAAGGACACTAGCTTTGAGTTCAATGCAGATTGCTTAGAAGCGTTTAACATCCTCAAGGGTAAGTTAGTCACTGCACCAGTAATAGTCACACCAGACTGGGCTCAGCCTTTTGAGCTAATGTGTGACGCAAGTGATTATGCTGTGGGGGTAGTCTTAGGGCAAAGACGTGATAAGGTGTTTAGGGTCATTTACTATGCTAGTAAGACCTTAGATGATGCTCACCGTAACTACACCACCACCGAAAAAGAGTTGCTGGCCGTGGTTTATGGTTGCAACAAGTTTAGACCCTACCTTTTTGGGTCTAAAGTAATTGTTTATACTGATCATGCAGCTTTGAAATATTTATTTGCTAAAAAAGAAGCTAAGCCACGCTTGATTAGGTGGGTACTCCTTTTACAAGAATTTGATCTTGAAATTAGAGACACAAAGGGAGCCCTAAATTCTGTGGTTGATTACCTCTCCCATGTGGAGAATGCACCGAAGTCTCTACCCATTGTAGATGACTTTCCTGATGAGAAGTTGTTTGAGGTGCACCAGCTTCCTTGGTTTGCTGATGTAGCAAATTATTTAGCCACTGGGTTTATACCTAAGCAATTGGACTACCATCAGCGAAAGAGGTTGGTAGTGGATGCTAAGAAATACATTTGGGAAGACCCTATTCTCTATAGAAGGTGTCCAGACCAAATAATTAGAAGGTGTGTCCTTGAGGAGGAGATAGATGACATAATATTCCGTTGTCATTCATCACATTATGGGGCCACTTTGGGGTGCAGAGAACTGTGGCTAAGATCATGCAGTGTGGCTTCTATTGGCCTCACATGGTAAAAGACACCTATGTCTACATCAAAACTTGTGATAGATGTCAAAGGGTAGGTGGTCTGTCTAGGAAGAATGAGATGCCATTAACTGGAATTCTTCCAATTGAAATTTTT
This sequence comes from Taxillus chinensis, assembly GCA_023512835.1. NCBI lineage: Eukaryota > Viridiplantae > Streptophyta > Magnoliopsida > Santalales > Loranthaceae > Taxillus > Taxillus chinensis. The sequence goes on along the minus strand of CM042092.1, from coordinate 47,854,478 downwards.
GATATATGGGGCATTGATTTTATGCGGCCATTCCCCAATTCTGATGGGTATTCATATATCCTATTGGCTGTGGATTATGTGTCAAAGTGGGTAGAAGCTATACCAACCAGAGTGAATGATGCTAGAGTAGTGACTCACTTCCTTACCAGAAACATCTTTAGCCGATTTGGGACACCAAGGGCTATAATTAGTGATGAGGGTAGTCACTTCTGCAATAAATTGTTTGACAAGTTGTTGAACAAATATGGGGTAACTCATAGGAAGTCTTTAGCTTACCACCCATAAGCTAATGGACAAGCAGAGGTGTCCAACAGAGACATTAAAGCCATTTTAGAGAAAACTGTTGGAGCAAATAGGAAAGACTGCTCTCAAAGGCTTGATGAAGCCTTATGGGCATATAGGACAGCCTATAAAACTCCCATTGGAATGTCACCTTACCGTATTCTTTATGGGAAGGCTTGTCACTTACCTGTGGAATTAGAGCACAAGGCTCTTGGGCCTTGAGGAAGTTAAATTTTGATCCACAAGAGGCCAAAGAGCTTAGGATGACTCAATTAATTGAATTAGATGAGTTCAGGATGGATGCCTATGAAAGTGCTAAAATTTATAAAGAAAGAACCAAGAAATGGCATGATAGGCAATTAACCAATGAACCTTTAACCTTGGGGAAGAAAGTTCTCTTATTTAACACAAGGTTAAGGCTATTTCCTGGAAAATTAAGGTCCAAGTGGATGGCACCTTTTGTGATAGTTGATTAGAAGTCATATGGGAACTTTGAGCTCCAAGCTGTAGATGGCAAGAAATTTTGGGTGAATGGCAACAGACTGAAACCATACTTTGATCAAATTCAGAGGGAGATTGTTGATTCCCTCTCTTTCACCACCTCATGATCTTAATTGAAAGTCTAGCTACAGACTTTAAATAAAGCGCTGGTTGGGAGGCAACCCAATGTTTTATTTTATTTATTTTTTATTCAATAATTTTGTTTGCAAGCTAAGCCTGGTGCAGTAGATATTGTTTCTTTCTTGACTAACCATTTGCAGGATGAGCCAAAATTATTGGGCCTTGGACTTCTGAATTTATTTTAAGGAACAAGTCCTGGAGCAAGGAACAAGTGAAGCCCACAAGTACTTGAATTTAAGCCCAATGAATTGGCGTGCAAGCATAGAGGTTGATCCATACTACAAAAGCAACTCAGAGGAAAATTTTGGGAAAATTTGGGCCTGCACGCCATATTGCACGCCAAATGACCAATTGGCGTGCACCTCTTTTGCCTCTGCAACTTCCTGGGCCAGTAGATAAACATCACATGAAGCACTTTACTTCTTGCACGCCAATTGCTAGCTGTCATCTGAAGGGATAAAAAGGCAAAATACCAAATTTGGACCTCCTAGAAGCTTTAACAATATCACCTGCAGAAGAGACTATTGCTTTACAGCTCATGGGGGACCCACCACACAAATATAGGACGATTCTGACCCGCACGCCAATTCACCCATATGACGTGCAAGGGCTAAAATGGTCCAAACACTCTAAAAATTGGAGGACACGTGTATGATCCAAATTGGGACACTTCTTCTTCTGCACACTATAAATAAAGAGGCCGGGAGCTAGGTCCTTCACACCAAAAACTCATTTCTAGATCTGCAATTTGTGAAGCTCTGGTTCTTGCTGCTCTAGCCAAATTCTATCTTTCTTTTCTCTAAATTCCTGAAGCAAGATGGTGCGCACAAGGAGATCAGGCAAGGAAGAAGTTCATTCATCCAGTTCTTCCAGCAGTGAGGATGGGGAGATGTGCCTGGGGTATGCTTTGGATCTAAGTGCCTTAGAGGAATCAGACCTGGGATGGTCAAGTGAGGTGGCTTTAAAGCTTCAAAATCTTGGGTTTGTAAGGTTAGTTTCAGCCAGATGTGCCGTTTATTATCATGCTTTGCATGAGTTTTATCATTCCATTTACTTAAATGAGGAGGAGGATGCAATTCTAGGGCAGGTGCAGGGGGTGTATATTCGTATCACACCTGAGACAATTAGGAAGACCTTTAACCTTCCTGTACCTACTGACCACCTCCCTCACCTGACCTTAGGGGAGTATGGTACTGCCTTAAATTATGCAAAACGTTCTGAGAGGAGGAGGCAGTTTACTAAAAATGGCTTTGTGGGAAAAACTAGATGTTTAGCTCATCTGGTAGGAAAGTGCTTGCTGTTGCAAATTAGTGGAAAGGATGGTGTGCCTATGACCCATCTTGCATTCATGTATAGCATTGACCATATGTTAAATGTGGACTGGGCTGCTGCCATTTTCAATTAGTGGAAGAAAAACTTGACAAAGAGGGTATATGGCAGAATGTTATGTGTTATTTTTCAGAGCCAGCATGCTCAACATTTTGCCCTTTTAGATAGCACCATATTCCCCTCTCAATGGATTTTGAGAGTACTGCATACTGAAGGCGGTTTGGGGGTCAGTACAAGAGGACATTGGGCAACCAGTGTTCCTCCTCCATCACAGCCATCTAGGCACAGCGTTCATGTGGAGAGATCCACTGACTTTGCGCGAGACACCTCCACTCCATTGGATAAAAGGAAACAAACCCTATTCAGGCTTACTACCATGTATATGCAGTATAATGTGCACAAGGAAGATGTGTTTAACTTCTTTCAAGGTATCAGTGGCCAGGTGGTAAGTGAGGTAGAAGTTATCAATTGGGCATTTACAAATGGACATATTCAGAGTGCTTAGTTTGAAGAGTTAATGGCACTTGTCTCTCAAGACCAGCATGCTACTTCTAGACCGTCAGCCAGAGCATGGGAAACCCCTGGAGCTCCTGCTACTGAATCTACTGACGCATGGAGAAAAGAAACACAAGAGCTCAGGGAGGCCAATGCTAGAACTCAACGTGAAGTTGAAGCCTTAAGGAAGAATAACAAGGAAGTCAAAGGCCTCCTAGGAAAAATTTGGAAGGCCTTGAGCAAGAAGAAAGCATCCAAACACTCTCCCGTAGTGGAGATATCTGAAGAAGACTTACCTTCAGTTCACGAAGACTCTTCTCATGCCCAGGACGACCCACCACAACCAGAAACTTCAGCAGGGCAAGCTTACTATCCAGAGGAGCCAGAGCTAGAGCCAGAAGCAGGGCATTCACCTTTTCAGCCCTTTATGGATCCTACTTATTCTCAGGCTATTGTGCCTGTGGTGTTTCTTGTCTCATGGGGGCCATACATTCTCTTTGCACCTCAAGACCTGCTCGGAGAGCCTATACATTTGACCATAGATCCAGCCCTATCATCTGCTGAGAGTCAAGCAGCATTTGAGGACTTCATTAACTCTCAGTTGTTAAGGGCTCGCTTTGCAAGGGATATGGACCTCTTCACCTCGTTTGTCCTTCAGAGGATCTTAGGCAATGAATATCTATACTCAGATGAGGTGGACTTATTTTGCAGGACTATGTGTTTTGTTGCGGAGGCTAAGCCTCATAATTACCCACTTGTCCCAAGATACCTCTATTATGCTATGCGAGCTTTATGAGCAACCTTTGACTGAAAGTGTGTGGCGCCAGCGTATAAATGGTTAGAATGAAGGGCACCGTCCTTGGCATGGTATGCACGAGGTGCTGATCCCTGTGCACATTGATCGTCACTATGTCTTGGTGCGTGTGGATTTGAGTGCAGGGCATGCGGTGCTTTATGATCCAAGCCAAGGCGAAGGGTTCACCAGAAGAAAGAGACGGCTTGTTCATGGGCTCATAAAAAGAATCAAGGATGCGATGAAAAAAGAAGGATTGTTGCAGGACAAGCTCCCTCTTATTCACCTCAACGAAATGGAAATCCCTCAGCAGCCTGACCAATTCAGCTGTGGGATTTTTGTTTGCTACTATATGATGGCTATTCTGCAACTGAGGGAAAACTGGGAGATACGCGGAGAAACCTCAGCTGATTTTGGTACTCGTGCACGTCGAATGGTGGCCAATGTTATCTACTATTACAGCTTGCCAACTGAGAGGTAAGTATTTTCCTACTCCCTATTTCATGCCATGAGGACATAGCATATTTTAAGTGTGGTGTATTGGGGAGTGACTTTAGCCGCTTGCTTGTCTTTTATGTTATGTGATTGCATGTAAAAAAACCAAAAACAAAAAAAATTTGCATGATTGTTTGAGTTGCCTGCTTGAGTGATTTGCATGTGGAGATATGGATATTAAGTATGCAATTTTGGCCTACAAATTTTACTTTTTGTGCCACATTAGTATCATGTTGTGATAAGGGTGTTAAAGTAGTTAAAATGTGCTCTGATTTGGTTTAATCATGTCTTTATCTTTTGAATGATATCACCATGTTTTTGGAGCTGAAGTTTGAATATTAGCTAAGCATAACATGCTAAGATAGACTTTAGTGACCCTTAAAGTTGAGTGACAAAAATAAAAAGAAAACATGAGAAAAGCTTCTTTTTAGCCCTTGAGTGACATTTATGGTTTACGGGTAATAGTTTGATTTGATACTCCTCTCTGCACTTAACATTAGTTATTTAATGGTAGGAGTCAAGTAAGCATGTGATTACTTATTAGTGCTCAGTGTTTGGTGTGTAGATAGGGAGCAAGGCCCTTAAGTCACTTTGACTTCCTATGTATCCTAATTTTTGTTTGTTGTGTTGTAAATATAAAAGGTTGTGATATAGAATATGAAGAAGCCATCACTTAATTGGAAAATGGGATGTGAGACATCAATGAATTTCTGTCTCTCCTTATGTAGCAAAATGGCAAGGGGTATGCATTAGAAAAATCAGTCTTATTTATGTGTTATGTGAGTAAAAAAAAAGAGTGAATAATCCATCAAAGGAGAGCATAAAATGCAACTTTGTAAGGTTATTACTTAAAAAAAATATTTGTTTAGATTTGTAGCCACGTTGGCTGAGTTTTGTTTGTTTTGAGAGTGTTGAGCTAAATTCTTTAGCTTATGGTTTTGTTTTATCAGTTATTAGAATAGAGTGTGAGTTTATTGAGTTTAGACTAGCGTGTGAGTTCAAATAAAGTAGAATAGAGAGTGTGTTTTCTTTGATGAGCACAATAGGGAACTCTCATGATTGCTTGGCAAGTACTTAATCAATAGCTGATGGCGGATGTAGAGATAGAGTTTACCATCCTTTGTTAATTGATAGGTATGGGGCTTGAGATTAAAGAGAAATAGAAAAGTTATATTTGAGTGAGGCAGCTTTATCCTTCGTGAGAACTTAAAGGGAAACTAGGTGCTGTGTTAGCATGGATCGCTTTGCCGATATCTGAATTTTCGGTAAGGAAATTGCATGGTTGTTGGACTTAGGGATATGGACATGAATGAACTAAGCTATGACTCATTTCGGTTGCTTAAAATGCCCATTTCATCATGATAGAGTTGCATGCTTGGGAAACCATGACTCTCCTTGATTGATATTTTATTTTTCTTCCCGTTTGACTGAGTGTTTATTTTATTTCTGCATGCTTGTATGTTTTTGCTTGAGGACAAGCAATGGTTCAAGTGTGGTGTATTTGATAACGTGCATTTTATGCCGTTATTCTAATGTTTATTTAGGAAGATTAAGAGCATGATTAGAGCCTTATTGCATTATATTTCACATATATCTGCTCTAACCCCTAGGAAGATGCTATTTGCAAATACATGCGTTTTTAAGCTGTTTTGGTAGGTTTTGGAGATCACTTTGGACCATGTATATGGCCTCAAACCAATTGGCGTGCAGAACAAACATTTCTCAGCATGATATCCTCTATCTCCCACAGAAGTTTCAGAGCAATCGGACGTGAACGCCAATTGGACTGAAATGGCATGCAAGCATATTTTTGCTTATCTGCCCTCCACAAGACGCAAGGAAGCTCGGGGAAGAATTTCAGCTAATTTGGAGGTGCACGCCAATTGGGCATATGACGTTCAAATTGACGTGCAGCCATATTTTTGCACCGATCCAGTCGTTTTTCTATGCTGATCATTTTTTCCTAAAGGGCCTTGTCCATATTGTGCTTGGATTGAGAGATTTTAAAGTTTGTAGTGTCATTTATCAAAACTACGTAGTTTTGATAGATGGGCTAGGGTACACTTTATAACACACATTAAGGCCCATCCATTCTCTATAAATAGAGGCTCTATATGTCCAAAGGAGGGGGGGCAACTGATTCTACACGTTTTAGAGAGAGAGACGTTTTGGAGGCTGTTCCTGACCTAGGAGAGCAGCCGTCGCAGCCGTCGCGGATTTTGGAAACTTGGGTTGAAGCTTTCTGTGCGCATGGATAAGAAGAAGATGTTGAGCTTTTCTGCTTTGTGTTTGCTTGTAATCATGTGTGAGTAGTTTCCTTTATCTAAGGGAGCAATGTAGCCCCCTATGTTGTCAAACCGATTGATTGAATTTTGAGTTTGTTTAATTGAGATTGCATGTTTTATGGATCTGTTTCTTATCTTTTAATATCTGGGCTGTACACCTGGGTTTCCTTAGCCTTAGTCTGAGGTTGATCTTTGATTCATAACATATTTGTGATTGGTGTGACCATTATCCTGTCATGGGTATGATAATTAGGCTTTGCATGTTGATGTCATGATGACCATTCAGGCAGATAGCACTTAGAAGGGCTGACAATGACCAATTACAGTACCTTGGCTTAGTTATAGCATGTTATCAATTAAATAATCTCAAGAACCTTAAAATCAGTAGAAACAATATAGGGAGGTGAAGTTGTGACCCTAGATGCCTTTAATCCTTGAATCTTAATCCTAAAATCAATTTGCTTTCTTTGTTTATTCAGAAAACCAAATAAAAATTAGATCTTTAGTTATAAAAAGAATTCATTTTTGCCAAGACATTTTATAGGACAAGAGTAATTGGGTGTTTTGATTTAAGAACTAGAAAACTAGGCTAATTCCTGTGGGTTCGACCCCTTGCTTGCTGCTATTCTTTTAGTGCAAACTTAGGGAATTCATTATCTTGAAGAGAGATTTAACGACATTAGCTAGCTCTTTTAGAGAGGCTAAAAATCTGTCTGTCAAATTGGCGCGGTTGCCGGGGATTTAACGGTTAACTAGTTTTTAAAATCAACATTGAGTGAAATTGTTTGAATTCTGATCTTGGTGTTTTATTTTGTCTTTTATTTTCTGTTATTTTGTGTTCTTTATTTGTTTATTTTGCATTGTTTGGAGCTGCTGGGTGTGTTCTTGTTGTTTTACAGGAACATACACCAAGTGTTTGAGGAATTCCTAGTTGTGCATGCCAAGACAGGAGTTTATACCATTTAATCGGGAACCTGAAAGATTGTTCAGAGCTTGTCGCAGAGCAGCTAGGGAATTCATTATCTCATATCTCATGTCCAATCCAGGACTATTCCCTCACTGGGACCTCATATCTCAAACAAAAGCATGATAACGAAATACACAATTTAACTCATGGAACATCTCTATTTAAGCATAACAAATCACACACATATGTTCAAACTCACATTACACCTCAATACAGCTCAAGGACATCTCTATCACATGTTCTCAACGCAAATTATATATATATATATATACATATATATATATATATATATATATATCTACATAAATCCACGCATGTCTCCCAATCACACATCACAATACAAACTCCTCGCAATCGTCATCTCAAACAATTACAACTCATAAAACGGGTTCCAAGAGATAGAACCACCTACCTTAGATCCGATTGTGTTAGGGTTTGGAAATCAAGAAATCAGATGATCCTCCTTCCTCCTTGCTCCTCTCCAATGGCGCCTCCTAATTCCAAGAACGCACCCTCAACGATTGTACAGCCGACAATCTCTCTCTCTCTCTCTCTCTCTCTCTCTCTCTCTCTCTCTCTCTCTCTCTCTCTCTGCATCGATGGCTACGGAAAAAGAACCCTAAAATCAAAAGACAGAAGTCGTATCAAAAATACGATGTCAAAGAGGCGACATCGACCCAAAAACGGCTGGGATCGACCCACATCGACAACCCTTCTCACGTTGACCAGGCCTTAACGTCGACCAAAACTCACATCGCATCAGGTCGATCTCAAGCTGGATCGACCACGTCGACCATTTCTTGCGTCGACCAATACACATGAAAAAGCTCTCTGGAAATTGCTCTTGGTCGACCTCGACCACACATCGACCTACATAGAACAAGAATCTCGCATCGACCACACATATCGATGCATGTTGACCATGTCGACCGCTCATTCTACCAAGTCGACCACGTCGACCCTTGCTACAACGACCATGGCCACATCAACCAAGCTACACACGAAATTCCAACTTAGCTTCCTCCAAAATAATTTGGCTTCCGGGGCGCTGCTCCATAATCTCTGCAAAGGGCACTGCACCCTCGAACTCCCGCTGGCCGTCGGGTCAAGGTGCTTGCCCAAACACAAAAAAAGACTAATTCATCCAAGCCCAAACACGTGTCGATACAAGATAAGGCACCTCATAACCTCTAACTCTCAGGACTAGGACACGGGTCCACACATCCTTCCCCCCTTAAAAGCTTTTCGCCCTCGAAAAGTCTATCCCGGGTCTCCTACAATCACCCACTAGGACAAAATACTTTCACTATCTAGTTATCTTCCACATTGATTATATCTCTTAATCAGATATGTAGAGAATCATATTTGGGTAGTGTTGAGAGATAGCTATTCTATGGGAATGTAACTATCTGCACGGTAGTGTAGTCGTCGATGTGAGCATTTTGACAGTACTTGGGCCCGATTTCCGGTCGGGGCCCCGAGTGGCTCGATTGTTGACTTTTTCAGGGTGTATTGGTTGACTTTACATTTGCGTGATCATTTGAGTGTGATAATATCTTAATAGTGTTGTGCTCATTATTTTGAGCGTTTTGACAGTAATTGGGCTCAATTTGGAGTTCGTGACCTTGGAAGGTCAATTATTGATGGGAGGCCAATTATTGGTAGCAGTATATAAATAATTAAGAAACTGCCTTATTCCTTTAATTTTTTGGTGTGTGCATGTTTGAGCAAGAGAGAGAGAGAGAGAAGGTGAAAAGCTTCCTCTGGTGATTTGTGGCGATTGGAGTTCGTGAATCGCAAATAATCTTTCTAGGTAGGTGTTCTTGACCTTCTTATCTCGATCATGTCTTCGGATACGTGTTACTGTGATCTGTGGTTATATAACTATGTATTTCATGAGGGTTGAGAAGTCAACCCTGGAAATCTAGATATAGATCTAGATGGATATATGATTTGTGTGTTTTTCTGTTGTTACCGTGCGATTTAGAGGCGTTTAGGATGCATTTTGAGGTAGATATTGTAGTTTCTTAAGTAAAACAGGTGTTTGTGAGCGTCTGGGGGTCACTGGGTTGATTCCAGACGAAGAACAGGCAAAAAACGACGATGAACAGTACCCTGGGCATAGGCAGCAGTAGTAGTCCAGATCAGTTAGTCTGGATCAATAGTCCGGATCAGTAGTTCGGATTAGTTAGTCCGGATTAATAGTCCGGATCAGTAGTCCAGATTAGTTAGTTCGGATCAGTTAGTCCGGATCAGTAGTCCGGATCAGTTAGTGCGGATGTGGCAGCAACAGTGTTCTATAGCATCAATTCTGTAGCATCAATTCCGCAACATCAATCCACAGTAGTGATCCGCAGCACTGATCTGCAGCTTCAATCCGCTGCACTGCACTGGACCATTTACATTGTAAACCATTATAAGTATTATACTTAAGTTACAATGTAAATAACGAAATACCCCCCATTTGGATTCAAAGAAAAAATACTAGAAAATTAAATTCTCACTCCTTTAAAATGTGAAAATTGGGATTTAGTGTAAAATCTCAGAAAAATCTAGATTTTCGTAGAGGTGAATTTTTAGAAAGTGGGGTTAGACATCTCAGAAAAATCTCCAAAAAATGAGATTATCTTAGTTATGATATGGGAACCCAATGCTGGGACTTTTTATTTCAAGAAAACAACTTTTATGGGTATCTCCTTCTTTGGTCAAGGAATGATGATCGATTTGTGAAGACTGGCTTCAGTTATAAAGGGAGTATGGTGAACCTTAGTGCCATATTGGTATTGGTATGTTGGTTTGAGGAATTGGGGCTTGGGCTCTATGACTTGTTGGGTTCTCACCGTGAGGCTAAGGCTTATGTTGAGCCGTTGAGCTCATGGAGCTAGAGCTGAGTGCCCTAAGCTGAGATCCCATTGAGGATTGTGTTGAGCCATTGAGCTCGTGGAGCTAGGGCTGAGGGCCCTAAGCTGAGATCCCGTTGAGGATTGTGTTGAGTCGTTGAGCTCATGAGCCGTCGAGCTCGTAGAGCTAGGGCTGAGTGCCCTAAGCTGGGATCCCGTGGAGGATCGTGGACAAGCTGTCCTATGTGAGCGGGCTGGGTCCTGATGTTTGTTTGCAGGCTGAGTCCTAATGATTGTGCACACTACACAGTGCACGAGCACACAGTGCATGTAGTATAAACTTGCATGGTTGCATGATGTGGAGTATTAGGGTCACCTACTGAGCTTGTCGCTCACCCCTACTTGTTATTTCCCCTTTTCAGGTGTGACCCGAGACTTGTGGAGGACTTTCTTCCAGGAGGACGTGCCCACAACTCTGATGTATGAGTACTGTATTTTGTATTGTATTATGTGTTTTATCCTGGACATGGGTCCGTGGACAGTTGTATTTGCATACTGTTTGTGATATGATGTCTGTATGACTATTTGACTTATTGTATGCATGATGATATATGGGAAAGTATAGGATTACCCTTGATGTATGATTGTACAGGGTTGCATGATTGAGACAGCACCAGCGGTGTAGTCTCTATTGGTGCTAGTCACCAACCCCTTGACCTTTTGGGTGTGGGCAAGGGGAAGTCATGTTTCTGGTTCCGGGTTCCCGAGAATATGGGGGTGTGACAAGATAAGTGTTGTGCCAAAGAGTAAGAAAAGAGTTTCGATAAGAGCCTATTCACCCCCGCTCTAAGCTCCAAAGGACCAACAAAGTTGGCCTCTTGGATGATTCAGTGATTTAAGACTACTCTTTGTAAAAGTGCTCACTGTTGAGATTCTGTTCTAAAATAACATGCAATTCATGACATTCACTAGAGTCACGCATCCTAAACGTTCATGCATACATGTTATGCATTCCACTGATAAATTTCATATTAAATAAAAGGGAGATCTTAACACTCTTATTGAATCAGATTCTCATCACAAGTTCAAACACATGGCTGAAGACCTATACAACCGATTGGCTAGGGTGGAGCAAGCTTAGGTAGCAATGTATGCCGATTTGCAGGGACTGAAGTATCAACTTAGAAGCTAATGGAATTGGTTGTAGGGCTCACCAAGGTAGAATCAACTGAGAAGAACCATTGAACTAGCACAAGGAGTGAATCAATCCCATGGACCGGTTCCCTTCCAAAACCCTCACGTTATGCCAATACCTTCACCATTTCCTCATAACCATACTAGTGCCATTTCTTTGATACATATGCCTCAACAGGCTCATCAACGTGGTTGGCAATGATCGGGACTAGTAACAATGAAATATGGAGGCATCCCCTCGGAGAACATTCATGGTCCAACAGGAAGAAGGAATAAGAAGCTCAAACAACCAGAAGTTGACCCCATCCCCATGACTTACTCGGACTTATACAAAGTGCTGCTACAAGCCCACATGACAGCTCCAACTCCTTTGGAACCGGTCAAGCAACCTTATCTTGAGTGCTACAATCCAAATGACCAATGTGAATATCATGCTAGGGCAATAGGGCATAATATTGAAGGTTGTATTCGTTTAAGAGGAAAGTTCAGTCCATGAGGAATGCTCAGGGGTTAAACTTCTCGATGAAGGCCCAAAGTGACTCTTCCAAGCCAAGGTCTACCGGTTTCGATGACGTGCATGGAGGGGTATTACAAGTGACTGGCAGCAGGTATAGTAACTCCCATACTATCGAAGGAAGGAAAACCAGTTAACTTTTCTAGAGGATGAATCGCCAATGCTCGAGTAATATCGTAGAGACTTGCAGTTTTTAATAATTTTCCCTTTTTAGTGAAAACTTTGTTTTGTAAATAATGGAAACTTTTTATCTTATGGTTTGAAAAGATGTTAGGCACCTCCTATTTGATAATAAATATTTTGAAATGGTTTTTATCATTTCATAACATGTGTATGCAATAGTTGTCGACAACTTGTCCACTCTCATGGTACGTGTAAATCCTAACAGGGGCATATGAAGCAAGGGAGATTAAACTGATAACCTAAACCTAAGAAGGGTCCAAGTAGCCTATCATTCTGAGAGCTTAGCACAAGAGATCGACAAAAGGTCCGGATGGCTTACTCCGTATCTGCGCTTCCTTACTCTGCATGAGTTAAAAGGTCCGGATGGCTTACTCCATATCAGCGCATCCTTATTCCGCATGAGTAAAAGGTTCGGATTCCTTACTTCGTGTCTCTTTTCCTTACTCCGTGCGAATAAAGGACTTGGGTCCTTATTCCGCACAAGCCGTTCCTTACTCCGCATGAATGAAAGACTCAGATTCCGTACTCCGTATCTTCTTGGCCTTAGTCAGCTTAAGTAGAAAACTTAGCTTTTTATTCCATGATAACTTTCTCTTACTTCGTGCGAGATGTAGACTGGGATTCTTATTCCGCATCTATTTGATTTAGTCCATTTAAACTGTAAGACGCGGATTCCTTAGTCCGTAACTTAAAGCATTTGGTCCGCACGAGTGATCCTTATTCCGTATGAAGACTTGGTTATTTACCAAGTGTTTGACGACACTCACAATGATCCAGATCAGGATTATGTATCCTGTCCTTAGCTTTTCTGTCATGAGTAAATGTCCGGATTGAGATCATATCTTCTGCAATAACTTAAGAATAAAAATGCAAGATCTAAAATCAAATTATACATGGTTTTATCCACATCATCCAAATTCTGGGCTTGATCCAACAATCTCCCCCAATATGGATATGCCAAAACCGTGTGTAATTTGATCTGGTAAGTGAAGCAGAAAGACAACATACACAAATAAAGATAACTTCCACATTCTATTAAGTCAGCAACAACAGTACAATTCAGCCTTGATACAAGAATTTTACATTAAGGTACATAATGTTTACTATACTTGAAGATCATTATTGCTGCTTTCTCTCGAAGCTCCATTGTCTGCTCCATCGTATAGTCGTGGATGTTGTTCCAGTCTTCATCCACCCTTATGAAAGCCTTGATGAAGAAACAGACAAAAGCTCCGCAGCTATCTCCATCGGGCTGTTGAGGCACGTGTTTCTTGCTCCAGATCACCGCCTTTAACTTTTCAATAGGAGCCAAAGGAATTTGATCTATTTCTTCACAAAGCTCGGATTGCTTTACTGCTTCTATCAGTCAAAGACGCAGTGGTTCCAATTGATTCTTTCTAACTTCGTTATCCATAACTTAATGAGAGTTAATCAAGAGCATCTGCTTTGACGGAATCAGAAAGACAATCAGGATGAAGTCCGGCATCATGACCCGGTATGGAATGAGGACCGAGGAAAGATTTTGCCATGGTTTGCTGTCCTCAGTAGTTCCGTAAATGAAGGTCCGGATGTGGGCTATGTCTGGAAGATAGCCCTCAGACCAACACGGTAAGACATTAGATAAGTGTCTATCCTTGTATAGAGACGGAAACTGCCTCATCTCCATCTTACCGCCCGAGAGAAGTTATTTATGTCATTTATGGTAAACTGGCCCTTCTTAAAACGTAGAGTCCGAATATCTTCAGGGGAGAAGGGATAAATATCTGACAGACATCTTCAGTCGGCAGTAGAAGTGGAATACTTGGTCATTTCGTTGAAAACACTTCCATCCACATCATGTTAATCACGATCCGCATATGATGGGAAGAAGGTGACAGCCACAGATTGAGACGTCGAAGGAGGAGCTGCACTTGAGGAGCTGGGCTGAGAGAAGCGGCTGCATTCGGGGATAGGAACTCCCAGAGGAAGTGTGGATGCCCGCCGCTTACCAGCAAGAGCGGAGGAAGTTGAAGGAGGATCAGATGGCACTCTCTCCCCCATTTTGGTAGATTACTGAGGAGCGGTAAGAGGACGAGCCATCGTGTGCGTCAATTCTACAAAAGAGGTAGACAATGAGTACACAGAAGAGGCGATAAGATCCATCTTCTGCTCAATGGAAGTGGAAGAGTCAGTTAGGGTGGAGAGGAGTTGGGCGCTGAGAGCATCAACCTTGATGGTGATGGCAGCAATTTGGGCACTTTAGGCATGGGCATGACGGTCAAGCTATGCAGAGATCATAGTGTTGGAGTGAACTCTGCCAAACGAGGCGCGTCCATGCACAAACTCTAAGGCTTTAGAGGACTCCCCCGTAGCTGGAGAGAAGGGTTGGTCATCATTAGCAGCAGAGGGACCAGCCGGAGCATCGGAGGCATCCGGGGCAGTAGATCCGCTTTGACCAAAAAGGTCAACAATGGGAATGGCTACAGCTGGAGAAGAGGGCCGGTCCTCAGCAGGGGAAGCTACCCGCACGTCATGGGCTGGTCCAAAGGTAACAGTGAACGGGACGTTGAGAATGGAGGCCGCCGTAAGAAAGCCGTGATCCAAGTTCCAGATGATCATGTCCTCCGGGGTTTTGGTGTTGCGGGTGTAATACACCCGGAGGTCGTTGTCAGGGATGGTGGTTATGCAGGCGAGGTTGAAACGGAACCATAGGTCCATTAGGTTGTCGGCTGAAAGATGGTTGAGGTAATCTTGAGGTTGAGGAAGTGGAGGCAAAGGTGCTTCAGGAGGAGAGGTAGGGACATCAGCCACTGTCGCAGCAACAGCGGGAGAATCGGGTGCAGGGATATCAGCAGTGGAGGGTGCTGGAGAATAAGTCGGAGGACAAATTGGCTGAGACGGCCCCGCAACCTTAGATGGGTCTGCGTGAAGGATGTGCTGGGAGCCTCAGGAGATGGAAGGAGCAGCTACAGACCGAATCCGGGAGGATCGGTGGGCAGAGCTGACCTCAGGGGTAGAGTTGTCGACTAGGTCACCAACCGAGCTACCCTATTGTTCCGGAGCAGGGAGGAGGTGGATGGCAATAGAGGGCCAATGGGCCATCAGATTCCCGTCCAGTGTAAGATGGCAGAGATAGAAGGCCTCGGGAAAAAGGATGACCCCGTGTCCATTGAAGTTGGACAAACAAATATGCTGGAAGATGATGCTGAGTATCCGCCCAAAAGATTGATTCTTTGGGTTGTTCCCTAGCAGTCGGAACAAGAAAGTCCCCCAATCCATCGAGAGACCCTCAACGACTCCATACATCACTAAAAGCAGGTTGTACGGGACAGAGTCGAGGGCAGTTATGCGAGCCAGAAGGCAGCGGCTTAGGATGGTCGCCAAACATCGGTAGCGACCCTGGAAGGACTTCAGCTTATATTCCTTCCCTTTGTAATTGCAACCCATGGAAACTTCCATTTGTTCTTGGTCCGGGCACTGATGAGGATCGAAAGGGAGATGGAGAGCGGCTTGAAGGATGTTTGGGGTGATAACGATGGATTCACCCCTAATGGTGGAATGGATGGAATCGGTGGTGCAGCGAATGGTCCGGTAGAACTCACCTATATCGTTGATGAGGAGATCGATGGGATCAAAGACCAAGTTTGGGATGTGGCTTCCTTCCAGTGGAGGGCGAAGTTCCAGAAACCACGCAGAGGATTAGATACAGAGTTCCGGTCAACCAGATGGTCGGGATTAATACTGGACAGAGCGGTCTTGGGTGCCATTTGAAGTGGATGCAGAGAAAGGAAATTTAGGGTTTTGAGAATATGAAGAGTGACGATGAAATTTGAGAGTGATAAGGTGCTCTTGCGTGAAGGCTTAGGATTTATATAGCGGGTCAGTGGATACCGGCTAGTCTAGGGTTTAAGCCAAATGAACAATGAATCGCCTGACAATCTGATGTCATTAGACTTGACAGTTAGCGCCCCCAAGTAAAGAGATGACGTGGAGGCAGCATAACCAAGCATTTATGATAGATGTATGCCTTGTTTCGGAAAATGAAGTGACTAATTGCCCGGCTCGAGACGTGCATTTAATGGACCTTCATTATCCCTCCTTAAAAATATATGATGTAAGATAATAATTTGTTTATCGCGATTTGAGAGTTCTAAGAGTCAGGAGGAATTGAACCGACTTTCATCTGGGGTAAAGATAATCCATAGAAGAATATTCAGATGAAAAGCAGACTGAGTCCGTAGAAACAGGTGCCATAAGACAAAAGTAGATTCCTTTGCTGTCTTGAAGTCGAAGAGAAAAGAAGTACCACAACACTTCAAATCCGATACATCAGACAAGATATATATCAGTGAAGATGCAAAGAGAATCTGAACCTGTAGCTTCACAAACATAAACTAAAAGAACAGAAGACTTAACATGTAATGACCCGTATTTTGGGATGTGAGGAGTTAGTCTCAGTTTTGCCTTTTTGGGTGGAAATTGTTGGGTTTTAGGGAGTTTTGTTTCCACACACTTTGGCTAAATCATCTTGTATGTTGATAAGCAAGCAAGAGGTAAAGTTGGAGCCCAATAGGGAGTGCACGTGAGAATGCACGTGAGAAGGGCTTTTCACGTGTAGTGAGATTTTTGCATGGGAGCCTTCCTGATGTGGTTCCAAGGCTTGTGGTGAAATTCTAGAGCATTTGGAGGTGCCCGTGAGAATGCACGTTAGAATGCTTTCTCGCGTGCAACCTCCATTACCTTTGTTTTGTTGTTCTGATCCTCTTTTGCTAAAGGACCATGGTGAAATTATGAGTGCTTCAGTCTGTGTGGTTGCAAAAAGGTTGTAGTCTGTCATCAAAACTACGTCATTTTGATCTTTGGGATTCATTTAATCAAAACTACGTCATTTTTGGGGTTTGAGTTATCTATATAAAGAGGTGAAGACTCCTTGTTCTAGGGTTAGGGTTCTCTTCAGCCACTGCAGCTGTCGTAGAGAGAGAGAGAGAGAGCTAGAGAGAGAGAACGAAGGAGAGCTGCTGGTAGCTGCCGGAGCGTCTTGAGTGGGGAGAATGGCGTCTAGCGTGGGAACAAGGAGGATCTTCTTTAAGGTAGGGGTTCTGTCTTTCCCGGCCTGTTCCAGGGTTAGCCCTACGTAGATGTTTTACAGAGTTTCTATGGATGTTGTTATAATATTTATATGTAAATTCATATAGGTGTGACCTCCTATATGAATGTTGGCCTTCAGTGGCGTTTTGGTGTGATTTCTGATGTTGGGTGGTTAGTGCATGTTAAATGTTCGATAAAATGCCTGTGTGAATATGCCTGTGTGTATATGTCTGTGTGTATATGCTTAGAACGTGTTTGATAATATGCTTGTGTGGCTGGATTTGTGAGTTTGTGAATGTATGCTTGCTAAGCGTTTAAAGTTATGCCTGTGTGACCATGCATATTAAGTGTTTGATGTTATGCCTGTATGGCCATGTGCGCTGCGTGTTTGCTTGTACACCCGGTGGCTGTGGAAGCGCGGGCTTGTTTTATTGAACTCGGTGGCTGTGGAAGCCCGGGACTGATCATGTTAGCCTATGAGGCTGTGGAAACTATGCCTGAGGGGCGGTTAAACTATTTGCCTGAGAGGCGGTTAAATCATTGGCCTGAAGACGCAGTTAAATCACTTACAGTTAAATCATTGGCCTGAAGAAGCGGTTAAATCACTTGCGGGTAAATCATTGGCCTGAAGAGGCGATTAAATCACTTGTGGTTAAAGTGTTAGCCTGTGTCGCAGTGGAAGATTGTAATTGTTGATGTGGTTGTTTATTATGTCTGCTGAAATTATTGTATCATCACATTGTACTTGTACACATGGCATGTAGATGCTAGGAGCATGGGATGGGTTGGGGAGACATGATCCCTACTGAGTTGTGGTTGCCACCCCTCCTACTATGTTTGGTTTTTCTACAGGGACCTACAGGCATTAGGCGGAAACACCCGAGTTGAAAGCGGTTAGTTTTGTGGCTTTGTTTATTATTAATTGAGTTCGTTGTTTTTGTGTGAGCTTTGTAACTCCGGTGGAGAGATATTGTAATGAGGAGTGTTATGTAATAAAAACATGTTTGGGCATATTTGTATGTTTGGACTTAATAAATATATGATTTTGTCTCTTGAATATAAAGTGTGAAGTGTATGTTGTACTCTATCCTCTTTATCCAAACTCGGGTAAATGGAGGGTCACGTTTCGGTCTCCTCGGGTTGGAAATCCGGTGTATGACAATATGGTATCGAGCATGGTCTAGTTGGCCTAGGGTAGTGGGCGGACTTAGTTATCTTGAGTCCTTTGGAAGAGCCTGAGGGACGTGCCTGATCAACATGGTCCTCTTGGAGCCTCTAAGGTGTACTTGGAGTAGTCCAGTCTTGTGGTAGGATTTGCATACATTGGCATTGGGGCACTAGTTGCATTTGTTGTTTATGTATGAATGTATGGATAACTGTGCGAATGTTTTAAATGAAAAAAAAAATTAATTGTGCAACTTTGATATATTGTGACAACTTAAGCATGACTAAAAAAAATATGCGGTATGGAATTTGTGTACTAGTGGACTTGTGTAATGTGAACGAACTACATAGAGATAATCCTGTTGATATTTTGAAAATGACTAGGTGAGATATGTGAATTCTTAAGTGTGTGCCTTTGTATGGTATTGTGTGGAATAAGCAATGTAGTGTTCAAAACGATGAGATATTCACTTGAGTATAAATGATATGTGCAATGTGAAGGTGTGAACTTGTATAGTCTGTGAAATGTGAATTTGCGAATCGTGTGGTGATAATGTATGTTTTAAGATTAGTTATAGCTCTAAACGCCTAGTCAGTAATGGTATTAAGAGTGTTAAGTGTTAACCTGGAGCGCTACCTCCTCGTGTACCTAGCCTCTGAAAAATTATGACCCGTACGACAGAAGAGCTCGCCACCCAGGCTGGGCAAGTGGCAGAGCTGCAGGCGGTAAGTAATGATCTTCACATGGCAGAGATTGGCATTTTAACCCTGATCATTCCAGAATTGAGGGATGAGATTCGATAAATGATTAAGAGCGAGGCACGCTGAGGGCGGTCAACCCACATCATTTAGAGGAGCTCGGATGAAGACCAACTGAAGCATTGTTGTCCTGATCAGCAGAAAGGACCCCAAGAGGCAGACGAGGGCAATTAGAAGATGGCCACAAGTTTCGAGACAGGGTTCAATCCCCCAACAAATCAATTTGAGACCAGTTGCTAAAGGGTTGTTCTTGCTGCGGACAACCGGGACATTGAAAAAGAGTGTAGCAGGAAGCAGTATCAGTGTTGCATCTGTGAAAAAGTAGGACATCTCCAGAAGATAGTGATTGGTTAAGTATCGTACTGACTTAGGTGAGGATGGGTGGACCTTTGATTGTTGAGTTTCTAGCAATTAAGGTAAAACCCTTATAATAGAGGGGTATTCTCGTTGGTAGGGCTCTTGAGCCACAGTTTGCCATTTGGTGAAGCTTAGGAGATCGTTTGAGTTAGCATTGCTAATAAACATGGTTGATGACTTGTAACAAATATATATATAATAATAATAAGAAGAATATAATAAGAAAAATGAACATTTATATTTATGACACTAGAAGGATAATAAATAACTGATAGATATGTGAGTGTTGGTTTTATATGGGAGTGGTATTCAATTTTGACAAACGTGGATAATTAAAGTCATTAAAACTTGTAGGCTACCTTTTGTTAGCTAGTAGAACTTGAGGCGTGAGGTGATGGCTTGTGGGTAACATGTGACCCCTCCTTGGCAACCTTGAATAATAGAGATATGTCCTTATGTGGATAAAGGTATGTGTGGAGTACTACTTGAAAGGGATATTCCTAGGGTTACCTTTCCAAGCGTTGTGGTTGAGGGTGGAAAACGCAGCTAGTATAGCCTGCTCTTAGAGTCCTTGAAGTGTTATCTTGTTGGCTAGAGTGGTCGTTGCAAGTTTTGGTTAGTAACTATATAGGTGTTCTGGGTTCTCAGATGGTCAAGCAGTGGCCATTTGTCATGTTTGTGGTGTGTGAAAGACCTTGAGTTAATGTTCCTAGAATATGTTGTGAAATGGGTATGCACATGTATAAAATGTGAATTGTTCTGGAGCTCAGCTATTGGCTGTGAGTGGGTTTCAAGGGTCGTGCCCGGTGCATCCAATTGGTAACAAGAGGTAAGCAAGTGAGATTTGGCAGGCCTCGTTCGGGCTTTTTACCCACATATGGAAAACATTTCTCTAGGGACTAAGGGTGTGCTTTTGCATGGCAGGGCCATTCCTTTGGTCTGTATCTTGTGGGAAGTGGGTTTAAAGGAGAGGAACAGGTTTAAAACTGGTACGTTCTACTCGTCAGGTGTCTTGTGTTTCGTTGCATGTGTTGAGAATGTGTAGAAAATGTAGCATTGTCTTGTTGTATGTGTTGCATAAGTGGTAAAGGTATATAACGGAGTTGCTACATGTGGTGTTGCGACACATATGCGTAGAGAAGGATGAGGCATGGCATATTGGTATAGTAACTGTGGTGTGAGGATGAGGAAGAGTGTCAGAGGTGATGTTGTTTATGTTATTCCTTGTCTGGTGTTACTAAAATGTTGGTAAGTTGGGAAAGAAAAAGAGTTGTTTGATTTCCCGAGTTGAGTCGAGTGACAGTTTTGCTAGGACGGGGTACTAGTGCTACTCCTTTGGGAGAGATTCATGTCGGGCGGATATCAAAAGGTGTATGCATTAGAGCGGTGGTGGTAGGCGACTGACCTATATATGTCCTCCTTGAAAACTTTTCATGTACAGTATCACGCGATAAGGGAGATGGTACACGCTATCAAGGTGTTGGTTTGTTTGGGTGCTACGTGAAAGTCCTGAATCAGGTGTTTGCATTTCTTGTTTCCTATGCCTACCCGGAGGAATGGCAGTGATCACATTTAGCTGAGGCTAGAGCCTGAGTATTTCTTGGTCAGTTTGAGTGTTTTATTGGTGTGTTAAGATAGAACGTGACGGTTGGTATAGCGGGATTAGTGGGCCATGAGGTGGAGTATGTCCTGGAGGCTAAGGATCCCCTTGGGACCTGTGAGTGGTGACACCACGGATTCCGTTATTGTTATGTTGCAGGTAGGAGAGTTTTCCAGGGTGGCGAGAACTACGTTGTTGGCAACTACCCGACATCAAAGGATTCCTATCGCATGGAATGTCTGCTGATTGAGTAAGGCGTTATCACTTGGGTTGTAACATAAGCCTCAGTTAGTGAAGGCTGTGTGGGACCTTGGTGGATCCGTATTTGACCGTAGTTAGAGAGGTGTTATTTGTGCGACGTTCTGGTTCATGGGATTCTTTAGTAGATTCTCAACGTTGGTGACTGGTGTTAGCCTGACAGCAGTTTTTTTGGTCGCGTCTCGTTGACTGTGACCGAATTGGTGGAGGGCAAACTTCATCCTAATGTAGTTGTGTCCTGGATTGTAAGTCATATTGAGTTCCCTTTGGCATTGGTTGGGTTGTTGTTGTGTGTATCGCTATAGAGTGAGGCGGTTTTAGCGGTGATGATGGTCTTCTTGGGGTGATCTCCATGTGTGGAAGTGTGATTGTGGTTTGCATAATGCTTTTCTCTTGTTTGTTTGTGTTTCGTTGTGACCTCTTTGTGTTTGCTGTCAGGGTAAGGTCTACATATGGAGTGTGGCTGCGTTGTAAATTGTTGGTGTCCGTTGACATCAAATCTCAGTGGTGTCACTGTTGGATATTTTACATTGTGGAGTGTTGGTCCTATTGTGACACAAGTAGGCGTCTAATGCCGAGTACCCTGCTATGTCGATGCAGTGACTTCTCGTTCAATCATATGAATTCTAGCGAATGGATGCTTCACGCATAGGCTTATGGTGTTGGCCTTGTTCAGTTGTCGGGGTCTTAGCGAATCGTGGGAGGTTTCTCGACCTCACTGTTATCAGACTTGCTCACATGAGTTGTTGTCAGCACGCTAATTGGCCAAGCTCTAGTTCTTGTTGTGCTCATGGGTGTTATGTGTTGCTTTGATCTTCTCGTGATGTTTACTACTTGATTTCTCTTTTCGGGGACGAAAAGTCCAAAGGTGGGAAG